>JAVGWX010000004.1:8734415-9119415 GCA_036924085.1 Ariolimax columbianus
GCTAAGAGAACTAACAAGCAGAGTTATTCGGCTGGAAAAACAGGAAAAAGATCTCCAATGGAAGCTGCACAGCTGTTGCAACAGTTTGAAAACGTAGCTTTCAAACCAGCTAGGAAGGAGAGAAGAAATCAAGAAATCACAGAAGTAAACACGGCCCAGTATTTTGGAAGGGGACAGAGTGGTAGGAAAGTGAGTAGGAAGCCCGTACAACTTCCACATTCCGATCCGTGGAGGGAAAGAGGTGGAAATCTCAGGACGGACGTGTGTGAACGACTGGAAAGAAGTGGCGAAAAGAGTTGGAGTTTGACCCAGGTGGAGAGGCCAAGTCAAGTGAGAGGAGGAGGAATGGTTGGGCAGAAGTTTGGATAGGGCAGATTCTTAGCCCACAAGAGGCCTTTTGCACGGTTACAGATGGAGAGGCAGGACATGAGCTATCAAAGAGACTTTGAGCACGAGGCGGATGGACAGAAAGAAAGAGATACAGGTTTTGTGTATCCAGAAAAGTTAGGGACGGAGGGCAGGTTACGCAATACAAACGAGACAAACGTTCGCTCAGAGGTCCAGATGAAATGTTACATCATTGGACAGCATAGGCCGAGAATTCAGGAAGAGGGTATTACGTCGATTAACATGGTCGGGCGTGCTGAAAGGAGCCAAGTTTACCAGGAACTAGTGGTCAAGCCTGGTAGAACATTAGTTGAAGTCGACGAAGAATCGAACAAGGAAATAGTCGGAGATTCGTCAGATAAAGAGGAAATGAGAGGAGGAGGAATGGTGGCAGGACCAGCTATGGTTTCGTGCCCACCCAAGCCAGGTTCTAGCCATGCGGGAGAAGTGGTTGAACAGACCGAAAGAAGGGACAACCTTTCGGCCACCGAGGAAGGAAGTGGGAATGACGCACAGTTGGAATGTGAAACGGACGCACCGGGTAAGAATACTCGTGCAGCCAACAAAGGAGGAACAGAGTTTCTAAGGAAAACGAAGAAAAAGGAAAGACAGGTTAACCACAGCCAGGACAGCGAACCAGTCATCAAAGCAAAGATGAAAAGATCTCAGTTCGAGATAAGCCAACAGTCAAACAAACAGTGTGAAAGGTCTTTCCTACAAATAGTGAATACAGATGGACGGAAGGCTGAAGTAGCGGACGATGTAAGTGTACGTAACACTACCAGAGAACCGGTGGATACGAACCAAAAAAAAACCGTGAAACAAACAGACCAGACGATGGGCGTTTTACAGGAGGAAATCGCGCAGTAATCAGAGACAGCTGATGGGGCAGCGCATAGTCTGGTTAAAATAAGCAGTAGTGATAAGGAACGGTTGATACAATCTTTACTGACGCTAGCCAAAAACATGGAATTCAGAAATGGAATTAGGTAAAGTCGTGTGGAGTACTTACACACATAGTAGTACAGATGTAGGGCTATCATGTGAAACTCCAGTTAATGTATGCATTTGCTTAAAATTTGTTTCATCTACCGTGATCCTTGGGAAACGGAGATTTGAATAATTAGGGGGTAGGGTATAGAGATGGAGGAATGACCAGATGTTAAAAATTCCTTTGAATTCGTTGTCTGAAGTACACACCAGACAATGAGCGGACGGTCAGTCTGAAGCGAAGACTGACCGAGATCAAAGGGACATTTCCGACCAGAAAAACGGACAGAACGGACAAGAGACGCAGGATAGCTGGATGCGCCAGGTAATGATTACGCGACGCGGGGTAACACATGGACGCGATGTTTCGGTCAAAATCTGACCAGGTAGCTTTGATGCGGGGAATTTGGGGAAACAGCGGTGAATTAGTTAGATCACAACACTCGGTTTTGATTCCTCGTGACAAAGACGGCCAGAAGTTAATGGGGCTATCCAACTTTAACAAAGACTGCATCCTGGATGTGTAGGGGTACAGCATGACGTAATTCGACAGGTGGACGATTCGGTTTTGACTTTTGACTCAGACATAGTTTAGTATCTGATTAAGTTAGAACTTAGTCGTAGTTTAGTGACATAGTCTAGTAGAACTTAGTCATAGTTTAGTATCTTATAAAGGGGGCATTAACAGGGGCTCATCTGTGGGGCACGAGCAGGAGTGAAAGTTGATGACATTTGTATTTGGTGTTTGGGTTTTGACTAATGGTATTACTTGCATTTTTAGTGGGTTGTATGGTCAACATAGTATGCATTGAATTTTTCTTTATTTTGTTGTTGTTTTGTTGTTTAAACATGATTACATATCCTGACAGTATCAAAGTGTGATACTTACGGACTGAAATACTGATATCATAAGTATGCGTGCAAATATTTTGGTTTTGGGTTTCGACATTGAATGCAGTGCATTTGTCTTGTGTTTTGTTGGTTTTTTGTTGTTGTTGTTGAATCATCATGTTTACAGGTATTTGATACAGGTTATATAGGTGATCTACAGAGCAGTATATCTCATCCAGACTGTAGGCCTCCGCAAGCACAGGTCACCATGAGTTCCAGAATAAGAACTAGCATGTGAACATTGAGCTGGCTGACTTAATGGCACTTAGTGTTGTAACAGTAGAAGTTACTGACTTGTTATGGTGTATATTTTATCACATGTATGTGGAGTCTTTGCAGAGAAGACTATATTGATCAGAAGTTGTAATATTGATTATGACATATGTTGTCGAATATCGTTTTTGTGGGAAACATAAAGAATTTTGCTGTTTCGTTGAGAGGGGATAGCTGTCAAGAGGGACAATGATAACTAGCCTGAGGATAACCCACGAAATTCGTGGCCTCACAGGAGTTAGTATGAAGTGAATCGTCGGCCAGGCATGTAATGAGACCGCCTGAGAAAATTGACCTGAACTGGTCGTGTGTAACAATGAAGGTTCGTGTCCTTAGAGGAAGAGACGAGAACAGGGCGAGGTATGTTGACCTCAATGAGTAAGGAGAATTCCTTAAGGTGTTTCTGTTTTGATGAGTTAAAGGTCCCGCAGGGACAGACTTGGGTGTATTTGACTGTAAAACAATGTAAAAGTGGTACTTGTGTTGTAAAAACGACCAGCCACAGTGTTTTTCTTCTCCTTGTATTGATTGTGTATTTATTACAAAAAGTTTATATGTATCAAATGACATGTCTTTTTATGCATGTACGATGTGAGTGAAATTGTAAACAGGAGTGGTGTTTACATTATGGATAGTGGAGACGAAAATGGTGTGACAGTGTTTTCTTTTAAAGGCAGGTACAATTTGAGTGGAGTTGTAAACAGGAGTAGTTTTACATGTGTGATAGTGGAGACGAAAATGGTGGTCATTTGCCAGATGAAAAAAATGACCATCAATGTTTCGGTCTGTAGTTTAGGGAGGTAATGTAACAGTTCCCGCCGGAGCAAGGGGAGTTTAGGATGCCTGAACATGTTAAAGCCTAAAGCTACCTGAATGCATGTCAAGGTCACTCACCGTCTCAGCAAAGGAGAACAGAGTTGAGTTAAGGAATGTGCACAGGTAGAAACTGACCACTGGCCTTCCGATTTTGGTAGGGGGAGATTGATTGACAGACGCAATTGGCAGCGGGGCTTGCTGCGAGAGAATGAGTGACAGGTGTGCAAAGTGTTTCGCTCCAATTGGGATTGAAGATGGCCATACCTGAGATCGATTGGTCAAGCTCTGGCCTTGCTTGAGGATATATAACTCGAGACAAAGTTTAGCTCGGGAGGCTGGATAGAGGGATGGAGACGGGGCTGGAGAGAGAGAGGCTAGATAGAGAGAGGCTGTATGGGAGAGAGAGAGACTGAATGAAGATAGTATGTTTAACTCACCGACTTAGATAGAGGAGCGATTGATAGACGGTTGGACGAATGTTTAGTGATAGAACAGGATCGCTCAAATAGGTGTGTGAGTTTTGCATTAATAGATAATCTGAAAGTGTATTTGTAAGCAAGGACACATTGTGAACGAGTAATGTCGAGATCGCCCGCCTGAGGGGATTTCAGTGAGGAAGAGTATTTGATAAGGTGTGTTGAAGACGCAGTTAAGGCGATGTGTGTGTGATGTAATTGCAAGGCAATAGAACTGGGTTTTTAGATAGTTAGGAATTCCATCAATAGCTAATGCTTACAATTCCCGTTTTAGTAGAATGTTTAGTTAAGATATGTATTATATTATGCTTGTAATTTCTCTACTCATTCTATGATATGAGTATGATTTAATAAATATGCCACCTGCTGTGTGATATGTCATTTACTGAGTATGGTCATGATGATGTGGATGAGTGAGAATGTTCTAAGTTAGAATAACGGCCAAGGCAAGCAGAGGGTCTGCTACATGTGTACGTATGTATGTATGTATAAGAGTGAGATTGATGACCAGCGCCTATTCTCCCTCACTATAATCCTCACACAGCTCACATCACATTATTAAGACAAGAGTGAGATTGATGACCAGCGCCTATTCTCCCTCACTATAATCCTCACACAGCTCACATCACATTATTAAGACAAGAGTGAGATTGATGACCAGCGCCTATTCTCCCTCACTATAATCCTCACACAGCTCACATCACATTATTAAGACAAGAGTGAGATTGATGACCAGCGCCTATTCTCCCTCACTATAATCCTCACACAGCTCACATCACATTATTAAGACAAGAGTGAGATTGATGACCAGCGCCTATTCTCCCTCACTATAATCCTCACACAGCTCACATCACATTATTAAGACAAGAGTGAGATTGATGACCAGCGCCTATTCTCCCTCACTATAATCCTCACACAGCTCACATCACATTATTAAGACAAGAGTGAGATTGATGACCAGCGCCTATTCTCCCTCACTATAATCCTCACACAGCTCACATCACATTATTAAGACAAGAGTGAGATTGATGACCAGCGCCTATTCTCCCTCACTATAATCCTCACACAGCTCACATCACATTATTAAGACAAGAGTGAGATTGATGACCAGCGCCTATTCTCCCTCACTATAATCCTCACACAGCTCACATCACATTATTAAGACAAGAGTGAGATTGATGACCAGCGCCTATTCTCCCTCACTATAATCCTCACACAGCTCACATCACATTATTAAGACAAGAGTGAGATTGATGACCAGCGCCTATTCTCCCTCACTATAATCCTCACACAGCTCACATCACATTATTAAGACAAGAGTGAGATTGATGACCAGCGCCTATTCTCCCTCACTATAATCCTCACACAGCTCACATCACATTATTAAGACAAGAGTGAGATTGATGACCAGCGCCTATTCTCCCTCACTATAATCCTCACACAGCTCACATCACATTATTAAGACAAGAGTGAGATTGATGACCAGCGCCTATTCTCCCTCACTATAATCCTCACACAGCTCACATCACATTATTAAGACAAGAGTGAGATTGATGACCAGCGCCTATTCTCCCTCACTATAATCCTCACACAGCTCACATCACATTATTAAGACAAGAGTGAGATTGATGACCAGCGCCTATTCTCCCTCACTATAATCCTCACACAGCTCACATCACATTATTAAGACAAGAGTGAGATTGATGACCAGCGCCTATTCTCCCTCACTATAATCCTCACACAGCTCACATCACATTATTAAGACAAGAGTGAGATTGATGACCAGCGCCTATTCTCCCTCACTATAATCCTCACACAGCTCACATCACATTATTAAGACAAGAGTGAGATTGATGACCAGCGCCTATTCTCCCTCACTATAATCCTCACACAGCTCACATCACATTATTAAGACAAGAGTGAGATTGATGACCAGCGCCTATTCTCCCTCACTATAATCCTCACACAGCTCACATCACATTATTAAGACAAGAGTGAGATTGATGACCAGCGCCTATTCTCCCTCACTATAATCCTCACACAGCTCACATCACATTATTAAGACAAGAGTGAGATTGATGACCAGCGCCTATTCTCCCTCACTATAATCCTCACACAGCTCACATCACATTATTAAGACAAAACTACCTGATGTTGTGGCCATCTTCGCTTCGCGATGGGCTATAACTTTTGTATGTGTGTGTATGTGTTTTTATGCCTGGATACTTAGCACTAAAATAGCAAAATAACAACCTAAACATGCAGTATCGAATGATATAGAAACCGTTCAATATATTATTGTCAATAAATGACAGATATGACTTCAAATATAGACAATAACTGACAGCGGCATAAATAAAATGTATATTCGTTCGATACGACATACTGACGTGTTATCGGACATGTGTTATCACACTATATGTAACAGCTGTACTAGCTTATGATCTGGAACTCATTGTGTGTAATATCAATAGTCACTGGCAACAATTGACCATTATGTAACGCCGCCCGCCTTCCTTTCCATCAGATTGTATTTCTTTCAAGCCCTTTGCTCTTTCCTCACAATAACAACAAAGCACACACAGTTCTTCCTACAGGATAAAAGCACAATTTCATTCATTGATTGCATAGACTAATAATTTACACTATCAACTAATCGATCTAAAACCAATCTTTCTGTGCCGAGTTTAGTAGCATCTAGTTTGATGGAATCTCAGGATTTGAACCTAGATTCTTTTGCCTATGACTATCCTTCCTAACAATATGCAACCAGTTTTTAATTGATTATATAACTTTCTTGTGGTCTTGTGGTCCTCTGGCGGTGTGGCTGGCCTCTGACAGTCTGCAGCGTCTGTTCATCCGGGTGCCTGTAATTAATTAAAGGTTTCTCATGCGAGCCTTGTGACGTGCTCCCTGGGGAGTTAAGGCGTCACCATACTATCTGTCATGGGTCTATGATGGACCCAGCTGATAAGTCGCACATTTATATCGTTCTAAACGGTCGACAGCTGTTGGTGTGTATCTCTTATATTAGTTGGCTGTCACTTTCAGCAGATCATCATGAGCGTATTCCTGCAAATACCACATCTGGCAAGTCTGACAGGGATAGCGGACGCATTGGTCTACGAAACCGCTGTCTTAGTCGCTGGGAATGGTTGACCCATTTGAGACTTCCATTTAGGCAACTATCATGCGATGACCAGGGATAACCTCCCAGACAGCTCTGTCTAAACTCCCTCTCTTGCTTCATGTTTTAGCTCATTCCTACGTTTACTAAATCCCAACATTTATTGCTACGGTTCAAATATGATCCCCTGTTACAAAGTACATTTTGCCGTACCCCTGTTGACCAGCTAGTAGCTCGTGTCATCGGTTGGCCGGTCCTGACTGTCAAATCTGGCAAGTTACCCCTTTTCTGGAGCCACTACCAGTTGTCGTGGCTGTCTCTACCTATCCTACTGTGGCAGCCTGTCGTGGCAGCTCAAATCCACAATCCCTGTTGTCTGTTTCTTTTAGCAACCACGACAATGGGCGACCTGACACCCCTACCAAATTGTTTCCACGACAACTAGATATTACATTATTGGCGATACACTAACTCCTCCCCCATCCTTCAGAGTGACTTTCCCCCACCATTTTGAACTCCCGTCTTATTGTTAAATATTTAGAACTATCGTACAAACCTACTCAAGTAAAGCTGACCATTTCCCTTTTTCTTGTCCTGATTATCTGACAAGCAAATCCAGGCCGGATTTTTCAAAGGATACACTGCGTGCGTGACTGAACTCTCTTTCACCTGTGCTAAAATCTGCTAACATTGTCTCAGTTAACGTTAGTGACCAAGTTGTAAGTTATAACTCTACAACTTCACACGTAGTAGGCACTGACATTGCGTTTCAGACATTTCTAACACTGACCCTGTCACATTATGTGCAACATATTGATTTGTATCCCATATATGTGTTAACACATTACATGAAACAAATTGGTTTGCTATCGGATATGTGTTTCAATACATTATGTAGACCACTCTGATATGTTGTCGTGTATGGGTTATCATTCTCGACTGATATGTACACAGAGGGTGTGGAAAGCCTACTCGCCATCCAGACACAACAGTCAGTGATAGTCCTCAGCAGACAAGAGGTCGCTAATTGTTGTGACGACCCGTACCACCAGCCAAAGTACCGCGGCTACGACTGTATCATCCACATCGGAGGTTTGTGCGCGGCAGAAACCTACAAGTCACCGACAAATGCTTGCAACAACGGAACGTGCCAAGCAGTCGGGAAGGTGAGCCAATCAGAACATAGGTCAAGGTAGCCCAGTTCAGTGAGAGCTGGTCTTTCTTCAGTGGCGTAACAACAATGGGATGTTGGGAATTAACAGTCACTGACTGAGCTAAGGCAATTAAAATGATCAAATTAGGACAGACAGACACACGCACACATACACATACGCACGTACGCATACACACACAAACGCACACATACACGTACGCACACACACACACACACACACGCACGCACGCATACACACACCTACACACACACGCATGAGCGATGCAAATTTCAATGAGAAAGAAACATTTTAAAAGATCAAATGAGCAAACGAAACATAGAAAGTTATTGGTTCTTAGAATCAAATTGCTAAAGTAGAAAGTTATTGGTTCTTAGAAATAGTAATATACAAACTGAAAAACATTATTAATCAACTTTTTGGACTGAATGTGTTGTTGGTAACGAATTATCTTAGCAGACAAAAAAATTGTTGAGCGAGGGTTATAAGATTGTGGCATGAATGTGTGGCACACCTGCTTTCATCATTACCATCTGGTCTTGTTCAGTATGAATGTCTTTTGATTATTTGTTTTATTATCTGCATTTGTTCTTCAAATCCTTATTTCCGCCGGAAATTATGTATCTGTACTTGTTTGTGTGTGTGAGTGTATGTGTATGCGTGTGTGTGTGCGTTTGTGTATGCACCACAATCACGCAAATCATCTTATAATTAGACATATGTTACTGTAACTCAGTTGCACTCTCGAGACGTTCGACTCTGACTTGGGTCGGAAATAGGTCGGCTATAAGTATTAACTTGAGAATAGACTATCCTCCTTGAATGTCGACTTGGGCAATAATTTGGGGAGGCGACTTGCACTGACCTACTTAAGACAAAGAGTGATTCTCCCTGACCTACTTAAGACAAAGAGCGATTCTCCCGTGTGAATTGATCTACATTTACACGTTAGTAGTTAATTAATTTACGGGAAATTTGTTTAGTATAGGAAAAGACTAGATTTGTTAAATAATTTGTCATTGGGTATTTACTGAATGCAATTCTAAAGGACCATCGCTGTCGCGCAGAAACGTTTTCAGTTGTATGTTCCAACATTGTTGTCGTCCGACATACCAACTTTCAATGATGTCGCTCCGAAACCGTTGGAAAGATCCGTTTGTTTCTTGTCAAAGCAAACTTTATTGTTGAATTTATTTCTCGGCAGTCCTTAAGTGATGTATCAGTTTATTATCTGTTTTGTTTTCTTTCGACGTTTTATCACAAACATGATTTTTCTTCTTCTTCTTCTTACGCTGTCAGACGTCGACCTTTATTTTTTCGAAAAAGGCAGCGGTCATCCTGAGGCTGTCAACACTGCCGTAGAGCTTGTCTAGTGTTGCCACTGGTGATGGTCACATTTGCTCTCTCTGATCCTCGTATGTCGGGAAGTTTTGCAGCAAATGTTCAGAGGTCATTTTCCCGGTACCACACGTGCATTCGTCGGTGCCACCTATCTTCAATTTGTTGAATAGGTGGTACCTCAGTCTATTGTGGCCAGTGCGTACTCTGAAGACCACGACCTGCTCTTTTCTGTTCAACTGGTAATAGGCATCGTTTTTTGTGTCAAACATGATTTGAAATTATTGTGTAATGATTGAAAGACAATCTTTCAGAATGCAACATCAGTTCAAATGTGTAACTATTTGAACAGTCATCAATATAATCAAATAACTGAGCACTCAAAAAATGGCTAGCGCACTATTCATCTCAGAAACAATGTACACACTACACTAAACAATTACAGTATTAGAGCAAACAAAAAGTCTAATACACATCAAACGTTTGTCAATTAAAGTCAAGTCAAGTTAAGGAGTTCTAAGTGTTAAATAGAGCATATTCTGTAACAAAAATATATTCACAGGTCACCAGGTCTGGATACATCGAGGGAAGACGGGAAGATGTGATGGTCCAGCTCATTCAGCAGACACCACTGACTACCTACATCGATGCGAGTCAGGATTCTTTCCAGGTATACAATGCTCACTTTCTGAACTCTACTTCTACCAAGGTTTGTGGTGGTCTTTTCTTCTGCTTGTGGTTATAGCATCAACAGGATGACACAGTCGGCCCCATACTCAAAATGTGCTTAGTCGGTTCTCAGACCTATAGCTGACAGGACAAGCTGGTTACAATGTATGTATTCCCTCCCCCCTCCCCCATAAATGAAATACAATAAGTACACTTGATGAAAGGCTACTTAAATTGGCATTGGGAATAGATGAAAAAAAAGATAATGAGAATAAATGCAACTAAGAACAAGTTGGAATCAGTCATATCTTTGTAGCAATATAAGCAAAGTAGGAGGCCTATAGTTATCGGACGAAACTCAGCCCAAAATAAAAATAAAAATACTCAGCTCCTATGGAATGTGTGTCCTCCTCTAATGATCTTAAACATATTTTTTTTTTTAAAGTTACCAGACATAACCTCAACCCCCCCCCCCCCCCCCCCCCCCCCCCCACCACACCGGTCATAAATGGACACTTCAGTAAAAGTTTTAAAATTTGCACAACATAATTAGTAATGTGGAAAAATGTTGGACAGAACCAGATATACAACAGTTGAACAGGATAGGAGTAGAGAAAATATGATTTGGATAAAGTACAGAATATGGAAATCATCAACGGATAGACTTGTAAGGTGGCCTCTGGTCTGGAATCCCCAAGGACATGTAGAGAAGAGCCCACTAAAATACACTATGGGAACGGAGCTCTAGGAATACATAAGGGACATTGGGGAGAGAGCTTGAACCGAAGCCTGAGGACATGAGAGCTTGAACCGAAGCCTGAGGACATGAGAGCTTGAACCGAAGCCTGAGGACATGAGAGATTGAACCGTAGTCTGAGGACATGAGAGTTTGACGAGTGTCTTAAGAAAACCAATGTTCCATAAGCAACTGAAGAAACTTTGATTGATTGATTGATTGTTTGATTGATTGATTAAGTTATACGATTTCTCAGACCATGTCTGCTGTATGAATGTTTGATCAGAAAGGCCAGGCCGTGCCTCCTATATGACTGACTAATCAGATAGGTCAGGTCGCGTATACTGAATGACTCATTATATCTGGGTATAATAATTAAGTGCCTATATGTTTGCATGCTCTTCTATATGTGTACATGTAGTCAGTTCTGCCTGCATTCTTGTAATTATTTATTAGACTAAAACAATTTTTTTTCTTCAAAATACAACCATCTAGAAAAACCAGAGAGCATATCTACAAATTAACTAAAGAAAGGTCCAGATTAGTTATTAGGAATTATTTTGTTAGTCAGAGTGTGGTGAATGCTTGGAATGCATTGCCACAGGAAGTAGTGGAGGCAGGGACAATTAATGCATCTAAGAATAGATTGGATGCGCATAGCTTTTAGAGCAAGGTAATGTAAATTAAACTGGTTGTATACAGACTCTGAGGAGTCTTCTAAGCCAGCATACAAACCTCAAGTTAAGTTAATGTAATTATATTAAGGCGGAGGTTGAGACAGTACTTTGAATTAAAATAGTGCTACCAAACATGTATAGACTGGGGCGAGAACAAGAACGAAGCTGAGGTTGCGACCAAACCGATGCTTACCATATTATACTTACATGAGAGTAAGTCAGAAAGTAGGTCTCAGCCTGATATAACATAACTGGAAAATGTAGTTACTAGTTTCTGAAGGTGTAAATAGGTGGCAGCAACACCAGTTTTGTGATTACTGTACGTAGCAGACGCTAGGTGTCGCATACACGTGCGAAGCTCAGATGCACAATTATGTCGGTGATCACGGAGGGAACAATCAAAGAACATGGTGGTGTGCGCTTTAGGAGGACAAAAGGACTGTCTGCAATGATATTCAAAAATAAATGCTTATTCTGTTTACGGTGATAATTGTTTGCCATGTGAAGCGATGCATACCTGGCTGGATACTTTTTCTCAAGGACACTCAAACATTGCTGATGAAGCCTAACCTGGTCGTCCTGTCCAGATTGCAACAGAAACATTAATGCAGCAGCGGAAGGGATGGAGTTGGGGGGGGGGGGTTGGGAAGGGGGGGTGGAGCGGTGATTAGAGCTTACGGACGAATAATGCTAGACAGTATAGCAACTGACATAGGATGTTCGCATAGTTTATATTACAGCACAATGCATGATCCCTCCTTGGTGGGAGACGCTTCGCAAACGATGAAGAAATTGGACGATAAGTGAAATGTGACTGAAGCAGCAGACCAAAGACTTCAATTCTGTAAGTTTGCTGCACTAAAGGATAAGTGTATCAATGTTGGTGGAAATTATTGTGAGAAAATTGGAACAATGTAAGTGAAATAATAAATGGGTTTCAGGTGTGTAGTTCATTTAGTTATTTTTTTATTTTTTTAAATAGCCATGTGTGAGTTATTTACTGACTAGCCCTCGTACATGTGTATTTACTCTTTACTGACTTATTTCAGAACTACGTTAGTGGCGTTTATTCAGATCCAGCATGCAGTGCTGAGCAGTTGGATCACGTGGTGCAAATTGTCGGCTATGGTACAGACGCTGGACAGGACTACTGGATACTCAAGAATTCCTGGGGTCAGTGGTCTCATCTTAAGTTTACTCTTGAATTGATTACTCCAACCACGCTTGTAAAAAACTGTCATTGTGATTACCTCACGTCTACTCTCAAACTCATTATCTCCATCATATGTTACGTCTTCTCTCAAACTCATTACCTCCATCACCTTTTACGTCCACTATGAAACTCATTACCTTCATCACCTCTTTTAAGTCCACTCTCAAACTAATTACCTTCAACACATTTTACATCCACTCTCAAACTCATTACCTCCATCACCTGTTACGCCCATTCTCAAACTCACTTCTCCCATCACCTTTTACGTCCACTCTCAAACTCACTATCCCATCACCTTTTACATACACTCTGAAACTCATTACCTTCATCACATTTTACGTCAACTCTCAAACTCATTACCCTCATCACCTTTTACGTCCACTCTCAAACTCATTACCTCCATACCCTTTTACGTCCACTCTCAAACTCATTACCTCCATCCCCTTTTACGTCCACTCTCAAACTAATTACCTTCTTCGCTATCATGTTTGTGTTTAGTTCCACTGCTAGGGTAACCTAGAGTATGTATTATTAATAAAGGCCGCTTGACATACTATTTAGCCACTCGTTTCCTACCTCGGCAGCTACTGTTACCTAAACTGGCACTGTTGTCAGTATCACCATGCAATACACCGACCTGGCCTTGGCACATCAGCAAATACGGTCGCTCGGAAACATAATCAGGTTTCCCGATGAATATTGAAATACGCTCGTACTATATTACCGTTGTCACTAATCGTGTTGTAATGACACTATAAATAATGCACCAAATATATTCGTGGGCAGGTCAGTCCGGTCTAAGATCCATGGTTACACCTCCATTCGTGACCACCGCCATTCAAACATTGTTTCTACAACGCATGAACAAATACGAGCCTATTCGGAAAATCAAATATCTCTGCAATTTGGAGATAGAAATTTATGAAAATGTATATTTTTAGGTATTGTAATATCGACTTTATTTCACAATTGTTTAATTTAAACATACGAAGTAATTGTGGTGAACTGTAGCTTGTATAACGATATATAACTAGAAATATTCTTCGCTAGATGGCACTTTTAAGTGTTCTACAGTAACAGATGGCGATGTGTGCCAATGTTTTGTTATGGAACAACATTTTGCACGTGATTTTACGGGAAATCGTTATTGATGACTCGCTACTTTTGCTTTGAAAGTATCGAGATGCGCCACAAATTTAGGCTACTGCGCCTGTATTATTTGAATAGCGTTGAAAGTTAACTACTCTACACCCAAAATCAGCAACAAAAGTGTGTAAATATTTGTTAAATAAAGCTAAAAGTGAGAGTCTGTATCATCGTATTTAAAATCCTGAAAAAAGAGCAATGCATGTCCTGAGTACTACTCGAAGGTCATTCACTCGCAGGACATTAGAACAGAACAGTCTTTCTACAAATAGCATTTGTCTTCGGTCTCCAGACCGAGGAACAGGAAAGAAAGTTGATAGCGTTGACAAAGACGAGAAATGTATGTAACTGTTGAATTGTAAAGAAGCATTGATGGTAAGGACATTTAACGTGACACTGAAACAAGAATAACGACATTAACAGCTCTAAAAGTACATTAAGGAAAACTGAAAGGGGTGCTGACAATATTCCGCAAGCATACAGAAGGAAGAAATATCATTTTTGAAAAGTCTCACCTAGTAGCTTTTAGAAGTAAATATTTACGGACAATTTGAGAAATGGGTAATTAAAAACTGTGATATAAATATGTTGGTTATCTGAATTTCAATTCAGTGAGTACGTACTACGTATAGGTACATTTAAGGCAAAATTGGCATTAATTGATGTATGCTTTGACTTATCGTGAAGCTTGGGACATATTTAATGAAAATGAAACAGTGACAGAACAGCACAAACATTGGTCACATGATTGTCTTTCAACACGCAGATCTTTATGGCAATATATATATTATAAACATTATTGCATCTGTATAAGGGAAATAATTTACTTATATCCCTCTGACAAATGAAGATACGCCCGCGGATTACTGTCAAATGTGTTGTGCGTATAAACGTGGAACTAATTATCATACTCCCCCGCCCCTTTCCGCTCGCCACATTGTGAATACTGCCACAGCAATTGCCACTTGTATAATTACCATTATCGCCACATACACCAATACAATAAGTGCCAACGTCACAACTACCACTTAATTCATCACCATATTCACCATCATCATTATATCTATCTCTTCAACCACATATGCACTACCATCATTGCATTCACTGCACACGCTCGCATTACTCACATTACACCTCCACGAATATTTCAGTTACTATGAAGAATAATTCTATCCATAGTAAGAGATGTCTTTCCCGCCTACCTCCACTATTCCTGACTATCGCTTCACATTAACATTTCGTCTGCTCTTCGTCTAGGAACCACCTGGGGTGAGCAGGGCTACATGAGGATACTGAGAGGCAAGAACATGTGTGGCGTTGCATCCAGAGTCTTCTATCCAATCAACACGCCCTAGATACGCCATCGCTGCAGGCAGGATAGATAGCTCTCCAGACAAATAGATTCACGTTGTAACTTGTGACAGTCTCGCCGTCTATCTTGTAATGTAGGTCAGACTGTCATCTCTCAAATGGCGGAAACCATTGTTCATATTGACATGCTAATCTCTTGACAATGAAGGCAAATCAATGATGGGCATACATTCATTAGGGCTGATTTATTGGGGGAGGGGAGGGAATTTGGGTTAATATCGGCAATTATTTTAACAAAAGTGTGTACATTATTGATATCCAGTGAAAATATCGATATAAATCAATTAAATATTACTTTGGAAATATGTGCGTTGTGTTTTTTTTTTTTAAATAGTCAATATAAACTGTTGAGGTTACGGTGTGTGTCTTGTTGTCTTGGTTATTGTATGGGGACATGACTGGTTATTTTGGTTATTGTCTGGGGACAAGCTGGCTATATGATTTTAAAATTGGAGCACATGTTTGATTATTTTTGGTAATTGAAAGGAGGATAGGCCTGGTTATATTGGCTAATGAAAAGAGGATAGGCCTGGTTATATTAGTTATTGAACGTTTTAGGACAAATGAAGGGCTTCAGAATATGAGAAGTGTGTCAAAATGGGGTGAAAACTGCAAGGAAGTTAAAGTGCCGACTACACATTAGAATACACAAAAAAACCGTAAAAATGTTGTATGGAATGTTAGGACCTGGTCTTAGAAAGTTTGGCAGAAAATAGGGAACCAAAAGCTGACGTTGTGGGGTTTGTGCGAGACAAGATGGACCCAGTCATGAAACTTTAGGTCGACATCTGAAGAAATGATTATCTGCGTAGAAAAGGTAGATGATGCACAACATGCAGAGAGTGGCAACTGTTCAGTCTAAAGAGCCACAGAAGACACTTATCCAGCGGGAGGCCAAGAGCCACAGAAGACACTTATCCAGCGGGAGGCCAAGAGCCACAGAAGACACTTATCCAGCGGGAGGCCAAGAGCCACAGAAGACACTTATCCAGCGGGAGGCCAAGAGCCACAGAAGACACTTATCCAGCGGGAGGCCAAGAGCCACAGAAGACACTTATCCAGCGGGAGGCCAAGAGCCACAGAAGACACTTATCCAGCGGGAGGCCAAGAGCCACAGAAGACACTTATCCAGCGGGAGGCCAAGAGCCACAGAAGACACTTATCCAGCGGGAGGCCAAGAGCCACAGAAGACACTTATCCAGCGGGAGGCCAAGAGCCACAGAAGACACTTATCCAGCGGGAGGCCAAGAGCCACAGAAGACACTTATCCAGCGGGAGGCCAAGAGCCACAGAAGACACTTATCCAGCGGGAGGCCAAGAGCCACAGAAGACACTTATCCAGCGGGAGGCCAAGAGCCACAGAAGACACTTATCCAGCGGGAGGCCAAGAGCCACAGAAGACACTTATCCAGCGGGAGGCCAAGAGCCACAGAAGACACTTATCCAGCGGGAGGCCAAGAGCCACAGAAGACACTTATCCAGCGGGAGGCCAAGAGCCACAGAAGACACTTATCCAGCGGGAGGCCAAGAGCCACAGAAGACACTTATCCAGCGGGAGGCCAAGAGCCACAGAAGACACTTATCCAGCGGGAGGCCAAGAGCCACAGAAGACACTTATCCAGCGGGAGGCCAAGAGCCACAGAAGACACTTATCCAGCGGGAGGCCAAGAGCCACAGAAGACACTTATCCAGCGGGAGGCCAAGAGCCACAGAAGACACTTATCCAGCGGGAGGCCAAGAGCCACAGAATTATTCCTGCAAGTTCCAAAACCACAATAAAAGAACATCAACATGAACACTTTCCAGTTCTACACAAATCCATAAATGATTCAGAAGGTGAAAAGAAAGACACATTTTATAACAAACTCCGGGAGATCCTGGAATCAGATAAGAGAAGAGATCTCACAGTTCTGATAGCAAATGTTAAATGCTAAGATAGGAGCAGACGACCTGTGGTATGAATAAATCACGAATGACACAAAGTGGGTCAAATGAATGAAAATGGAGAAATGTTCGTAGAGTTGTGGGCCTTAAACAACATGGTCGCTGGGGACAGTGTTTTCCCGCACAAGCGTAACCACAAAACCACATGGAGATCCCAGGATCATAGAACGGAAAATCAGATAGGTCACATCTCCATTAACTAAACCTTCACAACTCTACTGCAGAATGAAGGGGAAAAGAGGGGAGCGAACTCAGCGTCAAACCACCACATGCTGATGGGCGCACTGTAGGATGAAAGAGTAAAGAGGGAAGTGGAGGCACCACAGACCACCACCTGTTGATGAGCACACTGTAGGATGGAAGAGTAAAGAGGGAAGTGGAGGCACCACAGACCACCACCTGTTAATCAGCACACTGCAGCTCAAGCTCATGATGCATTAAGAACAAGAAAGAGTTACATCTACCATATTCAAAATTAAAAAAACAAGACAGAAAAACAGATACCAATTACTACAAGAGCTATATGAGATCGATGGAGTTGACCTTAATAAATTATGCATACAACTCAGGGTGATGTGGAATCAAACTTGTGACGAAACTACAGGATTCAAGAAAGTACAACATAAAGAATGGATTACAGCAGAGAGGTTGCAAAAGATTGAGGAGAGAAGTATGCAGAAAGTAGTACTTAAGTGTAGAACTAGAGGCATCTGCAGATAGAAAGAGTTTGCCAGACGCCGACGAGCAGGCTGGGCCACCTTGAACTCGATAGAGACGACAACAGATGGCACAATAGACACCAGCCTGTGAGCAGACATATTCGACTCAGTGGTCCTACCAGCGCTTTACTATGGAAAGGGAACCCGGTCTCTGACAAAAGCCATGGAGAACCAGTTCAGGAAAACGCATGTCTTGATTGAGCGCCTTGTCATGGGCTCTCACTTAGGCAACCTCTCCAGATGGGCGTCTACAGCAGTGATATCCGGGAACTCTCACACATCAAGGATGTCATACATCATGCCAACAACTTCAAACACCCCTGGTATGATCATGTAGTCAGAACGTAAGACGAACCCTGGAGCACATAAGCTCGTTTGTGGTACCAGCGCAGCAACAACAAAAAACACTTGACAGAGCCGATAATCGATGACAAGACTCGCTCGAGCTGCACAACACTCGCGATCCTAAATCAATCAAGTTATCCATCCACTGGACAACCCATCTCCGAAACAGATGTTAGCGATCCACTGGACAACCCGTGTCCCAGACAGATGTTAGCCATCCACTGGACAACCCATCTCCGAAACAGATCTTAGCCATCCACTGGACAACCCGTATCCCAGACAGATGTTAGCCATCCACTGGACAACCCATCTGTGAAACAGATCTTAGCCATCCACTGCACAACCCGTGTCCCAGACAGATGTTAGCCATCCACTGGACAACCCGTGTCCAAGACAGATGTTAGCCATCCTCTGGAGAACCCGTGTCCGAGACAGATGTTAGCCATCCACTGGATAACCGTGCCCGAGACAGATGTTAGCCATTCACTGGAGAACCCGTGTCCGAGACAGATGTTAGCCATCCACTGGATAACCGTGCCCGAGACAGATGTTAGCCATCCACTGGGCAACCCGTGTCCCAGACAGATGTTAGCCATCCACTGGACAACCCGTGTCCGAGACAGATGTTAGCCATCCACTGGACAATCCGTTTCCGAGACAGATGTTAGCCATCCACTGGACAACCCGTGTCCGAGACAGAATCGACTGGAAACGGAGATGAGACTACCACAAAAACAAAAAACGTAGCACTGTTCCAGCCCAGCTCGCTAAGCAGAGAAATGCCACCCGGCTACTACCAACTCGCACTCGAGTTGACTAAGAACTATGAGTCCAGAAAAGTTGCGCTCTGACACATAAAGAGGTCAAAATGTATGCAAAGAATAATAATGTTCGCTTAGGCGTCTGAATCCCGTTGCACCGATCGGCCACATCCATGACGCACTGCTACGGCGTGGTTCCAGGCCTCGTCCATGGCGGAGGTGGAGGTTGATATCTGCTGGAGCCATACAGTGCGGGGACGGCCTCTTCTGCGCCTCAATCCGGTCAGGGGAAGTCTTTTAGTGCTGAGGGACGACTTGGGTAGTATTTTGTGGGCCGGGATTTCCTGGTCCAGCCGTACAACATGACCGAACAAAGAAACTCGGCGGCGGTAAAGTGTTTCTGAGATTTGGAGAAGGCCTGTTTTGGTGGCAGCCTCCACGTTGCGGATGTAGTCATGCCATCGGATGCCCAGGATACGCTGCTGGTTGTGCATGTAGAAGGTATCTAGTCTCAACATGTCGTGTTTCAGCAATGTCCAGGCTTAGAAGCCGTAGAGCAGGACTGGAACAATGCAGGATTGATAGATCCAGATGTTTGTCTCAAGGGATCTTGTGAAGGAGTCCCTCTGTCAGTGTTGCAGTCCTACCACATTCCTCTTCGACCAGTTATTCTCTCAATACAATAACATAGAAACAGTGCAACTTTTCGTTCAGTATAAAAACACAAGGTAACTCGTTTATTACATAGTCTAATCATTGACAACGTTATCAACTATTCTATCTATGGCTAATTTTCCAAAGCAAAGGCTGTCAGCATGAGATAGATTAAACCTCTGGATCTAACAGAGAATCTTTCTTCTATCCTCTTTTATTATCTAACAATTTCAACTAGAATTATCTATCAATTTTCTTGAGTTATGTGATCTTTCGTCGGGGTATGACTGGCTGGTTCTCGGAAGTCTGCAGCTTCGCTGAACTCTGGTCTCCACTGTGGAACAAAGAAATTACCACCCGTTTATGAAAGCGTGCTTTCTGAGGTTTTATGGAACACCCTCCAAATTGGACTCTTTCGGAATTGTATCTCGAGTGTTTGAAAAACGTTACTAACACTCAGACTTTGGGAATTGTATCCCAAGTGTTTGAAACCTCTCACTAACAGTCTTTCAGTGGCCAGAGTTGGCTCACTGTCCCTTTTATTAGACAATACTGCAATGCCCATAAAACTCACAGTGCTTAACTTCCATGCCAGCTTTGTCAAAACTCTGTCTTGCTTCATGTTATATCCAATTCCCGTTTGTTTCTACGTCCCGCCTTTTACTCCTCCCGTTCTAATATGGCCGCCTGTCCCAAAGTGTATTTATTGTATCCCTGTTGACCAACTGGTTGACCAGTCCTGCTTCTCAGTACGTCAAGTTTAGCCCTTTCTGCCGCCACTACCAGCTTCCCTGTCTATCTTTCAATCTCATTGTGACAGTATGTCACCAATTCATGGGCAGCTCAAAACCCCAATCCCTATTGATTGAATATTTTAGCAAATACGACAATCTGCGGCCCTACATCCATGCCATTTTTTTCACGACAACCATACACTACAAGATTGGCGATACGCTAACTATTTCTCCATCCCTCAGAGTAGCTTGTCCCATCCCTCAGAGCAACTTGTCCCATCCCTCAGAGTGACTTGTCCCATCCCTCAGAGTGACTTGTCCCATCTCTAAGAGTGACTTGTTCCATCCCTCAGAGTGACTTGTTCCATCCCTCAGAGTGACTTGTCCCATCCCTCAGAGTGACTTGTGCCATCCCTCAGAGTGACTTGTCCCAACCATTCTCAACACCCGTCTTACTCGTCTTAATTCTCTAAAACTGTCGCACAAACCTACTCAAGGCAATCTGACCATCTCACTTTCTCTTGTCCTGATTTTCGGACAGAGACAACCCCAGACCGACTTTGTTAAAGAATGCACGACCTGCGGGAACTCTGAGCTCACTCTCTCTCTCTCTCTCTCTCTTCTCTCTCTCTCTCTCTCGTTAGCCTTTAAGTGACCAAGTTAAGTTATAGCCCTCCCCCCCCCCTCCCCATGCTTCATACCCGACATTTCCCCCATACCGGACAGCAACACTATCACATCAGCATGGAAAGTCGAACTGGAGATCATGTCTGTGACCTTGAGACGGAGTCCGTCTGTCAGTATTAACAGCATGGGTCAAAGTTGAAAGGACGCTCATGTTGGGAAATCAAGTACAATTGACATAAAAACGCACATTAAAGTGAAGTTTTTGAATGTGAACCGTGTTACTGTTTTGGTCAAAATGTAGATGACATCATACATAATGCCTGATAGTCTTCTACATCCATTATTATCCAGTAGTCAACGACAACATGTGGACATTGTCGCTGGACGTAAGCAGACAACTTAGTTCTTGTTGCTGTTTCTGTTATTGTTGATGTTGCTGTTGTTGTTGTTGTTGTTGTTGTAGAAAGGACTGGTGCTTAGTTCCTCATTCTCAATGAATTGTCTCTGGTGGCAGCTTGAAGAAGCTTCTCTTTTATCTTGAGACGGTAGAAGACTCTTGAACTGATAAAGGTGTGAATGCATCCGGCAACTCACATTAGACGAAACTTCTACTGATTCTAGAGTCGTCTTCTGTGCTTGAAATAAAGTTATAGAAGAGATAGTTTGAATATTAAAGGAAGGATAGAGATAATATAACAGAAGGTAATACAATCGAGTGGCGCTCTAGATACGAGAGAGATTTGAAAAATCCTAACACGAGCTCATAACTATGACAACTGTGCTCAGATCCAAGTGCACCTGTGTGGAAATAATCTCTAAGGAAGTGACATTTGGGGCTGCGAGTGAGTAGTCCATACTGAATGTTGGAGCACATCGATACCGTCAGGTCCGATCGATATATGAAAACTTTACAGAAACTTCGAGCACGATTGTCACGTGTTCTTGCGGGCAAGCACGCTTCTTCTTCTTCTTCTGCGTACACAGTCAGACAGTAACCATTATTTTCTCGAAAAAAGCGGCGGTCATCCTGAGACTCTCGCCACTACCATAGAGCTTGTCTTGCAGTTCCACTGGCAATGGCCACATCTGCTCTCTCTGATCCTCGTATGTCGGGCAGTTCTGCAGCAGATGTTCAGTGGTCATTTTACCAGTACCGCACGGGCATTCGTCGGTACACCCTATCTTCAATTTGTTGAATAGGTGGTACCTCAGTCTGTTGTGGCCAGTGCGAAGTCTGAAGACAACGACCTGCTCTCTTCGGTTCAACTGGTAATAGGCATCGTTTTTGGTGTAACCAGTATGTTCGGTTTCCCATTTGGTCATGTATCTGGCTTTGATAAGCCGTTTTGACTCTTCGTACGTCATACTGGTATCTGTTTGTGGTAGCCTTGCACCTTTTTTTGCCAGTCTGTCTGCCTCCTCGTTGCCTTGGATGTTGCAGTGTGACGGAACCCACTGTACCACTACCCTTTTTGGTGCGGACTGCTGGCACAGTTTGCAGAGTGCTGCTCTTAAGTCATTAAGCTCAGTGTTTTTCTGGCTTTTTAGCGCTGTGACTACTTCGAGAGCATCTGTCAGCAGGACTATATGGCTCTCATTTTCACTGTGTGTTACCATTTCTTCCACTGCCGCCCTCAGTGCCTCTGCCTCTGCTCTGAAATTGCTTGTGTACTTACCAGTAGCGAATGACAGTGTTATTTTTCTGCCATTTGGTAGGTTCAGGAATGCTCCTGCCCCTCCGTTCTGTGTAGTGTTTGTTACAGAACCGTCGGTGTATGCATGGGTCCAGTCCATGCTTGGGTAGCTTTTCGTTATGAAGCTTAGGGTAGTGTCTCTCCTTTCTTTTTCACTCTGGCAGTTTTTGTTTGCAATACCTGGTATATTTTCTACCACCTCTGGAAATATATCCTGCCTCCAAGTAGGTTTTCGTACAGTAGTGATGGGTTTTGGTGTTGTTAGTGCGTTTATGGGATCTTCGTGCATCTTTGCTTTGGCTATTTCTGCAAAGTTTCTCCGCTTTAGTTTCCCATTTCCCAAATTGTTTAGTCTCTGGTACATTGGATGGTCCGTCAGTCTTCTGAGTTTCTCTGACTGCAGCTGGGCTCTGCAGTCTCTTCTATCGGTCATGGATTGCAATTTTGTAATCTTTTCAAGTTCTACAATTGGCGTTGACTTCATGCCACCTGTTATAATTCTCATGGCTTGGTTTTGAAGTTTGTTAACTTTATCGAAGTTCGCCTTCGCTGCGGTTGTCCATGCCGCAATGCCATACTCGAGAACTGGTCTCACTCTTCCAGTGTACAGTTTCTTTAGTATGCCTTCGTCTGCTCCCCAGCTTGTGCCAGCAAGTTTCCTCATGATCGCCATTCTTTCTCTGGCTTTCATTCGGTTTCTCTCAATCTGACTTTTCCATGTCATGCGCCGATCAAATGTGACTCCCAGATAGGTTGGGTTGTCGTTTGGCTGCAAGATTTTGCCATTCAGACTTCATTTGGTACTTTGGGGTTTTAATGAGAGCGAGAATATTGTGCACGTGGTTTTCTCCTCGTTTATTTTGACCAGCCATGAGTTCGCCCACTCTTCCAGCGATGTTAGGGCCGTCTGCATCCGATTTCTTGCTATGGTGAGATTCTTTTCAGAGGTCCACATAGCCAAATCGTCTGCAAACATTGAGCTATGGACTCTTCTTGGTATATTCTCTGTAATATCGTTTATATATACCAGGAAGAGTGTGGGTGACTATACTCCCCCTTGGGGTACTCCCTGCTCGAGTGTCACCTTTTTGCTCATCTGCTCTTGTACTTAGACTCTGGCCGTTCTTTGTTTGAGGTAGTGGTTGATCCACTTGTACATCTTCCCACAGACATCACTTCTTCTTAGCTTGACTCTAAGTCCATCCTTCCAGGCTTTGTCAAATGCCTTTTCCAGATCCACCCAAACAGCTACTGTGTGTTTCTGTGCCTGGTAGGCATCTTCTATCTCCTGGGCTATGAGGATGACCTGGTCCTCAGTGGATCTGTGCTGTCTAAAGCCGGCTTGCTGTGGAATTAGTATTCGTTTTTCTTCCAGATGCCACATCAGTCTGGTGTTTATCATCCGTTCCATCAGCTTGCCGACACAGCTCAGTAGGCTTATGGGCCTGTATCCATTTGGATCTGTTTTGTCCTTCCCTGTTTTTGGTACTGGTACCAGTATTGCATCTTTCCATGCCTGGGGTACAATACCCCTTTTCCAGCTTTGGTTCAGGACTGATAGTAGTTTCTTCTTCGCTGTTTGGCCCAGCCCCATCAGCATTTCGTTTGTTATCCCGTCTTTTCCGGGAGATTTCCTTTTCTTTAGTGTTCTCATAGCCTCTTCCATTTCGCGCATTGTTAGTTTGGCCATCATGTGCTCTTCAGGAGCCGTATTTATGTTTTCGTGTCCCTTTAGCTCTTCGCTAATGTCTGTATGCTTATCTGCAGGGACCTCGATGTGGTTTGCTCTGGCATAGTGATCGACAAAGGCGTTTGCGGCTTTCTTACCTGTGATCAAGTTCTCGCCCTGCTTGATAGTAATTTGTTTATTTGACGGGGTTTCGTCATTCATGGCTCTGACTAGCTTCCATAGCTTGTTCCCTTCTTTGTCCAGGTTCAGACTTTCCGTTTTATTTTTCCAACTTTCTCTTGCTGTTTGCTTGAGAGTGTGTTTGTACTTCGCCGCGGCGGCTTTGAGGGCGATGTTTGCCTCCATGGATTTTTCTCGTTCTGCCATGTTCCTAGCATTTGTTACTGCATCTTCCACTTTCTGTAACTCATCATTCCAGTAGGGCTTATAGTTTTTCCTAGCTCCTCTTGGGATGGTTTCAGTGGCGGCTTGCATTATTGCCTTGCTTAGGCTCTCCACCATGGGCTTCATTTTGGTGTTTCGTGTGTTGATGGTTTCACACAGCCCATCTGTCAGGATTGCAAATCTGTCCCAGTCGGCTCGTTTGTAATTCCAACGTGGGAGCGGTTTTGTTTCCTGTGGGCCTACTTCCATGTCAATGGTTAGCCTGATCGGCCTGTGGTCGCTACCTGCCAGTTGGTTTAGCACCTGGCGGTCTATTTTATAGTGTATGTCCTGTGTGGAGAAGGCCAAATCTGGAGTCGAGGTGGTATGCCATGTTCTTGAATAGAAGCTAGGGCTATCCTCCGGCCTATTGATTAGGGAGAGATGTGCATCTATCTCCCAATCTTCCACTTCGTCACCTCTACTGTCTGTGTCAGAGTATCCCCATCTCTCCGAGTGGCTGTTGAAATCTCCAACTACTATGCAGTTGGAGTCTCTGACCTCAATACTCGAGAGCGATAGGTCTCTGTTTGGTGGTCCGTACAGATTGAAAATGCGGAGCTTCGTCTCTTTAGCCATTATGTCAACTCCTACAATTTCTGCTTGTCCGGTGTGATTGACAGGTACCGCGCTACTCGGTATGCTGTTTCTGGTCAGTATCAGGACCCCTCCTTTGTGGCCTTCTCTATCTAGACGGAAGGTCTGATATCCTCTGATTGAGAATTTATGGTTATTGTTGAGGTGCGTTTCCTGGATACATGCCACGTCAATCTTACCTTCATGCAGGTGGTGTGTTAGGGAAAGTTTTTTGTTAATGACTCCCTCCGCATTCCACTGTAGTATTTTGAGGTTCTTGAGGTTTTGGCCAATAGACGTTGCCCCATAGCCATGTGCCTTGACTCCACGACACATGGGTGGGTGACCACCAGTAGTCAAGGGTGGGCCCCTTCGAGGCGTGGGGCCCGGCACTATCGCTGCCTGGCGGGACTCCTCAGGATGAGCGCCATACGTTTTTCTAATAGGTTGTACTGCCATCATACTGTGATTTACGTTGCACTGTTTTGTTAGGCTTGCGGCCCCGTGCATCCGATTTCAACAGGCGTTTCTGTAGGGATGCCCTCCTTAGCCTTTGGCTGTCCCCAGCCTATCTGCAAGGCAGCAGTTGTTTACGATCAGAGTTTTCTCTCTTATGGAAGTTGTCTTACCAGACTGTCGAGTCTTCACTACTCGTGTCTATAGGGTGCAATGATGATATGTGATGATATATGAGATGGACTGGTTTACCCGGAAGAGAGGCAGTCCAGTGTGTCTGTATCCCAGGATCGTCACGTCCTGCCAGAAACGTAGCATTTGCATGTGAGTGGGGTATCTCTTTTTCCCTTTATTTTCTTGGTTTCTATGCAGGGATGGTACGCCTAGCATTCTCCGCCACTTGGGGTGTTGACACAGTGGGGCAGGTGTGCAATGTCCGCTGGTCTGCATCTCTTCTGTGTCCAGTATGATAGTTATATGGCTGATAACGTACAGAGGTAGATATCGTAGCCGGAGTGCATTCAGCCAGGGGACAAGCCTGGTAATGTCACAGAGATGTTGTTCGACTGATGTGCAGACAACTCTCATGGTCAGTGGTTGAGTCTTGACAGTTCACAGTGAGGTGGCTGCTCTACTGTTTTCGACACCCCGACCAGGTACTAAGTCTTTGGTTGGTGTTTTCGCACCCCAACGCCGTATAGGGTGAGTATCAAGCAGTTGTCCGCCCGCTTTGATTGGCGGACGGCAAGGACCTCTTACTGTGGCTCTACCTGATAGGGCTGGGGCGCAAGCCCTAGGTCCCGAGCATGTAGGAGCCTCCCATTGCAGTGGTGCTGAGATTTTGGGCGGGATTGCGGCTTACAAGGGTTCGGCCGTAATCCCCCACATGGTAGCCTCGCGCCCTTGGCTTATCAGCCTGGTACGTGAACCAAAGTGTCTGCGGCTCCTCTCGATTTGAGCTGGTTTTCCGTAGCAACGCCCTGTCATTTGTAGGGTAAAACTGACCTGTCTTCAGATGATCTATTTCCAGCACCCGTTCACTATTTGGTCAGACGAATTTATTGAGGGCTTTTGTTTGTCAATGACCAGGTATTTGGAATCTGCGGTTTCTGCGGAGTTAAACACGATTTCCGTAGCGTTCTTTCGTTTGAGTGTTTGAGAGCTGACTTGTCATCCGTGAGTCTAATACCAGCGTACGTTCATATTAGACCCTAACGGCAGTGCTCTCGATTTGTCAGTTGTTCTACAGTATTGGCGTGTTCAGTCAAATTAAGCCGCAGGTTCCACACCTGGTGGTGCCCTTCCGTCAATTCCCTTAGCGAGACAATCAAGTTTCTTAGAGGGTAGCCCCAGATTTTCGACGGTCTAATTCCAGCACATGTTCTCTATTAGACCCCTCGAAGGTGTACTTTTTGATAGTCATTCTGCAGTATTGGCGTGTTAAGTTAATTTAGGTCTCAGGCTCCACTCCTGATAGTGCTCTTCCGTCAATTCCTTTTTCAGAACACTGGATGCAGACCAAACCGGGCCACAGGGGGCATAACCCCAGATTTCTGGGGGTCTAAATCCAGCACCAGTTCCATATTAGACCCCAGAAGAGTGGTCTCGGCATGTCATCGTTTCAGTGTTGGCCGTGTTGAGTCAAATTAAGCCGCAGGCTCCACTCCTGGTGGTGCCCTTCCGTCAATTCCTTTAAGTTTCAGCTTTGCAACCATACTTCCCCCGGAACCCAAACACTTTGGTTTCCCGGAAGCTCCCCGCAGAGTCATCGAAGCAACTCCTGCGGATCGCTAGTCGGCATCGTTTATGGTCAGAACTACGACGGTATCTGATCGTCTTCGCGCCTCTGACTTTCGTTCTTGATTAATGAAAACATTCTTGACAAATGCTTTCGCAGTAGCTCGTCTTGCGGCGATCCAAGAATTTCACCTCTAACGCCGCAATACGAATGCCCCCGTTTGTCCCTGTTAATCATTACCTCCAGTTCCGAAAACCAACAAAATAGAACCGAGGTCCTATTCCATTAGCACGCAATTGTTCAGCACGACAAAGCTCGCCCACGCACGATTCGGCAAACGGTCGCTGCAATGGAGCGTCTCACGTTTGACGATCTACCACCTTGTGACTTCCCGAAGCTGAAGGAACACCTTGATGGACACCGTTACACTTCTAATGAGTAGGTGTTAGCAGCTGGGCGTTCCTGGTTTCGGGAGAAGACGTCTGATCACCGTTACAGTTCTAACGAGTAGGTGCTAGCAGCTGGGCGTTCCTGGTTTCGGGAGAAGACGTCTGATCACCGTTACAGTTCTAACGAGTAGGTGCTAGCAGCTGGACGTTCCTGGTTTCGGGAGAAGACGTCTGATCACCGTTACACTTCTAACGAGTAGGTATTAGCAGCTGGGCGTTCCTGGTTTCGAGAGAAGACGTCTGATTATTTTCATCGACGGTATGCAATAACGTGTCCGATGTTGACGTTTTTGTGTGGACCTGGATGGTGACTACTTTGAAAAATAATGACACATCAATGACAATCTATGCTTTAAGATAACGTATAGCTCTTGTGGTAATCTTGCACGTTATTGAAATTATCTCCTCAATAGCAAATCTTTTCAAATCGCCATCGTGTAATTACTACATACTCAGTTTTTCTAACAATATTTAAAATGATCTTGAAACAGCTAGCTAACACAAATTATATTGAGATATCGGATAACAGTCATACAAGGTATATGTTGACATCGCACAAATATGATGTCGTAAATGGTTCAGAGCCTTGGGCTCTACTTAAACAGGACATATCAAGACTTGATGTCTTTCACATGCGCAACCAGCGACGCATCCTCGGTATCCGGTGGTTTGATCTTATCCCCAATGTCAAGGTCTCTGCAATGACGATTCCTCTTTCCATCTCTGATACTCTGGCCCACCGCCTATGCCAGAGTAATGTTATAGATATCCTAAGTCACAGTACTATTTAAAGTATATATGTCAGGGTTAACTGTATTCTATCACCACTTTATTTATTAACATGTTTCCTTACCACTATCACTCCTTAACTCACACTTTAATTAAAACACTAACAATTTGTTTAATAGCAGCATAACAATGACTGTTTATTTGTTGAATATTATCCACATTATAATAGTAAAAGTAAGCATGAGAATCGTTAAGAGTTTCGTTACCAACACTACTCTAACTAACTATAATGACTTTCAAGAGTTGCATGCAATTAGAACAGGTTTTTATCTTGCACTAAAATTATCAACAGTTATATCACGTGGTCGGACCTAGCTATTGTTATATGCACCGTCTATATCACTGTGCATTGATATAATGCTGTTTAGCTGCTTAGTCTTAGTCATAATATCCCTGTCATCGCTCGTCTGGTGGCCTTATGTCTCAGCTTATACAAGGTAGATGTCTTCTGAGCCTCTTGTCTCGTCTCAACGTAAGGAAGATGTCTACTGAGCCTTATGTCTCGTCTCAACGTCAGGAACTTGGCGACCGCAGCTGTGCTCGTGCCTATGACAGAGGACAGTGGTTCTGTTACTGTGGTTGTCAGGCTAAGATAACACGTGAGTCACGACGTGTTGTCCAGGACGACATCTTCGTGTTGAAGCAACACGTCTCCCTCTTACGAGAATGCAGACGAATGTCACTTAGGGACGTGGAAGTGGGGTCAAGAGGCACAGGTGTTAGCGACTACTCGAACAGAACATTACACGTAGACAGATTCTTACACGTGCGTGGTATCTCGTTGCCTTTCAGTGTTGGTCTGCTTCAGTGGCTTCTAATTCTATCTTTCTATTCTTGTCACTCACTGGCTATGTTCTGTAGTCCATTTTAGCTACTTATTCTCGTCTATCTCCTACCTACTCACTGCACGGTAGTCTTCTCTTCTCTGCTCTTTCTGATCCGCTCTCCCCTTTAACACTCATCCCTCAGCGCATATGTTAAGCTGCCCGCTTTGGTAAATGACTTCTATTTTTCATGAGTTCAATTCCCTCAATCTTTATTTGAACTGACAAGTCGCCAGAGAAAGGCTAAATTGTTTTTTCAACCTACTGTGTGACCTAGAAAGTCGTGGAATTCCCAGCAAAAATCGTGGGAAGGTAGCTATTTTGACTGGACAGTATTAAACTGTATTGTTTGAGAATTAAGGACAATGCTTTGTTCAATTAATTCAACCTCTCGGGCAGGGTTCTCAGGTTATGTGTGGTTACCACGAGCGGTATTTTCAGGGCTTCCCTTGCGTTGGCTTGTTGGACCCTTGTAACTCTGTTACACGACGCCTGTCTGTGTTTCGTCATGTGGTTCGACTGGACCAAGAAGTTCCGGCTTACCAGATTTTGCGAAAATCAGTTACGTGTAACAACGGTCTCCCACTGGCCGGCTGGAGGTGTGGGAGGAGCCGCCCCCGTCCTATATGGCTCCAGCAGATAGCAGTCGCTTCTTCAGCACTGGGCGAAGTTGGGCTACACGCCTTAGCAGCTGGACGTGTTAGTGGTCAACCGACGCAGCGTGCCTTTTATGCCTAGGCGAAAATTAATATTATTATTGTTATTTAATGGAAATAAGATTTGCTTAGCATTAGCACATTTTTTTCTGGTGTTGTTTTGATGTCGTTCAGTAGAATTAACCGATGGCCGGGAAAGAAGTGTTAAAGGTTTCATATTAGTTGATCATTGAGAACTTCTGCAATCTGTTGGACTCTAAGAACGATAGTATTGTTAGACAAAGGAACTTTTGAAAGCAGTTTCCCCACAGCATGACCCTTCATAATATTCACCAAATCTACAACAGCTCATATAATTAGTTGTTGTGCGTTGATATCGGGCTTCACACAACCTTGTTTGAAGCCAGCAAAGCATTTCTGGATATTGACACCTGCTGAGAAAGAGTAGCTTGTTTTTGCTGTTTTAATTCTAGTAACTTTCTGGTAGAATAGTCAGGAGGTACAGCGACCATGTCTCCGTGATATGTTTTTCTGAATGGTGTGTCAGTTTACTTAGAAGTGAGCACTTTGGTGCCAAAACGTTCATACATCGTTCACATTACGGTCTCTTCTCTCTTTGTGCTTGAAATTGGTCATTGTAAGTCCAGAATTATAATAAATGTCCTTTTTTTACATTTCCGCTTCTTGATCCTCCCTTTATTATCACTCCTACAAAGAATATCAGATGTCACCATTGTTTAAACACTCTAACATAAACATGAATCAGCAGTACCTTCATGCCAACTCTCTGTTCCAGTTTCAAACGTGGAATTTAATAGTCTCTAGCAAGAATGATCACAATATATGAGATGTGCCGTAACCAGGACAGACAGAATACGCCACGACGAGGTGCGAAACATCGTTGAAGCAAGACCATGCACTGAATATGTTAATGAGAAGAGAACCAAGTGGTTCGGTTACTGTGTGAGAATGCAGCCTGACCAACTATCTCTGTGCGTTTACACCGCATGGCGATCGGAGAATTAGTTGTAAAGGACATGTTGAGATATTCTAAATCGTCTGTTAGCGCTGCGGACCGAGAAACATATGTTTTGTGCTCTCCAAAGACTAGAACTATTTAGAGTTTAACAGACTATTACATTTCAGACATCGAGCGCCATCTTGTATTAATATTAAAAATTAAACAGTTAGGGGTCTATACAGATGTCCTTCTTTCTTCTTCATTCATCCTCAGATCAAGGTCCTGGTTACTCTTACAAAAGACACCGTTGTTTGTAAGGCTATTTGATCTCCATTCAGCTTTTCTCACATATCTGTCTCACGAGGCCATGTAAACGCTGAAAACACCGTTCGTGGTTCCCACAAATAACTTCAGAACCCTGTCCATGAGATAGAGTTAATAGAACAGTCATTGTTCGAAATTCTTCAACAATGCTCATTTAAGACTGTCCAGTCAAATTTGATTTTCTACCATTCCTATTGAAAAATCCCACGACGTTTTAGGTCAGGAAAAAAAGCTATTCTTTAGTAGCATGATACAAGTGTAGTTCATAAAAAGTTGATGGGCAACAACTAGAAAAAGATTGACTTCATAGACCCAAATGGGGAATATAATGTATTTTAGCTGGATGATCAGAGTATTCTATATAGACCACACAACAGAAGACTATCGAGTAGTTGGTAAGTAGCCATGACAGAGCGAGAAACATCTGCTAAAGATGAATAGTTAGCCCAGAGAGATATAGCAGCTCTAATACAATAGATAAGTCACCGAAGCAGACTCTAGTCACTGAGAGGGAAGATCTCAACCAAGCACTTGTAAGCATTTGACTGTGTGTGTTGTCCTGTTGATTCGACGATGACACTTTGTCATACGAGACGCTGACTTCTAAATCTGGAGTGACCTTCGACTGCATACTCGTCAGAAGGAGACGTGTTTCTTTAATGACGAAGCTGTCGTCCCGACCACACGTGTAACAAAAGTGTTACTTGGACTGAGCCTTACAGTAACAGAACCACCGTCGTCGACACGAGAACTCCTGTCATCAAGGGCGTTATTCCTGAATTGGAGAACCACCACAGTGGGTGCAAGAATCGCTGTAGTCATCGCAGAGTTCCTGTCTAGACGACGAAGAAGGAGAACCAGAAGATCTAATCGCTGAAATCGTCTTCCTGACATGAAGACAAGAAAGGAGGCTGAGAAGACCTAGACATTGCAGACGCTGAGAAGGAGAACAGAAGGCCACCAGACGAGCGAAGACCAGAAGATTGGGAGTGAACAGTTAGCTAGATAGTATTGTATCAACTCAGAGTGAGAAAAGACTGTGAAGGAAACATTAGCTAGAAATGATCAAGTGATAGTACTTGGGGTTAATCTAGTGCAAGAGAAATACCAGTGCTATTTGCATGAAACCCTTGAGAGACGTTATAATTAGTTGAGTGTTTATGGACAATAGAAATCGATTCACGTGGCAAGTTTATTGTTATAATGTGTAAGATGTTTGTTTAATAAACATTAACTTGGTTTTACTGCAGTTAAAATAATTGTTAGAGTGGTCTTATTAGGATTGGGAGTTAAGGAATGAGTTGTAAGAAAGAAAGTTAAGATGAGATAGAGTTACCTGTAACATCCCTCTGCTGGAGTTTTTGTTGTTGTTATTGTTGTTGTTTGGTCTGCTTGTCTCCATACTTGTGATTCTTGTAATGTTCTCCATTGTATTTATTGGTACTGTTCTCATAGCTGTGATTAAATAACTGATATATATGAGGAATAGCATCGGTGAAAGTATTTCACATTGCGGAACTTCTTGTGACGTTTTCATCATCCTGCTGAGGTGTCCTTGGAAATGTCCTCTTGCTGTCCTCTTATCTAAGTTATCACTGATCCATTTGTACACGTTGTTGGCTACACAAATTTGCAGTACTTACCCGCTCTTCCATATTCTATCAAATTATTTTTCTAGATCTATCCAGACTGCCAATATTTTCTTTTTATTCTTGCAATGCATCTTCTAGCTCCTGTGAAATATATGTCACCTGATTTATTGTCGAAAACCTGGTTGCTGGGGAAATTTTTTTAATTTTTTTATTCCATGTCAGGTTATTCTAGTGTTAATGATTCGTGCCACTAGTTTCTCCACACGAGTAGACTTATAGGTTTTGACTGTCTGGCTTCTTGTTGCCAGATGTCCTTCCTTTCATCCCATCAACACATCCGTTAGCCGATTCTAAAAATATGTGGGTTAAGTGTAATTTCAGTGAAAATATTTGAATATTGAGCGCCGGCACCCATGTAAACCAGTCGTGGCGCGCCAGGGAACTGAGACGCACAGTTTGGGAACCAGTGATTTAACATATTTGACTACATGATCATCATTTGAAGCTGCTGAGACCAATCACGGGAGTCTCGTGAAGTCAGTTGACCATTTTGTTTTGTTTTGAACATCAACTAAATATATCTGACCTCATTTGCATCTTCTGGTTCGTTCCTTATCGTGAATAATTCAGAAATTCAGAAAACTATGAACTTTCATTCAGTCAGAGGCGTCACATCAAGAAGAAAATTAAGTGTCGTGTCATAAATAACGATTTATATAACTGATCTCTCTCTCTCTCTCTCTCTCTATCTCTATCTCTATCATTCTCGCTCTCTCTCTATCTCTCTCTCATTCCCTTTGTATGTCTGTCTAATCTGTTATTTTTGTATATCCTAACATTCGTTAATCTCTATATATGTTTCTCTCTCTCTCTCTCTCTCTCTCTCTCTCTCTCTCTCTCCATCATCACTCTCTTTCTCTCGCTCTTTCTCTGATAAATGACCTCTTTCCCTTTGACTGTATCTCTCAATTTCTCTTTTCTGAGATCAGTACAGGAGCATCATTTCGTTGTAAATTAGCTATTAGCAAAACATTCCTGGTTTTCTCAAAGACAGTATATGAAAAGCTGCGATAGAATTTACATGCATTCTCAAACTTGCAGCTGATGATAAAGAAGCATTTTCAGCACTTTCTTCAATGTTGTTAATGTTTTGATGTGCTCAGTTGCTTTCTTTCTTTATTTTTTCTGTTGTGTTCCTGTCTTTTAACAGAGCAGACAATGTATTTACATGTTTTTCCAACCTGTATCTGACGTAATCATCCCACCATCTAGACTTGACAAGTTTGTCAGATGGGGCCATTAAGCAGGATTGGCATGGGGCCGGCGACTTCAGCTTTGTGGTTGGGCATGCGGCCGGCGACTTCAGTCTGGTGGTTGGGCATGGGGCCGGCGAGTTCAGTCTGGTGGTTGGGCATGGGGACGGCGACTTCAGCCTGATGGTTGGGCATGCCAGCGACTTCAGCCTGGTGGTTGAGCATGGGGCCGGCGAATTCAGCCTGTTAGTTGGGCATGGGACCAGCGACTTAGCCTGTTTGTTGGACGTGGGGCCGGCGACTTCATCTTATAGAAACTTTAAACCACAACTTCAACAAATATTGATTAATCAACTGAGAATAAAAATTCAAACCGACCACCCGAGACAGAACAGGCCCCTCTGTCAAGAGCGACAATGACGCAAGGAACCTGTACTGCTGACTGACCTATATTCTTCTAGACATACCTCCTGGTTTAGGTAAATGGAACGTTCGTACAATATTTGAACAGACAAGGTTGCACAGGACGCAGTCAAATTGAGGACCTTCAGAATTGATATTGGATCATGAAGAAATCTCTGGGAAGGAAGAATGAAAGAGAGCACAGGGAAAAGTTGCTTTCCTCGGTTTACACTGAAGGTGGAGCGCACTATGGTGTTATGAAGGTATATAACAATATATAAAGACCTACGACAGTTAAATAGGTATAGTGTATTACAGCAAATAGGAGAAACAGAAGGGCGCTGGCAAGAGATACAAAACAGAAAGAATGATAATTGTAGAAGTCTTGCGGAAAAAAGAATACCCACATAAATGATGGATAATAACAGAAAATGTAGCATAGATAAAGTAAAAAAAAGATTTGAACAGAAGTAAACCTTCAAGTACTAGAACAAAGGCATCGAAAATATAGACTGAAGCTAACAAAGAAGCACACAAATAATCATCAGAAGAGATCAGAGAAACTATAATGATCAGTCGGCAAAGGAAAGATGAAGCAAAGTTAAATATAAAAGACATGTACAGCAACACAAAGAAACTAACAGAAAAATAAATGTCTTTAGTGAAGATTGAGGGGGACATTTGCTCAGCAATACAAATTATCAGATGAAGACATGGTCAGAACACTTTGAAAAACGATTAAATAGACCAGCTCCTTAAATAGACTAGCTGCACAAAATTCCCAAGACGTTCAGTGGGCCGAAGCAAAATTGTATGCTAACTTCAAGAAAATATTCAAAGAATAAATTGCAAGTTAACTTTAAGAAACTATTCAAAGAATAAATTGCAAGTTAACTTTAAGAAACTATTCAAAGAATAAATTGCAAGTTAACTTTAAGAAACTATTCAAAGAATAAATTGCAAGTTAACTTTAAGAAACTATTCAAAGAATAAAATAAGAAAGCCATAATGCTTCTCCATGATGTTAAAACCATTTACCCAGAGATCTCATCAGAACTGATAAAAGCAGGCACCTTCACTACAAAAGAGATTATACAAATTACTTAGTAATGTTCCGGACATATAAGAAATACCAGCAGATTGAAAGCAGTGTAACATTGCCAAAAAACGAAGATACAAATTATAGAAAAATAATGTTAAAAGTGTCTTGGAAAATGTTGAACATGATCAAATAAGAAAGGTCATAGGCAAACATTTCAAAGAAGGCCAGGCAGGCCTTCCAAAAAATATGTCATTTGTAAACCAGATAACAACGTTGGGCAAAGTGGACAACGAAACTCACCATTTTATCGTAGATTCGGGGATTAAGAAAAAGCTTCAGACACCTTCGACAGAAATCCATTCATTCTGGAAGTTTCTGATGCATTATGGACTGTTCCAGACGTGGATATGACTCACATTAAGGAAACCAGCTGATAACATTACAAGACAGTTTCTGTTCTAGAACCCACAAGGCAAGATAAGTAGTGAAAGACCAAAACCAAATGGAGAAGAGAGTTCAAAACAAACATAATAGAAAAATGTAAGTCGTGGATAGAGCCCGACCGGCTGGGCCCAGAACAGGAAAACTTGGTGTGCATTTGTTGATAGCATGTGCTCCCGTTGTGCTGAAAGATTGCATGTTTGATTGAACGCTTCCGCCATCTTGTACTCTGTAGACAAGATGAACAGATGATCTCAAGTTAATGTGAAAAGAAAGTGATCCCTGCAACAAATTGCACAGACATTCTTGTTTATAGCTTTTAATCTGATCGTCTACATTAGTAGAAGTGCTAGATACGACTATGCCTTTTATTTGATCCGATTTTGTGACTTCATCTTTCATACAAGTTGTAAATAACTTATCAATTATCACTGTAAGATAACACATGTGATATGCAGATATCAGTTTTCTGAACTATGTTACTCGCAATAAATACAAACAGCCGAAACATTTTATATTAGTGTTACGACTAACTTACTAGCTGTTTCACATCTGCAGTGTTGGTTCTTCCAGTTGTCATCTGATGCGAAGACCAGTTGTTGGAATCAATATGGCGTCACCTATCTCAGCTTGCAGTCATCTTTTGTTGGCTTCTCTTTTTTTGGTTTGTTCTGTACTCTCTGCCTCTGTAAAGGTGAGTAGAAATATTTAAAATGCATACTTTCTGTCAAGTTTCAAGTCAAAGATACATAACAAGAATGTATCATTTAAATTATCCTCCACTGAACGAGACATTTTCAATTCAGGTGTTTTGTGGACCTTATGGTAATCTTGTTTGGTAAGGGGTAAATAATTATCACATGTGAACACATTTCTTTGCAGAAATATAAAACACATTCTATCCTCCAAATTAGAAATGAAAGATATGGCATACACATTAGATATACAAGCTATTTTCAATCTTAGCAGACAGCTCCGTTCAAGGGACGTGAAGACACTTTCGACTGGAGAACAAAGGGGGTTATTTCCCCTGTCACAGATCAAGGTCAATTGGGAGATGTCAATGCTTTTGTTATTGCTGGTATGTATGTATGTATGTATGTATATGTTTGCGTGTGTACATGGATTCGTGTGTGTATGTGTGTGTGTATATATATATATATGTATATGGTTGTATGGTATGTACAAGGGTCTTGTAATAAGTCTTTACCCTGACCATGAAGGAGTAGGAGGAGAAAGTTTAAATTTGGCTCAGTGCTTATTCCATCCCAATGTAGCCACCACATGAATTTTTATATTTCTGCCATCTCGGCGTGACCTTGAAAAGACCTTCAGAATGAAGTAACCTATTTTTCTAACTAAACTAGTTATCACAAGCCATTGTGACATCTTCGTCTCTGTCAAAATGGTTTCCTTTCAGCTGTTTTTTTTTAAGTTTTAGGAAAACAAAAAAATCTTTCCTCATTACTGTAATTCTGGTATCATCCCATCATCAGTTTTTCGCTCTTTTTTTGGTATCCTTTCCAGTATGTTTATATTCCCTTTATGATAAGGACTCCACACTTGTATACATAACTCCAATCTAGGTCTAACTAATGCTTCATACAGTTTGACTATCACTTCCATGGTCCGATGTTTAATTTTTCTTTTTATCATATCTAACTTCGAATTTGCCTTTTTTACTGCTTCCTGGACTCGCTCCCTCGCCTTACCTGTATGATCTAATATAACCACTAGGTTATGTCTGGTATCTTTTATCACATTATGTGCACCATGCTTGTGTTATATCGCGTATGTGTTATTACATTGTGTGCACCATGCTGACGTGATGTGTTATTTGGTATGTTTTACCACATTACTTGCACCACTCTGATATGTTATCGGATATACCTTATCACATTATGTACAACATGCAGACATGTTATCGAATATATATTATCACATCACATACAACATGCAGAAGTGTTATCTGAAATATGTTAACACATTATGTACACCACTCTGAAATGTTATCGCATATGGGTTATCACTCGGCCTGATATGTTCGCAGAGGGTGTGGAAAGCCTACTCGCCATCCAGACACAACAGCCAGTGATCGTCCTCAGCAGACAAGAGGTCGCTAATTGTTGTGACGACCCGTACCACCAGCCAAAGTACCGCGGCTACGACTGTATCATCCACATCGGAGGTTTGTGCACGGCGGAAACCTACAAGTCACCGACAAATGTTTGCAACAACGGAACGTGCCAAGCAGTCGGGAAGGTGAGCCAATCAGAACATAGGTCAAGGTAGCCCAGTTCAGTGGGAGCTGGTCTTTCTTCAGTGGCGTAACAACAATGGGATGTTCAGAATTAACAGAATCCAGTGAGCTAAGGAAATTAACATGACTTTAATGTACTAAGACAATTAAAATGATTAAATTAACTAAGCCATTTAAAAGGATTACATTAAGACAGTTTAAAGGATTATACGAAGTAATGATCAAATGAACTAAGATAATTGTGTAACGGCCCACTAATTTATTATATATGTATTACTGGTCACTGTGATCAATTAAGCGTTATTTGACAGACTCTAAACTATTATGCATGCATGACTGGTCACTGTGCCAAATAGTTGTATGTGACCGAGTCAGACCTATCCTCACCTCAACCAATTTCCGTGTCGTACAGCCAACGTATCCTCCTTTTCTAACTTATTTTGCCTTCCATAAGGACAGAAAGGAAACCACTGACAACTGATTCTTTCATCATAAACACGTGGTTAATCGTTTATTGCATAATCTAGTCATAAACATAATGTATCTTCTAATCTAAATGACTAAATTATCTTAGCAGAATGTGTCAGTAAGTAACTGGTTGGTAGCTTATAACTAATAACCCAGACCGAACCATGGTCATTTATTATATTCTCTCTGATAACAGCAACTAATAAACTAAATTAGCATAAGTCTTGGGGTCCTTCGTTGCTGGTGTGTGCCTCCGACAGACTGACAGTTTTTGTCCGCCGATTTCTCACGCGTCTCTTGAGAACGTGCTCCCTGGTGTCTATTGTAGACTTTACTGACCGGTTCGGCCACCTAATGAGAATGCATCCTGACCAACTACACCTGCTCGCCTATAACGCACGGGATTCGGGTTTTTGCAACCGTGGCTGAGAACCAGATGGATAGGAATCGTTGCGGATATTCTAAATCTTCATGGGATGAGGACCACTTCAGTGTCTGGCCCTGGACAGAAAACTAAGGCTCCCCACGGCTTTTTTCTGGCTCTCCTGCTTCTCCCCATACTCCTTCCATCCAACATGGCCGCCCGTCACAAGGTACGTCTGTGACCACCCTATTGACCCGCTGGTAACTTGTGTTCGAGTTTGATTTTTTTATAATTTTTTTGTTTTTTGGCGTTCACCTTATTTCCTCTAATCCTTAAGGCGGTGTGCATTGCAACTATGTTTTTATTTTGCACCTGTCGACCCAGTGCATCCAACTTCGGCATTCATTTTATGTAAGGGTCTGCTTCCTCCTGCATTTTCAAAGGGTTTGCTTCTCCGGGGTAACGGTCGGTGCTGTGATTGGGGATCGAACCCAGCACCTTCGGACTGTGGGCCGTGTCACTTAACCACTAGCCCACGCCGCCCCGTCTACAGTGGCAAGTAGAAAATTGGGTCGAATTTATGAGTGTAAGATTGTCGAGATCCCTGAGTCCCAGAATCCCACTTCTGTCACACGAAGGGCCTCTCCAGTGACTCTGTCACATTTGAAAAGATCAAATGAGTACTCTTAAATTTGAAAATGAAATTGACGAATCAAATTTAAAGTATGAAATGAGCATATGAAATTGAAACCGTTCAAATTAGCTAATGAATTTTTTTGTTTACAGCAAATGAGTGAGTGAATTTGTTGTCAAATAAATGTTCATAAGAAATTACAATAGATCAAGCGAACATGTGACATTTTTTTTAAAAATCTATTGATCAAATGAGATTAAAAGTTCCTCACAATAGCCATTATATGGGGTCACCTTTGCGATAGCGTCTCCAGGACACTACCATCCAGCACTTCATGCTCTTAAAGTGAATTTTAAAATGGGAAATATGCAAAAAAAAGTTAAAGTCAGAGACAGTTAAAGGTTTTTTGACACATGTCACTGCCATCCAGAGCAATTCACTAGAGAGGATTGACTCTGACTCACGACGCAAATAAAAAGTGTACAGGTATCGCCTCGAAACTCAACTCTCCTAACAAAGGCTTGACTTTACTGGCGACTTGGATAATAATTTGACGAGACTTCTTACACTGACTTGCCGACATCTGCCCACCTTCCCCTCTTCCCCGGCTAACGGGGCATACATTTATATGTCAACGGTTCATTATTTATGTGGTCACGACTGTTCATTTGTTAAATGATTAGACATTGAGTATTTACTGAACCTCATTCTAAAGGATTTTCGAACATGTCCACTGTCCACCAGAAACGTATTTCAAATGCCCCTATTGTATGTTCCACAATTCTTGGCTTCCGGCAAACTCATTTTTAATGTCCTGTGGGAAGTTGCATTACTTTCAACCTCAGTCAACATTGGATAGCTCATTTTTTTAGTCGAAGGGGGTGGCGTTTTTTAAATGTTCTGACACGTCCTTTTTTTTTGCCCGACTGCTGGAAAAATTTCAAATAACTTGCTGCGCAAATGAAAACCAATTCTAATGCCAGGGGTCAGGTCAAACGTACTGAGCAGGTCCCCAGCTCACGTCCTTGCAGTGTTTCTTGATACAGAAGGTATTACAGCAACCCTGTTAACTAGGTGAGGATGAACACACATCACAGAAATGGTCAGTCTGCAGAAAAACCTTGCTTTGCGCTACAGCGATCGTGAACCAGGTACGCCTTCTTCAGTATGCCATGAAAGGTCAGAAGAGCCATTGCAAAGCAGTTACTATGAAAAAAAATCAGTCAATAGTGAAGAGCTCAGTACGCGTAGTATAGACAACACCACAACAAGGACATGATCAACACCAGATTTGCTGCACGGTCATTATGTCACGCCACGTCTGATCTCCTACGCCATATGAAGACGATTCACGCGTCCCACTGGTAAGGGCAATCAATGTTTACCAACCTAAATATAGACAAATAAACTTTGTTGAGTCTTGATCTGAAACTTGATCACTTCGACCATACTGACTTGGAACTTGACATTGACTTAGTGGACTTAATATTACCACTGTATACTCCAGACGTGAGACTAGACTTAAGCTTAATACAAAAAGGGACTATACGTTTTATTATGATCTATATCACGATACCGTTATTACAGACAGGACTAATGGCCTAATAGTCACGAGCTACTGATCCCAATTAAGCCAAGAAGAGGTATATGACCTGCTACCTGTATTAGACCATAGCACTTCCGATGTGGTATAAGAATCAGTGACTGAATGTGTATCAGATCAAATGAATTGGTGTGCCAGAAACAAAGACTGATTCATTGTCAGAACAGGTTTTTCCAGAATCAGAAATTGATTATTTGCTAGAAATGACAAGGTGTTGCCCCAGAAACGAAGGTGGACTGAAATCATTCCCTGGTATTGTCATGTTATGTTCACATATTCTTAAAGACTATTAGTTGTCATTGTCATCTCTTTGAGTGCTTTCTTCCCGTGTACTGCCCCACCATAAAATTGACCATTTGTTTTCAACCTTTCCTTTCAAAAATGTTTCCAGCAGAGCTGCATGCTTCTTTAACTGGTTGTATAAAGACTCTACAGTCATCTAAACCAGTACAAAGACGTTAAGTTAAGTTAAGTTAACATGTCCATTTTATGTATTTTGTTCCAATTTTTCTATTTGCGCGTCTAATGTATTAAGAACTGCTTTATTTATTTGCTTAAAATTCTTGGAAATACAGTTCTTCCATTTATCAAAAATTCATATTTTCAGTAAATTTTACAATCTACTTATTCATTGTATATGTCTCTTTGCTACACATTAACGAATTGCCGTTTTCATGAGAGCTCATTGCTCTGTTTCTTAAATATGTTCTCTGTTTCTGTCTGTTAATTGTTATTTCTTTTTTTATTTAATATAAGTTGTGCTGTAGTATACTGTTCTTGACTTTACATCTATCATCATCTACTACTATAAATTAAAAAAATGCTATAACATATAGCAGCGTATCACAAGTCGCATCATCTTTACATTTTTCTTTGAGTATAATATAAAATCAAACTGCATTGTTGAATTTAGTGTCACGCAGTCTTTATGTGTACGTAATCAATGTGTTAGTTTTTTTTGGTTTTTTTGTGGCTTTCTGTCACTAGTACGACTTGTGGTTATCGTATCGAAGAAAGGCATTGCTTCAGAATGCAATATCAGTTCAAATGTGTGACTATTTGGATAGACATCAATTTAATAATGTAATGGCTAGCGCACAATTCAGCTCAGACAGAATGTGCACAGTAGACACAACTGAAGAGTAAAGCCGTCAATAAAAAGGTTTGTACGAATTTGTGGTTTGTCAAGTAAAGAGTTCTTAAGTGTTTAATAGTATGTCATATGGAAGCGAAACATGGACAACCTGCAGATAAAACCAAGAATATCGTTATAGATCACTTCTACTGCAGTTTTTACGAGCACATATTTCTACTCACGTGACTAATTGCAGAAGTCCATATTGTTTTTAGCACGTTCATAAGGTCACTTTATTCACTTCTTGTTAATCTTCAAACATAACTCCTTTACAACTTAACTACACAGCTGACACGTATCTCATTTACAACAAACAAATAAATACACAGGTCACCAAGTCTGGATACATTGAGGGAAACCGCGAAGATTTGATGGTCCAGATTATTCACCAGACACCACTGTCTACCTACATTGATGCCAGTCACGTTTCATTCCAGGTATACAACGTACACTTTCTAAACTTAAATACAAATAGATTATTTTAAATAGTCTCATCCTTATTAAAGGTGAAGGCAAAGACCGCCGTCCATCGTAGACGATGATGGCATAATTTATTTGCTACCGCTATTTTTAGTAAGATTAACTGCGCTACTTTTTATCCTCACTATATCGTCTCGAGCCGCCCGACCCCAGTGGCAAGTCAAGGACAAGACGACTAGGAGGCGACTACGAGATGAAGGGGACTCAGCATCAAGCTTTGGTGAAAAAGACGGCGGAGTCCGGAGTCGAGCCCACACCACCTGATCACGAGGCCGACGGCTTAACCCTTTACACCCTAAGCCTTAAAATAGGAAATACATATTCATAAGCGCAGGGAGATACTTGGTTGCCTTATTAATATACCATATATTACTTATGCGATGTAAATGATATCCCAGCACAGAACAAGCAATGAACAGTTGCATTGAACATAGTAGTAGTGTTTCCGGTTTCTAAAGAACATACAATGGGCAGGTTAGGGTGTAAAGGGTTAACCACTTCGCCACGGAATCATCCTTACTATATTTCATTATAAAATAACTGCCTCCGTTATCTCACTGTTGAGCTCTTTCTTCTTACTCAATTAGTCTCGCGAGTTCTGTCAAGGATTTGGTGGTCTTTTCTTCTTCGTGGTGTTAGTAGAATCAAGGGCATGTTTATGGTACAGCAGGTGCCACGCCCAAAAATGCTTAGCTACACTGTATCTATGCTTTGCTCCCCCTCAGGTCGTGGTAGCACACGAGTGGCTCTTTGTTAACATCCTCATCATCACCATGTACTTTGTTTTTTGCAGAGCATCACTCGCATATCAGCCGGTCTATAGACTGACACCTCTGACCAGCTCTGTCACCGCCATGTTTAGAGCCTTTTTAACGGCCGGTGCCCATTGTCTCTTTGGTCTGCCTTAGTCTAGCTTGCCAGTTATCATACCCTTAAGTACCTTTTTTTTTTTAGACTTTTAATGTGGCCAAAGGTATTTAGTTTCCTATAAGAAATAGTGTTTGCTAGCCAGATGTGTTCTATATCTATCTGCTTTTGAATTTCAGTATTTTTCTTTCTCATGGTATTTTCAGTACTTCCCTGTAGCATTATTGCGCTAATGAAGCAATACACTTTCTTTGTGTTTGTTTAGTTGTCCACATCATGCGTCCATACGTTGCCATTGTAAAGGTGCAAGTCCCCAGGATCTCTAATTTTGTCTTCATGTTAGTGTTCTGCAATACGTTTCCCATTTTAGTCAACGTTTGTATTGCCATGGTCTTTCTTCTTCATAGTTCTTGATAGCAATCTCCATAGTTGTTTTTAATCGAGCTGAGATTTTCAAAACGTATGGCGACTTAAATTTATGTTTCTCTAGGATAACTTTAGGTCTGGTTTTTGCCTTCAGATCAACATTCTGGGGCAGTGGGATATACACAGATCCGTATATTTGTCATGATCTTGGCAACATTATGATCTGCCAGAACTTCTTGCATAATATGTTTTAAGTATTGCTGCAAGTCCCCACTGCTGCCGGAATACATTCAGTTGGTATGTCATCCCATGCCAGGGATTCATCTTTCTTTAAGAATTGTATTGCTATTCGCTAGTTAGTGTACACTGATGTCTTTGAACGCATCTCCTTCCTTCCCTTTCCTTTGCAAAGATTCTATCCTACTGCGTGTGTCCAATATATGTCATTTCTTATCTTTCTGAATCTCTCTTCTGGTATCTATTTTGCTGTTTCTGTAAATGACGATATTGTTCTCTATCCCGGATTGTTTTAATTGTGTTCTTTCTTCTGTGAGTACCAAGGTCCTTTTTGGGATGTAACCCTGTTTGTGCCGTTTCCAATGTATTTTACAACTTGCCAATGAGATGAGAATATCTCTTGCATGTGTGGCAGGTTCGTCTGGTGTCAGATCTTCCTGCACATCAAATTTGTTTCTTACTTCTATGGTATACATATATGGTATACTAATGTGGTATATTTTTTATTTATATGACATACGTATATGGTTTAGGCCTACTCATGTGGTATATGTATATGACATAAGTTTATGATATACTCCTGTGGTATATTTATATGACATACTTAAATGGTATACTCATGTGGTATACTTATATGATATACTTCTATCATATACTCCTATGGTATAATTATATTGTATTCTCCTGTGGTATACTTATGTGACATACTTATATGACATACTTCTATGGTATACTCCTGTGGTATACTTCTATAGTATACTCCTGTGGTATATTTATATGACTTACTTCTATGGTATACTCCTGTGGTATACTTCTATAGTATACTCCTGTGGTATATTTATGTGACTTACTTCTATGGTATACTCCTGTGGTATACTTCTATGGAATACTCCTGTGGTATATTTATATGACATATTTCTATGGTATACTTCTGTGGCATAAAGCTTTCCAGTAGTTTTTTCTATAGTGTTATCTTGATGTCAGTGGCTACCTAGTGATTGGTGATTTGAATCACAGTCTGGGTTCAAGATGCTGAGCAGCGCATGAGCTGCAGTGGTCAGCGACCCATAGCTGACTGCTAGCGTCAGGGCCAGCGAACCATAGCTGCCAAGACCCTTCTACACCTCCACGCGGTGATCCTGGATAACAGGATGCAGCAGGGCAGAATGGCTAAGGAGAAGCGATCGAAGAGGGAATGCTAACCTAGTACTAAAAAAATGCTTGCTGAAGTCGGATGTGTTGGATCGAAAGGTGCAAATATCGCAGCCAAGCTGTAAACTACGACACAACGCATTCCGTTCTCTGGACTACATTCTGCTACTTACCCTTTCAGGGTTTAGTAGTGGGAGATTGAGAACGAACAAAGAAGAAGAAGAAGAAGAAGAAGAAGAAGAATCACAGTCTGCACCTGCTAGTGTTTTCGAGGAAGCTACTCATGGCCTCCATCTTTGTTGCATTAGAATGCAGTCTGTTTCTTAACACAGTTCGTAATTAAATACTTAGCAGTCTAATAGTTATCTCCAATGCTTTAATTATAACTGCACCAGGACATTTGACACTTTCATTTCAGATCATGTCATATTTTCTTTTGAAGAACAAACTTTACATTTGAAATCAACGTATATGTAGTGTTATCTTTGCATCGTCATATTCTTTTTTGCTTGGCTTCGTTCGTTCTCACTCTCCCTCCACCAAACCCTGAAAATAACTTAAGTAGCAGAATGTAGTCCAGAGAACGGAATGCGTTGTGTCGTAATTTACAGCTTGACTGCGATATGTGCACCTTTCGACCCAACGCATTCGACTTCAGCAAGCATTTTATGAGTATCGGGTTAGCATTCCCTCTTCGATCTATTCTCCTTAGCCAGTCTGAGTACCGGGTTAGCATTCCCTCTTCGATCTCTTCTCCTTAGCAAGTCTGCCCTCCCTTCTCCTTAGACAGTCTGCCCTCCCTTCTCCTTAGACAGTCTGCCCTCTCTTCTCCTTAGCCAGTCTGCCCTCCCTTCTCCTTAGCCAGTCTGCCCTCCCTTCTCCTTAGACAGTCTGCCCTCTCTTCTCCTTAGCCAGTCTGCCCTCCCTTCTCCTTAGCCATTCTGCCCTCCCTTCTCCTTAGCCAGTCTGCCCTCCCTTCTCCTTAGACAGTCTGCCCTCCCTTCTCCTTAGACAGTCTGCCCTCCCTTCTCCTTAGACAGTCTGCCCTCCCTTCTCCTTAGCCAGTCTGCCCTCCCTTCTCCTTAGACAGTCTGCCCTCCCTTCTCCTTAGACAGTCTGCCTCTCTTCTCCTTAGCCAGTCTGCCCTCTCTTCTCCTTAGACTGTCTGCCCTCCCTTCTCCTTAGCCAGTCTGCCCTCTCTTCTCCTTAGACAGTCTGACCTCCCTTCTCCTTAGCCAGTCTGCCCTCCCTTCTCCTTAGCCAGTCTGCCCTCCCTTCTCCTTAGCCAGTCTGCCCTCCCTTCTCCTTAGCCAGTCTGCCCTCCCTTCTCCTTAGACAGTCTGCCCTCCCTTCTCCTTAGACAGTCTGCCTCTCTTCTCCTTAGCCAGTCTGCCCTCTCTTCTCCTTAGACTGTCTGCCCTCCCTTCTCCTTAGCCAGTCTGCCCTCCCTTCTCCTTAGACAGTCTGACCTCCCTTCTCCTTAGCCAGTCTGCCCTCTCTTCTCCTTAGACTGTCTGCTCTCCCTTCTTCTTAGCCAGTCTGCCCTCCCTTCTCCTTAGACAGTCTGCCCTCCCTTCTCCTTAGACAGTCTGCCTCTCTTCTCCTTAGCCAGTCTGCCCTCTCTTCTCCTTAGACTGTCTGCCCTCCCTTCTCCTTAGCCAGTCTGCCCTCTCTTCTCCTTAGACAGTCTGACCTCCCTTCTCCTTAGCCAGTCTGCCCTCCCTTCTCCTTAGCCAGTCTGCCCTCCCTTCTCCTTAGCCAGTCTGCCCTCCCTTCTCCTTAGCCAGTCTGCCCTCCCTTCTCCTTATACAGTCTGCCCTCCCTTCTCCTTAGACAGTCTGCCTCTCTTCTCCTTAGCCAGTCTGCCCTCTCTTCTCCTTAGACTGTCTGCCCTCCCTTCTCCTTAGCCAGTCTGCCCTCCCTTCTCCTTAGACAGTCTGACCTCCCTTCTCCTTAGCCAGTCTGCCCTCCCTTCTCCTTAGACAGTCTGCCCTCCCTTCTCCTTAGCCAGTCTGCCCTCTCTTCTCCTTAGACTGTCTGCCCTCTCTTCTCCTTAGACTGTCTGCCCTCCCTTCTCCTTAGCCAGTCTGCCCTCCCTTCTCCTTAGACAGTCTGACCTCCCTTCTCCTTAGCCAGTCTGCCCTCCCTTCTCCTTAGCCAGTCTGCCCTCCCTTCTCCTTAGACAGTCTGCCCTCCCTTCTCCTTAGCCAGTCTGCCCTCCCTTCTCCTTAGACAGTCTGCTCTCTCTTCTCCTTAGCCAGTCTGCCCTCCCTTCTCCTTAGCCAGTCTGCCCTACCTTCTCCTTAGCCAGTCTGCCCTGTTGCAGCCTGTTATCCAGGATCACCACGTGGGCATTTCCTTTTGATTCTCCTTTTTTGAAATACACTTCCCAAACAGACAAAGCTGTACACTTCTTCTTTTGTTGTACTGCTGGATTTTATATAATACATAGAATGAATCAATATGTCTCATTTAGCTGCTAGAATGTGAATTATATGTAACATTCTTTGTGTCACGTACATTTTTAATATGAAACATGTAATGGAAACTAGCTGATATAATTGTAAGGCAGTCTCTGTTCTAGAATCTCCAGGTCAGGAGAAGTTAATCGACTAACATACACGCGGAGAACGAAGCTCGAGACAGACATAGAGAAAAGGGAGGGAATGTGGGGAGAACTGGAACAAAAGGCTAAGGATAAGAGGACTTGGCGGGTATTTGATACTACCAGTGTTCATTCGAGAGCTGAAAGGGCGTTGGTTGATTGATTATATTCCTTTTGGCTGTTATCTCTCAAATAATCACATTTATTTTCCTCATGAACTTGGCGACACTCTTCTATCGTCGCCATACAGTTTATCTTGCGATTGAGTTCGGGATGGCCAGTGCAATCACTTTGATCCTCTCGTGGAACCGGCAGACCTGTAGAACATGTTCCACCGGTTGTTTGTTCACCACACATGGGCACATGTCTTTCCGCCAAATGTCTAATTTGTTGAAGAGATAATTTGTCAGTTTGCAGTGACCTGTTTCCAGCCTGCAAATTGTCCCTTGATCTCTTCTTGTGAAAGAGTATTATGATTCTGTTGTATCAGGCTCTGTGTGTTCTATGTGTCATTTGTCTCAGAAGTTCATTTTATCATTGCCTTTATTTAATAATATGTAGCTCTGTCTTCAGTCTTGGTTTTGCCTCCTCCCTTTTTTGCTTGTTCAATCTTGGGGGACACGAAAGTGGGGTTGTAAGTAACACAGTAATCGGGTGTCCAATGGAAACGACTTTCCAGTCGACCAGTCCTTTCATATCCTAACTAAGCACTACTGAAACATTATAGATCACAGCCCTTCTGTTAATTTTAATCAGCATTAAAGAACTCTCAGCTCAAGGCCCAGACCATCGGATGTAAGTATAGGTCTCCTCATGTCCATGTATCTTACGGCGTGCAGATATTCACTGAACGTATTTTTGTTCTGTTGATACTGAAACTGGTATAAATAGGCACATCGGACAGACTGTCCAATTCGTTGTTTGTATGTTTTCCTTAGACCATTATGACTGATAGAAAATATGTCAGGAAAATCATCGTGTCTGTGAAATGGTCCTTGTTTTCCACGATGACTATTGCAAGTGTTATTTGTACCTCAGTCTCAGCTCTGAAGGTGTTTGAGCATATTCCCGTAGCATCGAGCTTTGAAGCGCGAGTTTTAGAATGTTCTGTGGCGCCAGGCTTTGTAGCGAGAGTTTGAGAATGTTCTGTGGCACCAGGCTTTGTAGCGAGAGTTTGAGAATGTTCTGTGGCGCCAGGCTTTGTAGCGAGAGTTTGAGAATGTTCTGTGGCGCCAGGCTTTGTAGCGAGAGTTTGAGAATGTTCTGTGGCACCGGGCTTTGTAGCGAGAGTTTGAGAACGATTCCTGACGCCGGGCTTTGAAGCGAGAGTTTGAGAATATGCTCGTGGTACCGGGTTTTGTAGTGAGAGTTTGAGAGCAAACGACGAGAAGAAGAAGAAGAAGAAGAAGAAGAAGAAGAAGAAGAAGAAGAAGAAGAAGAAGAAGAAAAAGAAGAAGAAGAAGAAGATATGGATTTTCTCCTGTCCATTAATTCATTGTATCTAAGTCTCTCCATTTTTGATAGCTTTCATTGCCAATCCATTTTATTTCTGGATATACCTTTTAAATGTGTTTGAATGCTTTATAATTGTTCCTAATTTCTTGGCAGTGTCGACAGCCTCAGGATGACCGCCGCTTTTTTCGAAAAAATAATGGTTACTGTCTGACTGCGTACGATGAAGTTCCTAATTTCTGTTTGAGCGCCTTTTATCTCATCACGTCTGGTATATTGGCTGCAGGCTTTGGGAATCGTGTTCTCTTCCAGAGTAGAACTTGTCATAGGAGCTCTGTCTTTATCTGTGCGAGGTCTGGTATTCGCTAGTTGAACATGTGTTGCCTGAAGACTGTTGTTGTAGCGTAATCTAAGTCTTTTTCTCTCCAAGTAGCACATGTCTAGTACTTTCCACCAGCTAAGCTTAATCTGACGGGCCTGTGACTGTCAGCATTTGTTCTGTCTTTGCCATGTTTTAATACAGAAATCATGTTTGTTTCCTTCCTCATTTGCGACACTGTCCCTTCTTTCCAATTTAGACATGGTTTTTTGTATTGTCTTTTTACTTTTGGTTGCAAAGTTGTTAAACATGTCATCCTATCGCGAAGATGTCTTTGATTCTAATTCTTGATAGATATACTTTGCCGTCATGTTCTCCTCTGTAACATATGGCGTTTGTCACTTTAATTGTAGGTTTTAAAAAATGTATATCTCTATTTTTTATTGTCTGTTTTGTTAACTGAGCTGTATTTTTAAATGAATATATTTTCTGCTCGCTTTTCTGTTACCAGATTTCATTTTCCTTTTAATGTAATATTTGTTGTTTTATAGTTTTATTGTTCAGTAACTTTGTAAGTTTCCTCAGTGTTGTACCGTTTGTACCTAGGTCGAGGCTCTCAGATTTCTCGTTCCAGCAGTTCCTTCTTGTCGCATTCATAGTTGTTCTGAACTTATCAGCAGCTTTCTTTAGTTGGATATGACTTACCAGGGTTTAGTCAACTTCTGCTAATGCTCTCGCAGACGATAGTTCTTGCTGGTTACTGGAGATCAGATATTCTCTTTCTAGCTCATCTGCTGATTGATTTCTTTAATTTACTGATTGATAAGCCAGACAGTGTCTACTGTATGCATCATTAAATATTATAGGTGCGTTTATTTGCTCTTCTATGTGGATATGTGTAGACAGTTGTGTCGTTATGTCTGTACTGACTTATTTCAGACCTACATTAGCGGCATTTACTCGGAACCAGACTGTAGCGCTCAACAGTTGGATCATGCGGTGCAAATCGTCGGCTATGGTACAGAATCTGGGAATGACTACTGGATACTCAAGAACTCCTGGGGTCAGTGGTCTTACTTCATGTCTACTCTCAAACTCATTACCTCAATTCAGTCACGTCTACTCTCAAACTCATTACCTCCTTTACTCTATAACTGTGCAAATTTCCCCATCACCGGAGTCCACCTGAAGGATTAATTAGGAGTAAAGGCTACACTTTACCTCAGTCGTCGCTGTTAACAAAATTGTCACTGCTGTCAGTATCACAATTCATTGTAGCAGCCACGAATTGTCGCACCACCAAACACGATCAACATAAGATATGATCATGTTTTACTATGACTGATAAATTCATCAAAATGTACAATAGAATTAGCTTAGCCTAAGATAGAAAGTAGATTAGTAGCTCAGAGATAAACAAGCACGATTACGTCATGGGCATTATAGTGGAAGAACGTCTGAGTGGAGTTAATCCCTATAAGCAAATTGTATAGACCACGAGAAAACGTTTGATAGTATAGACTGAATGATTTTCTGGCTACTACTGGGGCAATACGGGACACCGAAGAAGTTAATATCTCTCTTACAGAATATCTCTTAGAACAGCTTATTTAGTGGTACATGACGAAGTGCTGACCGACAGTTGTGAAGTATACACGGGAGTGGGGCAGGGATAGTCTATTGCCACCACTCTGGATGCTGATGACAACACACTGGATTATGAAGATGTCAAAGTCAGGAAGTGAACCGGTATGCAATGGTCATTGTGATCACAGTGAGAAGACCTGGACTATGCAGAAGACTTGGTACTACAATCACACAGCCATAACCAGATACAAGAGAAACTAAATATAGCAGCATTCAGTCAAGCTGGAACTAAATATTAACATGAAGAAAACCAAGCTGTTTACAATCAACACCTTAAGCAAAGAGCCAGTCATGCTTGGAGGTGAGGTACTAGGGGAGGTGGACACTTGGGCAGCACCAATTTCAGAGGGGACAGATGAAGATGTACGGGCTTGAATTGGAAACGCAAAGATCGCATTTCTGTTACTGAATGATAAATGGGCATCCAGCGAAATAACGACTATTTCCACATTAAGATTGTTGAATTCCAGTGTCAAGTCAGTACTCCTATACGGAGCACAAACATGGAGAACCACTAAGGCAATACAGAGGAACGTCCACTCGTTCGTCAATAAATGTCTACGGAGGATAATATGTATAGGTTGACAAGACGTGTTGAGGAATGATGTCCTATAGCGAAGGAGCCAACAACAACCAGTGAAGCGTCAGATTAAATATAAGATTAAATGTCGGTCCCCGGTCCTGTAACTGGAGCGAGGCAGAAAGGACAGATAAGGACAGAACATGCTGGAGAAGATTTGTCGATGGTCAGAAAGAAGTCACGGGCATTGCTAATGATTATATTAATCTGAAAATTACGTGTATCATAATAACACTGTAAACGGTGCACCCCAAATATTCCTTGACAGTCCATTCTGGTCTTAAAATTATTGAACGCCCTTATTCATTACCACTGCCAAACAACAATGATTCCAGCGATAAATTCTTCCTCGATCAGCTGCCAAATATGAACGTGAACATGCTACTAATGAAACATCAATCAGCTACCAAATATGAACGTGAACATGGTACTCATAAAACATCAATCAGCTACCAAATATGAACGTGAACATGCTACTAATAAAACATCAATCAGCTACCAAATATGAACGTGAACATGCTACTCATAAAACATCAATCAGCTACCAAATATGAACGTGAACATGCTACTAATAAAACCACACTTCGCAGTTATTGCTGGCATCACCAACTCTTGTTGCACAATTATCTTCATTGAGAGCGGTAGCATGTTCGTTCTTACCATCATTAATACCCCTACCACCAAGGTGGTACTCACTATCATCCCCCGCTCCATTTTTTGTCAACACTGCTACAGCAACTGTCACTAGTATCCTTGCGTCACCATTACATACACTATCGTCATCGTCACCATTACATACACTATCGTCATCGTCACCATTACATACACTATCGTCATCGTCACCATTACACACACTATCGTCATCGCCACCATGACACTCAATATCACAGCTGATCCAACGATCGTCACCAAAATCACCATCATTGTTCCAACTATCTCTCCTACCACAATTGCACCACATTAAGTGCACTCACTGTGCACACTCGTATCACAGCGCCACCTTCGCATATCCTTCACAGTTACTAAAATGAATAACTATATAACCACATTGGCAGCTATGTCTTCCCCCAACTGCCACTTTTCGACTAATTGTTCTATTGTTTCACAACATTTGGTCTCCTCCACTTTCAGGAGCCACCTGGGGTGAGCAGGGCTACATGAGGATATTGAGAGGCAAGAACATGTGTGGCGTCGCTACTAGAGTCTTCTACCCAATCAACACGCCATAGTCGCACCTCGAATGATGGCCATGTAAGAAGTGCCCGTCAGTCTATACTTAAAGATTGGCTTTCATGCAATTCAGATCAGAATACTAGCTCGCAAATTGAAAAAAACACAATTGTTTATATTGAACACACATCCATTGACGATGAGCCTAGTATATGATGAACTATCTTATCTGACATGAACTACTGCTGAAATATCTTGGTTGGGGAATGAGGGTGTTGGGGGAATTGTGATTTTGGTAATTTGGTTAATATGAGTTGTGGTTGTAACAATACTGTGCACATCGATTAGCTGTTTGTATGTCCAGTGAAAATATCAGATTAATAAATGAGATATTACACCCGTTATTTTCGTGTTGCCTTGTTCTTTATAGTTAGTATAAACTGTTGAGTTTATGTTGTATTGATTAGTGTGTGGTGAACATGTCTGGTTATATTGGATATTGATTGTGAAAAGGCTGGTTAAATTAGTTATTAACGGGGGAGATATTGATTATATTGGTTATTGACTGCCGACAAACTGGTTATATTGGTTATTGACTGGTTGTTTTGATTACCGATTATGTATTCTATATGCAACCCGTTCTCATACGTACATCAGGCAGACAATCTATTAAAACTACGTTCTAGCCACTTCATTTGTGCACTTCTCAAGGGTTGACCAATCTTCAAGTAAACACCTGTTTTGAAAAAAGGGGGGCGGGTGGCGGAGTTCAAGGGGGGGGGGGGGGGTGATAAGGCGGAATGAATAGTGCTGCAGCAGAACAATATTAGTGAAACCAACGATCCTGTTCAGTACTGGTCCACTGTTCAGCAAAGAGATGGCCAATGACAAACCATATCCATCAGCCCAGACTGGTTATATTGGTTGTCTATTGGGAACATGTCCGGTTATATTGGTTGTCTGATGGGAACATGTCCGGTTATATTGGTTGTCTAATGGGAACATGTCTGGTTATATTGGTTGTCTGATGGGGACATGTCCGGTTATATTGGTTGTCTGATGGGGACATGTCCGGTTATATTGGTTGTCTGATGGGGACAACATCTGGCAACGTAAACGGTTAGCACTACGCACGAAAATCAGATTAATGCGTTCACTGGTCGTGTCAATATTCCTCTATGCGTGTGAGACATGGACAGTTACAGCTGACCTTCAACGAAGGATACAGGTCTTGGAGATGAGATGTTTCCGAAAACTTTTAAACGTCACGTACGAAGATCGAGTTACAAATGAGGAAATACGAGATAGAATTACAACAGCAATAGGGCCTTTCGAAGATCTCTTGGCAACTGTCAAAAGAAGGAAACTCACTTGGTACGGTCACATATCGAGATCAAATGGTCTTGCAAATACAATCCTCTACGGAAAGGTGCATGGCAGACGAAGAAGAGGCTGGCCCACAAAGAGATGGGAGGACAACATAAAAGAATGGACCCGTCTCCGACCAGAAGAGTCACAGACAGCGGCATCTGACAGAGAGGGATGGCGTGGAGTTGTGAGGATGTCTTCATGTGTTCCACAACGACCTCACCGGTTACGGGATGACCTGACCTGATCTGACCTGATACTGTTTATCAACTTGGAGCAAGTCTGGTTATATTGGGTTTCTAGGAATAGTTGCTAAATGAACGCTCTATTTTTACTTTCCTGACATTCTGGGCGTGTTGATCAATGTGGATCGGGACCTCAGACCTCAGACGGTTGTGCTATGCTTGACTTCCCCTGCGTGTCGCTCACTACTACGGAGATCACGTCGATCTCTCACTTTGTTAGCCAGGCTGCCATGAAAACAGCCCTTTCTAGGAAGGGCTACGGAGAACCCCAGGTGAGGGTCTTGGCTAGTATATTTTCTCTGACCCTGGCTAGAATGTCTGATCAGTATATTTGGATACCTACTAGAATCTAGTACATAAATCCACACTATTTCTAATCTAGCACAGAAAACAACACTGTTTCTAACCTAACTCAGAAAACAACACTTTCTAATCTAGCACAGAAAATCCACACTGTTTCCTATCTAGCACAGAAAAGGATATTGGTTCTAATCTTGCACAGAAAACCCCACTTTTTCTAAGTAAACAACTTTTACTATAATAAGAGGGAAAGTGAAATGCGTTAGTACAGTATGTGAGATTTGTTTTCAGCACTACTTTTACATTTACGTTAAAATACACCACACAAGCACACCCGTGCCCGTTGTTCGCACACAGACACACTAAATGATCTAGCTGGCTTGTTAAATTATGCGGGCATTCTAGAGTGTTAATGTTGTCGAACAGTATGTCAAATCAGGCTCACTGCACAATCTAGTTTTACAGTGTATTGGTGAGAGAAAGAGAAATGGAATGCTGTCAGAATGCGACCCATACAAACTTCACACCCTAGTTCTAGACAACTTATCAGGAAATCCGGCACTGATTTGACGGTTGATGATGATGAATGCCCACAATGAGTAAAATTACTCTTTTGTGTGCCCTGAAAAAGGCGTTGAGTGTGGATGTACAGTGGCTTTCCTCTCATCCTGAGCGTGCTGATGAAGCTTGGCCGGGGTCCTCCAGACTGTTGTACTATGCTTGGCATAATGAATGCATTGTCTATTCGATTGGTTACAACAACATGTTTTCTTTCAGATTATGAAGCTATATCGTAAACAAAAACGAATTACATATGCAATTGTAGTAGAAGATAGCTAGGCGTATTGAATTACTAACTAGATGGTTCAACCGCCAACTCTACAACGGAGCAGCTGATAAATATGTTTTATATTGCATGTGAGGTGGCCCAAAAGTTCAATGTGCCATATCAGCCAAATTAGAGAGTGCTAATTGAGAATGTTATGACATGTGCATTTTTTGAAAATTAGATGGAAAATGTATGCGTTTTGTGTAGATTGTGATTTGCAAATTTTGAAATTTATAAATCGTAGTTACTAAGTCTGGACAAATTTAAAATCCGGATATAATAATGAAAGTTTGCCAACTTGACGGTCTTATCGCTAGAGCCAGAATCATTGGCTGAACCAAACACTGACAGTATATTTATTAGCCGGACAGGATATTGACTACTCACTGGACTGCTTCTTCTTTTGTCCTACTGCCTTACTATACGGCGCCGCAGAGAGGCGGAATGCGTAGATTTCTTGTTATCACCAAGTGGAAGGTTCTGTGCTGTCGTTAGGTGTAACTTCTTGAAAGTGTCAGAGACACCCTCGATCCACCAACGTCGAGGTCTGTCATTTTCTCGTGGACCGGAGATCTGCATATTATATGCTTTTGGTGCAGGTTGGTCATAATACATCCTATTGCATTTCAACTGGACAATAGCCTCAAAATCTAACTTTGGTAAAAAAATTACAGCCAAAATGTAAAAAATATGGCACAAGGAATCATTACTATTATATAAAAATCAACATGTTACTTATCAGCGTGATATTTAGTGACCTGTTCTTCACCGCGGTTGCACCGCTGCGGGTCCTAACTTCGTCTCCAACAATTTCTATTCCGGGCTAAAAAGGTCCAGTGGGTAACAAGCTTTCCTTCCGACGTATCGTGCATATTGTAGTCGAGTAGATGCAAGTTGGCTATTTACATTGGATTTATTTCCCACCTCAAAAGTACCGAACTTCTTTTGATTTTCGTTCTTTGTTCTGAGTATGTGACCTGCTGAACGATGTTTTCCCTTATATATGTAAACAACAGCATCGCTTGCCAACGATAGTTGCAGAATGTCGGAATAGTAGAGATTCTGCATGCCGTGGTTGCTGTGAGTAAAGCCGACCATAGGTTTCTCTCTCTCTCTCTCGCTCTCTCTCTCTCGATAGAGAGAAAGAGCGGCCTCAGTCAGTCGCAGTTTCTTGTAATTTCTATTTCAAATGTCTCATTTTCAGTAGCAAAGCACATTGCGAGTGCAAAAAAAACACATTGGAGTTGAACAGTGAAGCACGTAGGTTCCGACAACCGCGTCCATCCATAACTACCTGGATGGATGAGAAGGGCTTCCAAATCATTCAATGCGTAAAAGACACGAAGCATTTAACAAAGAATCACTGCCCACAGAAACTGCAGAATAATAGAAAAGCACGCATCCTCTATATCATGTTTCGTACAAATTAAGACATGACTGTTAATGACATGCAGCGAATTTTCATTTGATAAAAGAACAGCATTTGCAGAAATAATTAACAATGCACCATATATGAAGAAAAACATCTACCAAACAGATACTGAAAGGAACAATTTAGCCAGGTAAGACATTTTAAAGAAATGTCCAAACACACAACGGACCAAAATATGAACCTGTCGATCAACTTTAAGAGCTGCAACAACAACATGTAGGGATATAGAATTAAAGGATAAACAGGAAGTCAAGATTTCTTTGGGCAGTGGATAATTTTCAAACAGCTGTGATATCCAAGTAAAACAACAACTATACCAGAGACAAGTTAGTTTTCTGTGCTAATTGCCTATAAGGTCATACAAGCACTTAGAAACCATAGACCAACGTATTAACCAGGCGGTCAGAAACACACATAGAGAATAGCTAACATTTCAAAGTTAAAAGAAAATGCTTGACCACAACATAAATGATAGTGTAGACCCATTGACATCAACAAAGCACCCCACTTTCATTGGCTTTTCCCTCTTGTAGCTCGATCTGAAAGCAGTAGACATATTTGTAAAGTAGGACAAATATTTTTAACATATTGTTTTAAATATAGATTCATCGTACACGAATCTGCTTTCAATTTTTGTTAAATGTATCATGTTCACGTCACCAAAAACAGTCTAAACATTTCTTAGCAACCTTATAGATATCATAATACTCCTAACTGCTATTCTTTAGGAAATGAGACATGTCGTTTTAGAGTTCAAAATGGAGCTAAAACTAATCTTTGCTACAAAGTGTAGAAGAAATTAAAGACATGCAATGACGATGTTGAGAGATACTTTATAGAGTTTTGATTACGCGCTGTACATATCTTGTATCTCTAAGGTAAGCTAAAAAATAATGTGCATACTTGAAAACTATATTTCTCATAATTTCATTAGGATTGATCTTTTTCGGTGTATAATTCCTATAAATGCTTTGCAAAATTCAACAGATTGAACAATACACACATATAATAAATAAACATCACTTACATGTATAATGGGACCAAGTTTCAGCTCCTTTTAACTGGTGCAATGAAATACTGCAAACTATGTCCATAATTTCCCCTTTCTATTTTGCCCCCACCAAACTATGCAATTAAAAGCGATACAGCTTTAGAAATTAATAGTATATCATTTAGTATATACTTCCGTTCACGGTGCGAGTTCCACGATTAAAAAATAATGTAATTTTTAGTTTAAAAAAAAATTATAAAAAGATTTAAACTATAAAACTATTGGAAGGAATTGAGGGAATTTGAACCCTAAAGCATTGCATTATCTATGGTCAAGCGGCCTACAGAAACCTTTCTATAAAAGAACAATTATTATTATTGTTATTGTTTTTTTGTGTTTTTGCGACAACGAGTTCACAAAATCGACTACAGCGATCATGGTCTAGCGACATATATTTTCTTTAATTGGCAACACGGTGTCACTGAAACGGAAGTTTCAACATGGCGTCTGCGGTAACATGTTTGTTTCTCTTGGTGAACTTCTTACTACTGTTGCTTCATGTTCTGGCCGGGTAAAGTGTCATTCTCTTCTGTAACTCAAGAATTTATGTTATTTGTATTCAAAATGTATTTATGTTTTGTATATAAATGAGTAGTTTAGTTGGAAATTCATGTCTCGTAAAAGCGAAAGTTGAATAAGTTCAGAATAAGAATGTTTCGTTGCGTGGTTCGCTGTGATTGGCTGCTAGACTTGCTATTGATTTTGTGAAGATGATACGATCAAATTAAAACTGACACCTAACGTCCCTACTCTCATTGATCATCAATACAATACACATTAACATTGGCAGTTAAATTGAAATTAAACGTATACTTTGTTCTCAATACAATTTATATCTGATTATTTATCCTATGCTACGCATTTCTCTGTCAACTTAATGATACTGATAGTCAACAATATAGTGTCCATAGTCACTAAGTCATTCATTATTTCAAATTTGAGTATGCACGAATTCTTCTCTATCTTCAAGACTGTCTTCTTCTATAGTAACACGACAACAAAACAATCATACTCATTTAACTTAATACTAATGTAATAGTTTTGCTGAGGATCAAGTCAAATATAACCGATTCCGTAATTAATATTAATGAATTGGTCACCATAAGAAATAGCAAAAAGTATATAAATTAAATATACGAAATATAGAGATACTGTAGACTGTATGTAGTGGTATTCGTAACTCACACACATTTAATACAATGATTGAATAGACTACTGTACTGTATTATAGTGGATAATGTTGTGATAATCATACACAAAGACCATTGTTTGAATATAATACTAATACTTAATACATGCTTGAGTTTCACATGAATCCATATTCCATACTAATAAGTAATAGTAATACTGGCAGTGGGAGTGGTCTGGGGTGAAATGGCAGACTACACTCAAGTTGTCATTACTCTTGGTAGAGATTTGTAAAATGGGAACGAGGAGTCAGAGGTAAAATCCTCGCAGTGAAATTAACTCACAAATTCCATAATTTTGTAACTAGTTTTACCAGAATTATTTTTTCTTTAAAAGCAGTCTCTTCATAAAACTTGACATTTCTTAATTATTTTACAAGGAATACAAGCATGTTATATATCAAATTAATGGAAAAAGAATATGAAGGTTTTTGTAATGTAGAATTTAATAAAATATTAAAAGTAATTATTTATAATTATATTGTCATTTTTTGTAATAAAACCTATTTTTCACTCACAAAAATGTCACCAATCCATGGATAACCACTGACACGTAATGCAGATTGGTCTAGAGTACTTCAGAATAACAGTAATCCACATATGAATAATATCTCCAAAAAAATAATTTTTTGTAGCAGTCAAATGGAGTTGAGGTGTTGCAGAGTTGCATTCACCTCCACATAGTCTACCATATTTTGGCAGAAATCTGAATGAGTTCTCGGCGTCAGTCAGTCAGTGGTGGTGGAATTTGGTACTGAAATCCATTCACTATCATGTTCTCTTGAATTTGCTTTAGAAATTAGAAATATTGCATCTTTATTTTTCTGTTGATGGTGCAATCAAATGTTTTTGGCTTTTAGCAGCACTAGGTCCTGGCTGTGACAACCCCCCCCCCCCCCCCCCCCCCCCCCGATATCTTCAGCATCAGATTCAGTAGGCTGAGTAGGTTGAATAATATTATATTCTATGTCTAACTCTGATTCAACATCAGAAAAATGTGAATCCTTGTCACTAAATTCATCTAGAGTACACAACTCCCTAGCCTTTTCTACAGATAAAAATAACCTACTATTAGACAATATTGAATTGCTACGTTCGCTACACATTTTTGTGATAAACACAAGAAAACATTTTGCTGACTTGAAAGATGACAAATGTTTTCGAACTTTGAATTTCCTTACAAAGCACATCGCTGCTTTCACAACATGAAGCGTAAATATGAGTCACTTCCCTTACCATGTAATGTCAATTAAAATCTAGAAACACTGAAAATACTAACAAATTTGGTTCAATGTGCTGTTAACGATATGAGCGTTTTCCTCGCATCAAGAAGAACACCGACGGCATTCTTATGGCCTTTAAGAGTTAAGCAATGGGAATAAATAGCGTAGGGACAGTTTAAAAAAAATTAATGGTTCCTCTACTTGGCGAGAAATGGAGATGTGAGAGCCTCCTCTAGAAGGAATGGTAAGGTTTGCGGCAAGCAGAGTGGTGCATTCTTGAGAACTTCCAGTGTGAAAATAGAAATGAATATGGTGGCTGCAGCTCTGAAATGGATAAAACAACTCTAGTCGTCGTATCAGATTCTCAATAATTACTTCGGAAGGTACAGATGGGCTAGCTATGAGTGAATTAATGACATAAAGACATCAAGTCTTTAGTAAATTGTTGGATCTACTGTTGTGGTCAATCTAGGTTTCATGGCAATGCACGGACTGATCTTCTCGTCTCATAGATACGAATAGTGGGGACTTTAGATATAGATGGGGGTGACATTCTGTGACCAATTGCGACAGTTTCTAGGACAGTGACACTGCAGTTGATGAATTTGCAGTTTACAGACTGCAGAATTTGTTAATCAATCATGCAGGATAGCAGGCAGGTGTGTCTGGAAAAATGGAGGAGTATGTACAACCAGCAGGTAGCTGAAACAATCAGTATCCACACTCTTTGTCATTTGCTGATGGAGACTGAGCAGTGACGTCTTAACAAAAGTGAACATGCTTTACATTACTTTGTGCTTTTCATCATGCTAGAATGTTTTTTAAAGCCACTAATTTCATATTTGAATTTGGGCTGTCTTCTTCAGAGTTCCAGCTACTCACTTCCTTCTCAACTGTTCTGTAGCCTCGACACTTTTGCAGACAGATAAAATGACTTATGCAGATGTTATGAGAGAGGCAGATACATCAATTAAACACTGATAATAATAATGATAATAGTTGTCCGTTGCAAGCGAATATGAATTAAACACTGCACATCAGATTGATAGTCTACAATTTGTTAGTTCAATCCTGTTTGGTCATACTGTAAAATATTACTATATGCGAATGGGAGGAAGAAATAAAGGTGGGCCTCACATTGCATGTAACAAAAGTGAGAATATAATTGATAAACAGCACCAGCGTGAAAAAGTATAATCTCAAACTTGTCAAGTTAAGGTGAACTTTAGCTTCCTGTTTAGATTGTCTGGCCATTTAATTTTGTGATGCATATTACTACATAGCTGTATAAGTTATGTTTTGCTATTTATAGCAAGCTGAGAAAGCAGGTCAGCTATGATCCATTTATGCTTTACCTGTGCACCTATTTCTTCCTCTTTGCTAGTATCTTGTTGGTAATGTGCAATGGACAACGGAATCATATTAGAGCCTCAGAATTTATGGTTACAGACAAGTATGTTACCATTTTATTTTCTCTGATTTCAGGAGGGACTTTTACAAAGTTTTAGGTGTGTCCAGATCAGCTGACACATACCAGATCAAGAGAGCATACAGAAAGTTGGCTAAAGAATTACATCCAGACAAAAATAAAGATGATCCAGAGGCAGAAGAAAGATTTCAAAATTTAGGTGCCGCTTATGAGGTAGATTTATCAGACAGTTTTTGTTTCTCTTGTTGCACATTTTTATTTATCTTTTTTCTATTCTCCAGTACTCTATTGTAAGAATGAGTAAATGCTAATTGGTACAATCTAGTTAGATTATATTGTCTTGTCTATTTCTTTTAAGCTTCAATGTTTCTGGAATTCTTTCTTTAATTCATGATTTCTCTCTCATGAATGAATATTTTTTAAACCCATAAAGAATTAGCCTTGTTTCATATCCTAACATAGGGTAAATAACTGTAGCTCCGCTGATATGTACGTAGCGGTTTATATTAAAGTCCTTCAGACAATTGTAGAATTATATTTGAAACAGAAAGTACGAGAACTCAAGTCAAAAAAGCAACTCTTTCTACCTTTTTTCTCCACATAATAAAAAGAGTAAGGTGTCCTTCCGGGTCATGGTACCTGACCTGATTCACTCCTGAATCATGTGTGTTTTTCTGTGATCTTTTGATTGCAGTGTTACAGATTACTCTTGGATAACATGTTTTATGTGCGTTTTTCCAATTGGACGTGCTCGTCAAAGCGTCGAGATATGATCGGATAAAGTCGAATACTCAAAAGCGATTTAAAGCAAGCGGCCAAGATAAAAGTGAAGGCTAGAGCGTCAGCCTTCTCGTTTCCCGTGATTCCGCAATGGGAAGGTAGCCACTGGAGCGCTATTGTTGAGGATCTCTGGAGTTTTCCTAGTTCTGCTCTGATCTCTGATAACAGTGGTTTGTTTTTTGTATTGTTTCACTGGATAGGATGATCTTTACTGTGATGTATTCTAGTTCATCTGGTCCAGATCTATTTGTTTCTTCTGCTGGTATAGAGTTTTTTTATTTCTCCTTTGGCTCTTTTTTCCCTATCTTGAAACATTCATATCCTCTTATGGAAAAATTGTGAGTTTTGTTTAGGTGTGTTTCCTGGATACAAATGATGTTGTCTTTGAGGAATTCTTGCAGTTCAGGTTTCTTGTTTCTCACGCCCTCTGCATTTCTCTATACCACTTTTAGGTTCCTTGTTTGTTGGTCGGTCACACAACTCTGCCTCCCCCTGACCACTAGGTTAGCAGAGGCACCGGTTGCTTGCGTGGGGGTCCGGCACCTCTCCTCCCCAGTTGTAACTTGTAGGAGCAACACCATGACGATAGGGTAGACTGTCGCATGACCATATCACGTTGATGCGTGTGTGCCCTGATTTTTCCCAGTTCCTGCGCGTAGCTGAGACACTCCGTCTTTGGCAGGTCGGGTTGAGTTTTCTGTTTTGGGTTGTCTCCCATAGCCTTTCCACCTCCTGATAGTACCTGCAGTAGGTTGGCTTGTCTACCGTGGTTTCCTTCCCGTAGCTAGAGCATATAGCGACTTATCCACTTAGTGTACCCGTCATAGGGCATATGGAGTATTTCAGTGGGGAAAATAGTGCCACCTGTTGTCCCACCCCATCCTGCTAGAATACACTGCAGGTTGGTCCATGACTACTTATTCGTCCAGTTATTATACCTGGCTTATATCACAGCTGACAGTCCATATCTGGAGGTCGTTCCACTATCTGCCACCTGTGGACGTGCCTCGTTGGGGTCAGTCACCCCACTATCCACCACATGTGGACGTGCCTGGTTGGGGTCGGTCGCCCCTGCCCTCCAGGTTTAATTTTGGTATTTCATCATCATACATCAGTAATACTATTATATAGACTTATCTGTAGATAGAAAAAAACAAATGTAGAAGTTATAGACTACTTGTTTAATACTCCTTTTTTTCGTAGATTTTTCAGCACTCAAAACAGAAAGTTTGAATTAGTCTTGTGTACAACTATAAAATGAAGCCATACCTGTATTTAATGTTGTGAAAATACTAACAGTAGAAAGCACATACATTTATGTGATCTTGATATATGTGTATATAAAATAATATGAATACATTATTTCCTATTGATATGTAAATCTTGACTATCTCAGGTTTTATCTGATGCAGAGAAGCGCAAAATTTATGATAAACATGGAGAAGAGGGGCTTAAGCAAGGAGATACGAGGGGAGATCCATTTTCAAGGTGACATGTCCCTCGTATTCTTTCTCACATTTCCCATTTTCTTGCTCTCTCCATCATATTTTATTTTAGGTTCTAGCTTAATCAAATTGTTTATTTAAAGTGAGCAAAATTCAACACAAATTGCATGTTTAGATTGTGATGTGTTCATGAACTCTAAAAGTAAAAATTTTTTGTCTATAGTTTTTTCGGAGATTTTGGATTTGGATTTGGTGGCGTGCGAGAACAAGATCGAGAAGTGCCTCGTGGTGGTGATGTTATTCTAGATCTAGATGTTACATTGGAGGAATTATGTAATGGAAATTTTGTTGAGGTAATATTCTGCTTATCCTTTTGTGTATTCTTAACAAACAGTTCATTGTGTTGATCAAATTGAAATGTAGTATATACTTAACTTTTATGCTGCCACACTATTTTTTCAACACGTCACAGTTTACTATGGGTGTTGACTTTCAGAGCCCGTAACATTTTTATTTGTTGGTCTATAGATATGATTTTGTTGTGGATGGAGACATAAATTAATAAAGAACTTCTTGGTGTTATTGTTTTTGTTGTGTGTGTGTGTGTTTTAGTTTCTGAGATGCATGAAGGTAAAAAATATTGAAAAACTGCATGAACTTATGGACTCATCTGTCTTTGACATCCCTTGATTGAAAAACAAGTGTCCACAGACAACGGATAATCAATGTTTACAAGATGACCATATCTGCTAGTTTCCACTAGAAAGGTAATTTTTATGTCTTCATAAACAGATCTACCTAAGAAAAATCCATTGCAAAAACTAAACTTCCCCATTTGCAATAATGAGTGAAGCTTCAAATCCAAGTGAAAAACAGAAATAATTTTCAAAAGTCTAAAACAAATGTCAAAATCGCCATTGATCTCAATCGGACAGGTCGGAAGTTGAACTCTACAATCAAAAGTGAACAAACGTCAGGAGGAAGCAATTTTCTTTTGGCCAATGTTAATGTGAAAATTAACTCTAGCTGCTTATTGATGTACCTGTCATCTATTAGAAGTTATATTTGGGAGTTTGAAACATTGATGAAATTCTCAACAACTGGCTAAATCTTGAACTTATATAACATTGACATGATCAACTATGTGTTTGTTCACTGAGATACTGGTATCATTAACCAGGTAGCAAACCATATACAGTGGATATTTATTTTCCTATCTCGTTAACTAGATTATACATTTGTTGGTATAGTACCAATCTTTCGTATCACTGAGATACTGGTATCATTAACCAGGTAGCAAACCATATACAGTGGATATTTATTTTCCTATCTCGTTAACTAGATTATACATTTGTTGGTATAGTACCAATCTTTCTTATCACTGAGATACTGGTATCATTAACCAGGTAGCAAACCATATACAGTGGATATTTATTTTCCTATCTCGTTAACTAGATTATACATTTGTTGGCATAGTACCAATCTTTCTTATCACTGAGATACTGGTATCATTAACCAGGTAGCAAACCATATACAGTGGATATTTATTTTCCTATCTCGTTAACTAGATTATACATTTGTTGGTATAGTACCAATCTTTCGTATCACTGAGATACTGGTATCATTAACCAGGTAGCAAACCATATACAGTGGATATTTATTTTCCTATCTCATTAACTAGATTATACATTTGTTGGTATAGTACCAACCTTTCGTATCACTGAGATACTGGTATCATTAACCAGGTAGCAAACCATATACAGTGGATATTTATTTTCCTATCTCGTTAACTAGATTATACATTTGTTGGTATAGTACCAATCTTTCTTATCACTGAGATACTGGTATCATTAACCAGGTAGCAAACCATATACAGTGGATATTTATTTTCCTATCTCGTTAACTAGATTATACATTTGTTGGCATAGTACCAATCTTTCTTATCACTGAGATACTGGTATCATTAACCAGGTAGCAAACCATATACAGTGGATATTTATTTTCCTATCTCGTTAACTAGATTATACATTTGTTGGTATAGTACCAATCTTTCGTATCACTGAGATACTGGTATCATTAACCAGGTAGCAAACCATATACAGTGGATATTTATTTTCCTATCTCGTTAACTAGATTATACATTTGTTGGTATAGTACCAATCTTTCTTATGTAAATAATAGTAAAAATAAAGAATACCATTGTTTTACATACTGAAGTCGGGAGGGAAGCTTGCATGCCTCAATGATCCAGGAGCTAACCCAGAGGAAGCAGAAGGGTCACCCAGGCTGGACAGGTTCTGGGGGAGAGAATAGAAAACTCACCTAGAGTTTAATAGGTCAGATTAGGGCTGACCACCAAAATCTATTTTTCTTAAATCAAAATCATTGAAGTCAAAACAAATGCATGCGACCTTGGGAAAGGAAAGGCTTCAGCACAGCTGACTTCCCTTTAACAAGAAAACCAAAATAACGATATGGAATGTTAGATCATTATACCAGGCAGAAAAAATGGCACAGGTAGCTAAAGAAATAAGAAATTCCAGGCTGGTCTAGGACTGTGCGAAACAGGATGGATACAATCGGGAAAGATGAGATTGACAACCAAGGAGATGACAGTTTACTCTTATACAAGGTATCTAATGCCCATCACACAGAGGAAGTGGCATTAATGCTTTAAAGAGATGCACATTAGCATAGATTTAAGAGTGCAAGCTTTAAGACCAGAAACAAAATTATTAATATGAAAATCATTCAGTGCTATATCCAAACTAATAACACTGAAAATGAGGGAAACAAAAATAACAGAACGAGCTGCAAAAGGCCCTTTGCCACACAGCGAGAGAAAGATCACATAATACTGTTGGGGGACTTCAATGTTAAAGTGGGAGCAGATAATTGGAGAAAGCCTGTTTCTACACACAAGTCCACAAAGATATCATCAGACCACATCACAGAAAACTAGATTGACCACATCAGTGTCAGCGAAGCATTCAGAAGTACACTACAAGAAGTAAGAGTAAAGCGAGGGGCAGACATAGCCTCAGACCACAACATGTTTTTGGGGATCTTGCAGCTCAAACTAAAAAAGCACTAAGTAAGGGGAACAAGGAGAATGAGATATAACACAGCTATTACATGGCCAGGAAAGAAAGACATAACATAGCATAAAACTGAACAATAGATACCAAGTGCTACACGAGTTACATCAGGATGAGGGGAGGGACATTAATAGTATGTGGAAACAGATTAAGTAGATCTGGAATAAGACTTGAAGAAACTAGGATTCAAGAAAGCTCGGCACAAGGAATAGATCACAACAGAAACATTGCGGAAAAAGAAGAAAGCTGTACTCAAAAATTGCAGAACCCAAGTCACTAAAGCTAAAGCACAGAAAAACTATTCTACTACAGACAAGAAGGTTAAGGTATGCGTAGCTAAACAGGAAAGGGAATATATTGACACACTAGCACAGGAGACACAGAGAGAAAATATGAGATTCTCTAATTAGTAACAAAGAAAATTGCAGATAGATGTATATATACAGAATGATAAACCAATCCAAGATAGACAAGACATATTAACATTGTTGGAGGAATAACAGAAATGTTGTTATTACGGATCCAGCAGCATCCGGGCTCTCACCCTTTGGTCCAATGTCATGTAATGGTATCTGCACATGTTTATCAGCTGTTGTCTAGTGCTATACAAAGTGTTCCATGTATCTGGCCACCAAGGAAGAAGCATTTTCCTAAAATCATTGTGCGCTGAGCACTCTCGAGTATTTTAAAGATGGCCTAAACAGACCTCCGCCACAAGAAACACCAAACATCCTGCCAGCAGAGAAGACACAATTTAGACTGCATTCCACCAAATAAGATAGAAATTGAGGCCATATCGAAACTCAAGAAAGGGAAAGCAGCAGGCTCAGATGAAATAGCAGCTGGAGCAATAATGCGAGATATTGATATGGCCATAGATATATTACAAGCATTATTGAAGAAGAGAGAGTATCCTCAGAATGGAAAGAAGGACAGGAGAAATAAAGATGTTCAAAAAGGGGGAACCGGTAGATTGCAATAGTTATAAGAATCATTTTAGATTAAAAGTGGAAGTAGTCAAAAAGCTTGAGAGGAACAGGCAAGATCCTGCCAAGAAAGATTTTGCACATATCATATTTTGGATCATTGTAGAACGAGCTATTGAATGGAAAACATTTCTGAACACACATTTTATAGACTGCGAAATGGCATTTAACAGTGGGGATCTAGACACTCTTTGGCAACTGTTGAGATACTATGGATTACCAGAGATATACATAGTGTACATACAGAGTATGCATGAAGATACAGTTAGTAGAGTGGTACATAAAGTAGCACTGACTCATAGCTTCAGGGTGGAGACAAGGATGCCTTCTCTCATCAAGTCTGTTTTTGTTGGCAATAGATTGGATAATAAAGACATCAAATGGTGGACAAAGAACTGGTATTCAGTGGACACTAAATCCAAATCCATATTTTATAGAGCTCAAGTGACAGTACCCTAGCAACTCATGGGCACATATGTGCACAGATGGATCGGCAACGGAGAGCGCAAAAACGGGAGGCAGCAGAATCTACATCGCACACCCCAACAGCGACATAGAAAAACACACCTTACCAACAGGGGAGACCTGTACCAATTTCATCACTGAAGCAACAGCTGTACATGCAGCAACTCAGATTCTTATCTGTCAAAAAGCAGCTAAAATAAATTGTCATTGTAACAGACTCCAGGAGGGTACACCAAGCCATCTCAAATTCCAAACAAGATAGACTCTTACATGAATTAGAATATAACATCGGGTTGCTGTCCACAAAAACTGATTTAGTCCTACAAGGGATTCCGGCTCACTGGGAAATCTATGGAAGCGAGAAAACAGATGAGCTCACCATCCACATACCTATAAAGAAGCAAACACAAAAAAAACAATCCATGAGAACGAAATGGAGAAACCAGCACAAAGATTACAGACCACAAAATGACAGCATAGACAAACTTGACAGGGGTCAGCAGACAACGATCTTCACTCAGCGTGGGACATTGCAGACTCAAGGCATACCTCCACAGAATGGGTCTTACCGCCACATACGGTTGTGGAACACGAAATCAAACACCAGAATATATCCTGCAGGCAGTAATGCACCACTTATGCAGACCAAAGAGAGGTAGTCTGGCCACGGGAAGCGACTGTGTTCAAAAAGCTATTTGAACTGGTGAAGACCTGACACGCAGTCTCCTTCGTGAACCTCACCAGATTAGAAGCATAGCATCAGTTGATCGAAGAAGAAGTGGACACTGGTAACAATTAGAAGACTTGCATTAAGCTGATGATCTGATACTGTCACACAGTCATAACCAAATGCAAGAGACATTGGATCGAGTTAAACAATCTGCCACATTGAGACTGAATATCAACATAAATTAATCAAGCTCCTTAAAATGAACTCTGTAAACCAATCACGCTGGAGGGGAAGACATTGCAGGAAATGGATGACTTTACTTATTTGGACATCATAATTGATACACCAGTGGGTACAGATGCAAGAGGGGCATTCCTGGCACTAAACAATATATGGAGATCCTGAGAAATCAAGATTCATACCAAAGAATGTTCAACACCATTAACAATTCTGTGCTGTTGTATGGAATGAAAACATGATGATGAACGGAGACCTGTGGGGAAGTAGCCAACAGCAGCCTCTGGAACAACAAGCTAAGAGAAGGAAATAGCACTGAATAGAACACATGATGTGAAAGGCACCACCCAACATAGCCTGTCAGGTTCTTACATAGAATCCTCATGGAAAGAGAAAGAGAGGTAGACTTAAAAATACACTAAGACAATGTGAGCGGGAACTACAATTAAATGGTTGCACTGGAGAGCAGCAGAAAGAATAGCGCAGGACTGTGAATACTGGTGAGATGTGGTCAATTGTCTGCGCCAAGAGGAGCGGCAGGCTTTGATTGATTGTTTTACATGGACAGTAATTCGAAACTTCAACATGCATTATGGTCTAAAGGTCTTCATCAGTAACTAGGTACAACACAGATGAAAATAACTGACTAATCTAAACTTATGAAGATAGTAATACAGAAATGCTTCTGATTTCAATAACAGTATGCCTATCCAAGAGCACACAATATCTGACACAAAGGATGTCAAGGCATATCATGGATACTATATTTTGTTGTTATGTTCAATCCCTTCACAATCTAGGTTTTACGGTATAAGCCTGTAGCTAAAGCAGCCAAGGGCAAGAGGAAATGCAATTGTCGTACAGAGATGGTGACACAGCAGTTGGGCCCTGGCAGGTTTTCCATGACCCAGCAGCAAGTTTGTGATGAGTGTCCAAATATTAGGTTAGTTGTGAATGTCAGCTCTTTCAGTCTGTTCTACTACACCATTGTTCATTTGTTTTTTGTGTACATTATTGTTGGTTTCATATTTCCTTCTTTCTATTTGTTTGGTGTCTTCATATTTTGGTCCTCTAAACTTCTTTCTTTCTCATATTAACTGAAGAGAAAGACTTGCAGATGGCCTTGCATGTCCCAATTCATAATTGTTCTCAGCTGTTGTCTTACTGCATTTTATTAGCATATGTTTGTTACTTCATTGATTTTATTGTGATTTACTGCCTGATGTTTTAGTGTGGACTTTTTTTATGTATACAGGAAGTAATGTACGTGAGAAATAAGCAGTTATTTATGGGTGATGTGGTTTCTAGGAGTGTCAGATATAGGAATGAGGCCAGTAACTATACTGTCTAGTTCCTTTAGGGTAGAAGATTCTCCAAGTCATGTGACACATTCTGTCATTCACAAAGACCAAAAGGCTGCTGAGTATAGAGCTGCCTTCTAGGTTTGAGAGAGAGCTCTAGAAACAATAACGTGAATGAATTATTAGAATAAAAGACTGAGCAGCTCAGTTTCCTGGTACTAGAGATACATGGTTATATTAGATGTAAATACTAGGGATGGAAATTTATGTTAGATGTAAGTACTGGGGAAGGGTGGTTATATTAGATGGAAGTACTGCGAAAGGATGGTTATATTAGATGTAAGTACTGGGGAAGGATGGTTATATTAGATGGAAGTACTGTGGAAGGATGGTTATATTAGATGGAAGTACTGGGGAAGGATGGTTATATTAGATGGAAGTACTGGGGAAGGATGGTTATATTAAATGGAAGTACTGGGGGAAGGATGGTTATGTTAGATGGAAGTACTGGAGATGGGTTATGTATTTAAGATGTTAGTTCTAATAGTGGATGCTGTATGTAAAAGTTTAGCTCTAGAATTGGACATTGTCCATTTCTTCCAGATTTGTTCCAGAGGAGAAGCTCTTGGAGATTGAAATTGAACCTGGAATGAGAGATGGACAAGAATATCCTTTTGTTGCAGAAGGTACCTTATTTTTGCTTGCCTTACTTTTCATGCATTTCTCACACTAAAGTTCAACAAGCAGTTTCTTTTACCAACAGGAAATCGTCTTATCATTTTTCTCATTGATTGTCTTACATTTCCTGATAAGTTTGGATAACCTTAGTTTTAATGACTGACAAGGGTTGCCCTTGCCAGTCAAGAAAAGCAGACTAAGAAAGAGAGAAATAGCGATATGGTTCCCTGTGTTGAAAATGGGGAAGGGATGGTAAACAAATTGAAGGCACTAGGCTTGGTGTGGAGGCAATGTGGAAGGTGGAAACATCATAATGCCGAAGCTACAAGATTTCAGAAGACAAACATAGAGAGAAGCCAGGTGAGGTGCTTGCTGCAGTGGATGCTAATGACTTGAAATCCACAAGTAGTGTCTTATTGGCCAATGTTGGCACTTGGAGATAATAGTCGCCAATTTATAGAAACATGAACAGCCAAAAATGTACTGTTACAGTCCTGTTCCTGATTGTTTGTAGTTTTTGTTCCACTGTTTGCTGGCACTTTCTTTATTTTGAAATGACTATATTTGTAAGTTGTTTTTATTGATGTTGTTCGCAGGTGAGCCCCATATTGATGGTGAACCTGGAGATCTGAGGTTCAGAATACGACAAACCAAGTAATTATATTTGTAAAATATCGTCTCAAACTCATGGTTATCGATAGTGGAAGCTCCACTGTAGGAAGCATATTACCTTTAAGATTCTCTTAGTTTTTATGAGATTATTTATCATTTTGATTTTTTTTTTCTAGAACCTAGTTCTCGATTACCTTGATATTTCTCGTGTTCTTTGTTCCAAATATTGTTGTCTGTAATTCATACTAGCATGTCATATTTAGAGTGTCCAGTTTTCTTTCTGTATGGTGGTTGGCCTGTTGTGTCTTTGCATGGTTGATGGACTGCCTACATGCTGGCCACCATTACTGGTTCACAGCTGTTTATTTGATATGAACACCTAACCTTCAAAATAGAAACTATCCAGCTTGGTTTAAGGTCCATAACAGACACAAGGCTCATCTTTACACCAAACTGAGGATTGTGATAGAGGACAAGGGTTCATGTGGGGAGCATACCATGACCATTGAACACATCCTACAAAGCTGCATGCTCACACAGGAAAAGAAAACAATACTGGCCTCGCGAGACAGATATGAGACAAAAGCTGTATGGAGATAAAAACAGCCTTACAAATAACTGTGTCCTTTATAAGGGAAACCGGGACCTTGATCTGAGGATGATCGAAGAAGAAGTACAAGGTCCAGTTTCTCTTAAATAAGCATGTACTAAAATACGTTGGTTAGTCAATGAACCCAGCTAGAATTATAATTTTTGTTGTTGCAATCTTTGTAAATTTTTTTTTTTTAGTTTTGATATTTTGTTTCAAACCTATTCTAGCAGTTGCAATGTATGTATCACTATGTTTTATTTAATGGACTTGTCAGCTTAGACCATGTCCATCCTTCCTTAGTCACTCTTTGTGACATGCACATAGAGCATAGTGCTTCTATTCTCTCGTCAGTAATGGGTACCATGGAGGCCAACTGTCTAAGGTACACTTCGGTTTCCTTGGTCAATGGAGATTAACCCTTATCACTGCAGCCTGACCAAAGTCACACATTAAATTCCCTTGTCTCAAGACCTTGAAATCATTGCTTATTTTGCATGAAATGAAACTTCCGTGTTTTTAGCAACCTCACCCAATGTTGTAGTTTCATAATTGTAAAGATTATAGAAAAGACTAGGGAGGAAATAGGCAAATAAATGAAAAATATTTTTTTTGTTTAGTTCTCCATTATAAACCACAAAGAACAATAAAGTTATATTTGTATGAAAGTGAATCCATTTTCCATACATCTAAATTTTGAATTTTAAATCGAGTTGTCTCCCTTTGCTAGGAGTAGGGGATGGGTTTCCTAGTTTGAGGCTTGGGGTTCAAAGGGTTAACTGTGATAAATATTCATAGTCGTTCGTTACTGGACCTGAAATTATCTTAATATGTTTGTTCTTTGCCTTGGAAGTTGAGCATCAAAGATGTGTCTGTTTAATTTTTCTTTTTTTTTTTCTTTGTTTCAAAGGTCAGAAAATTTCAGTTTTTGCAAAGGTATAATGATTATTGAGTGTTTGTTACAAGTTTTATGTTTATAAATATATATCTTCTTTGTGAAAACAGACATGCCAGATTTGAACGGAGAGGAGATGATCTGTACACCAATGTGACTGTTACTTTAGCTGATGCCCTGACAGGATTTGAAATGAACATCAAACACTTGGATGGACATATGGTATATAATAGGTTATATTGTGGGAGCAACTGTGCTGGCATATTAATAGATATTAAACTTTTTTTAAAATTCTCTTACAGAGACATGTGTCCCCTATCAAAATTATTTTTGTTGGTTATTTGTTGGCTGGCTTTCATTGCCAAGTCTGGGCAACAACAATTAAAGGTCAATGCGCATGACATTTTTTTTTTTTTTGTTTTTTTTTTGCGTTCGCCTTATTTCTCTAATCCCCAAGGCGGTGTGCGTTGCACTGTGGTTTCTATTTTGCGCCTGTCGGCCCAATGCATCCGACTTCAGCATGCATTTTATGTAAGGGTCTGCTTCCTCCTGCATTTTCTAAGGGTTTGCTTCCCCGGGGTAACGGCCGGTGCTGTGATGGGGATCGAACCCAGCACCTTCGGATTGTGAGCCGTGCCACTTATCCACTAGGCCACGCCGTCCCCTAATGCGCATGAAATGAGATGCATTAAATTAAAGGTAGTTCAAAGGTAAACATAAGCATTCATAAAATGAGAATCCACTGGGAAATGATGCTAGTTTTGTTTAACTCTTTAACGTCTGGATGGAATTATTTTACTTTGGACTTTAAACCACTAGATGTCAACACCTTCACACCTCTGTAACTGCTATTTTTTGTAACAGAACATCATAATATATCAAATGATAGTGAAATGATTGCACACACAAAAATGTCCTAGTAGGACATAATATTGTAGGATTAAATATGTATGAGACAAAGAGTGAGATAAGAAAACTAGAAATGAAAACTTGATTCCCCAAAATTGTATTCCAAGCTAAGTGGAACATGCATTCAGGTGCCAGAAGTATTCCAACTTTATTTTTACAATGTATCCATATATGTCTTTGTTAGGTCAAAAATAAATTTTTTTAAAATTTTGACCAAATTGTAATCGTTTTTTTCTTTATCTTTTTATTATTATTGCTCAACTATTTGTGTTGTGCAATGTGACACACACACACTTTGTTGTCATACTTTTATTGTGTCAGGAACAAGTGTGTATTTTTAATTGTTTCCATTTCATGCTTCTAGTTTACTGGTAGTTTCCTTGAAAATAATAATTGTGTCACATGTTATATGATAGGTACATTTTGTGTCAGAGAAAATAATTGTCATATGTGAGATCAAATAATTGTCAGATGTTATTTGACAGGTGCATGTTGTACGAGACAAAATCACGTGGCCTGGTGCTAGAATGAGGAAACCAAATGATGGAATGCCGAATTATGAGAACAATAATGTCAAAGGCTCTCTCTACATCACATTTGATATAGAGTTTCCTAAGGGAGTGTTAACAGAGGAAGATAAGCAAGGTAATATCTTCATTTATAATTCTTGTCTTGTGTTTCTCATTCCACATATGGTCTGTGAATAGTACTTACTTATTCACTTTCCATGCTTGGCAACCTTACGAAGTATTGGACCAGAAATCAGTTGCGATGGAAGCTTCTTTTGTTTTGCCACCATAAGATCTGTCTAAGTACTTGGTTTTATTTTTTTTTCATTCTTGGACGGTTGTACAAATGTTTCGGGTATTGTATGACTTTGCAATCGGTGACGTTGTCGTCTACACATCCCCATTTTTCCAAGATTAAATACTTGGTGTACAGTGCTTCTTCTTCTTCTGCGTTCATTCTCAATCTCCCGCTACCAAACCCTGAAATGGCTTAAGTAGCAGCATGTAGTCCATAGAACGGAATGCGTTGTGTCGTAGTTTACAGCTTGACTGCGATATTTGCACCTTTCGGTCCAACACATCCGACTTCAGCAAGCATTCCCTCTTCGATCCCTTCTCCTTAGCCAGTCTGCCCTGCAGCAGCCTGTTATCCAGGATCACCGCGTGGAGGTGTAGAAGGGTCTTGGCAGCTCTGGTTCGCTGGCCCTGACGCTAGCAGTCAGCTATGGGTCGCTGACCACTGCAGCTCACGCGCTGCTCAGCGTCTTGATCCCGTACAGTGCTTAAATATAGTTCTACTATTTGTTTAAATTGAAGGAATCACGACAACATCTGAGACCAGAAGTATGCTCTCTTGTGTCTAAGCTAAAAGAGATAACTTGTGTTGATTCAAGCGCACACTTTGTTAAACAAAATTTTGCTATAAAACTGCACATGTTTGCCTGAAACTGACAGAAACACATTAATGTCTTTAGTTTCACTTTCACAAGTGGAGTTAGGCTGTTCATTTTGGTGTCTTGTTAGATTATCTAGTGTGATCTTTCTTGAGACGATGGAAGAGGCAAACTTTGAACAACAGCTGCTTTTCATCCTATATTGTAAGTTGGTGCTGCCATTTGTTGAATAGGGACTGGCTATCCTCACACTCTCAAGGCTGCATTGTGAACAGTTAGATCGTATCCAGAATGAAGAGACGTGACTAGGATCTGTGATGTCCTGGTATAAATGGACACATGTCATAACCTGTATGTGGGTTACCGCAGACAGGCAACACTCACTGCACAACAACATATCAGACATAAAAAATCAAGTGATGGATGACACAGGCAGAGAGGAAAATTGGACAGGTGACCACAGTTCAGAAGATAGTTAGGAAAGAAGAATTGGTCTACACTGATAATAGAATGAGAGATTATTACAGGGTAATCATAGCGGAGCTCCAGGTTAACCAGCTGAGAAATGATTGGATGGTGATACTATCATATACGCTAATGAATCAGGACAATGCATTGAGATATCTGGTTGTGACCTGTCTGTTAGATAGAGAGGTCAGGTCGTTGCTGAGCAGATTGGTGCACACAGAAAACTTCCAGGATAATGGAGATGCAGGCAGTGACTGCAGATCTTAGATGGCTATCTGTGTCCACTTTAACAAGGGCAGTCATTGTTTCAGACTCACAATCCTTACTTTGGAAAGTACAGAAGGAATGACTAAGTGGATGGGAGCTATAGAGGTCTCAACCTGTTCATAGCAGACATTCAGGTTTCACAGGCAGCAATTATTGACAGTGGGAATGGATAGACGGACATTTTGAAGTCTATCTAAGACTGCCTGTAATTCACAGAATTCAGAACTTTGAAATCGAATGAGCAGAAGTGTGTGCAACCATCCTAAAATATGTCTACACAGGCTCAGTCAGGCCGGTATTGGAATATGGCATGTCAGTCTGGGTGACTGCATCCAAAACAAACACGGAACACTTAACAAAAGTTCAAAATGCAGGCCTCAGACCAATCATAGTGGGAATAAAGACCACCCCAATCCAGGCAATGGAGAAACATAGCATACTAGACTACGCTCCCTCGACAGCAGACGAGATGGGAAGGTGCTTGTGCACAACGAGAAGCCGAAACACTTGCCAAATCATCCTATCCCAAATCTGATAAAATAGCCAACTAAAGAGAACCTGCCATTTACACATCTCAACATCTTAATAACCACAGAGATCCCAGGAATACAAAAGGAAAATTACAAGGCTTTCCACCTAAAAACCGTACCTCAGGTGATGATTAAAGAAAATATATCCCTAAGGACTGGACTCGCGTATACACAGATAGATCCGCAGAGGGTGCAGTTAAAAGGACAGTGGAATCTTTATAAGATATAACAATTGGAAAATACCCCATATGGTTTTCACTACTGTGGGGATTTCTTCCAGCCTTATGCAGAGTCTATGGTGTTCCTACAGGCAGAAAGAATGTTCACCAGATCAGATGATCACCCGCAAGCTCAGATTGTATTCTTTACAGATTGCAGATCAGTACTACACACTAGAGGTGAACAAATGCTGCGGGAAATCCGATCAGAGCTCAACAAAATAAAAAATACCTCTACAGTTGCTCTTCAATAGCTACCCTCCCATTGTGAAATCACAGGGAAAGGAAAAGAGAGAGCTGATGCCCTGTCCATAGCAGGTAGCAAGATGGAGCAACTTATCTACATCACACATTGTCCTACCTAGAAGCAAAAACTGTCATCCACACAGCACAACTCAAAATGGAGGGTGGACATGAGTAGTTAAACCAGCGTTAAACATTTGTTATGTCTTATGCAAATTTGAATTTTAAAAAAATTAAATTAGCATTTTATTATTTTGATTTTTTCAAATGGGTATGCACTTTGTAAAACAAAATTCACTGTTATAAGTACATGATAATTGCCTTTTCAAAATCCTTAGTGTGTAATATATTACATTTTTAGATGTCACTTTTAGTTGAAAATGCATGGTGCATTTGCTAGAAAAGAAGGTAACAGTTTCATGAAAAAGTAACTAAACTCAAACTTGTTTGGTATTTGGTTTCCTGTCATTGTATATGTGTCTGGTATTATATCTACCAGATATTGCTGTACATTTACTCCCACATGGAAAGTGACTTAGAAATCCTCATACCTTTGTTCTCTGATGATATCAATTTTTCCAGATCTCTGCTGCCCTGTCCATTTTTTAGGGGTTTTCTCTATTCCTGTATCTTGCTTTATGAATATTTCTATCCCTCCTTGTCAGATCAGATAGCTGACACATGCAGTTTTGCTGCTCCTAAGTTTCTAGAAGCATTCATTCTCTGTAAATAGAACTAGATCTATAAGACGACCACTTGGGTGAAATTGAATGAGGCAACTGATCATTACTAGTGACAATAGGAAGAAAATACACACCTACAAAACTGACAAATATGAGTGAAATATGAAATTGCACACACAAAACTGACAAATTTGAGTGAAATATGAAAGTGTGCATTCAAAACTGACAAATTTGAGTGAAATATGAAAGTGTGCATTCAAAACTGACAAATTTGAGTGAAATATGAAATTGCACACACAAAACTGACAAATTTTAGTGAAATATGAAAGTGTGCATTCAAAACTGACAAATTTGAAAATCAGCATAATACATGTTCTTGATGTTTTCAAAGAAGTTTGTATTAGCTGGGAATGTTGACCCATTCATATTGAAGTTAATGTTGCACTGTTCTGTTTAACTTTCAGGTATCAGAGAAATAATGAAACAAGAGAGCAAGCAGTCAATATACAATGGTTTACAAGGATACTGAGTTTAGTTTGTTTCTTTGTTGGATGCTTTTTGTTTGGGGTTTGAGAGAAGTAAATTGTGTATTGAGGTGGTGAATATGTTATTATTTGCCTGTGACGTGAGTATGTCATGTGGTAACATTAGGTTTTCCAAACTGTGCTGGAAGGTTGATAAAATAATGGATTGAGGATTTTTAGTTGAATTGTAGACACAATTTACATATGGCAATTTTGTTTTTAAAGAAATATTTTTTGTAAACGTTACGCAGCAATGATAATTTCCAAAATTTTGCCACATTTGCTTAAATCTCAACCATTTTCTGAGCTTTCCATCTGCTGCCTACATTTAGGTTGTCTTTCTGCGGCAGTTTAAACACTTCTTCTGGGTTTTTTTTGGGCATGGTCTGTTGCTCCCAGATTTTCCTTATAAATCATGTACAGGCATCCCTATGAGGGATGGAATTTCTGGGAGGATTCCATCAGTTCGAGTAGTAGCTTTAGTGCTTCTTTGATCTCCATGGGATGGATTTCTATTCATTCTCTAAGGTTCCTATATTAGTTCGGTGAATCAGTTGATTCTAGTTTAGTACCATGAAGATATTGTCCTCACCCATAACTCATGATTTTATATATTTCTGTTTCCATGATAGTACTCTTGATTTATTATATATCTTCATCTTTTCAATATTTCATGGTTCTGCAGACAATTGACTGACACTGATTCTCTGATTCTGTCTGACATTCTTGTTCAATTTTTCTTGAGTTCCCATTATAGTATGCGCTGCATGCCTTATTTCTTTCTTGCAGCCATTAATTTTTTTATTTGACTGATATACTTTATCATTATCATATGTTGCATGTGTTTTCTGTGAATCACTTCTTTTGCTGTCTGCTATTTTTGTCAGAAACCTCTTTCCAAGTGTTTAGGATTACTTCATGTCACAGCAGTGCTTATTAATATCTATATTCTTGAAACTCAAATTGAGCTTCACCTGTATCTGTTGCATTGATGACTTGTTCTTGGGGTTTTGTCTCTGAATGCCTTTGTTATTTTCAATGTTCCTATTATGAGGTGATGGTCTGATTCTTCTCTACTGTTATCTTTACTCTCACATCCTGTAGGCTTCAGCTGAATTTGTTATCTATAATGTGGCTGCTGCTATAGTAGTTATTCTATCTGGGCTTTACATAACATTAGATGTGCATATCAACAGTTAAGTGTAGGAACAAATATCAAACTGTAGTCATCTCATCATTATTGATAGCATCTAACAACACACAGGATAGACTAACAAATGACACATCTCCGTTGGCTTTTATTTTACATGTCATATGTCAGCTACAGTAGTTAGCCAAATGGTATCTGGCATCTTGCTGTTTCTCTTACTATTTATTTTTGTGTATGTTGAAATTAATGGCTTCTTGGTACATGCTAACTTATTTATGATTTCATGTCAATTTCACACTTTATGTAAACACTGCCTGATCACACCTCATACTGGTTTGGTTTTCATGTAGATTTGTATTGTAATGACCCACAATCATTGAACAGAAGTTGAAGCACATCAATCAATAACAAGTTGAAGCACATCAATCAATAACAAGTTGAAGCGCATCAATCAATAACAGGAAATACCAGGGAGCTTCAAATGAGAACCTCAAAATTACAATAGAAATTCAAAATACAGTGTGCTATTGTCATGTAAGCTGGCAGTATCAAGGGACTTCAAGAGTGACCTGCAGGTCACGTTTTCTAACGAGTCACATGACATCATAGTAGTAGCTGTTTAAAGATGGCTGGCCCAACTAGTGACATGGTGTAAAGAGTTCTGTTATCCATTTATTGAGCAGCCTATCCAAATCCATTGGACAAGGAAGGTTCTATATGGTGATGCATGCCTGTCACTTCAGAATGTCCATGAGTGAAGTCAGACGTTAATGAAATAGTATGCGTTTTGTGACAGACTGTTCGGAGCCAGATCAGGCACACAGAGTAGTGACACCTGAGACTATTACAGCAGTCGAACACATCGTGATGGATAATTGCCTAGTGACTGAATGAATTAGGCCACACTTTTGGACATAGTCAAGTTCAACACACCATATCATCCATGATGTGCTCCAGGCGCACTGTCTGCAAGGTGGGAACCATGGCAGCTAACTGCAGAATTGAAGTGCATGCAACCAGAAGACACTTTTTCTAGATGAATCCAAGCACTTTGTAGGTACTGAAGGACTTTTATCGAAAATACTGGAAATTACAGTGAAAAATTATTCAATTATGTGCCACTTTTTCTGAATAAATTTGTTAGAAAAAAATGCCAGGTTTTAATTTGAAGCAGCCTCGTATATATATATATATATATATGGCATAAGAGCTAGAGTTAAGATCAACACAGAGAATGTTTGTTGTCTGTTAGCTGCTGAAGTAAATGTAATGTGACATGGATGATTAAGGGTCATGTGAGTGACCAGATGCTCTCCTATAGAGATCACAGGTGGGGACTACATATGAGTTGTTTGTGATCATCGATACTTCAACCAGTGTTCTTCATAAGTACACATTTCTTCCCCGTTATATTGTTTCAGTATTTCTTGTAAACTGTTAGAAAAATGTGTGAATGAAGTTTGATGTGGTACCGTCATCGTGGGGCTTCATTCATTGAACAGGTTTAGTGACTGTTCATATCAGAACATTGTTCTTGATTTCTTGATACAATAGGATAATGGGACCCACTTCAGTAGACCTAGGCATGAACATAGGAATGTTAATATGTCCTTACTGCAGTGGTTTCTATAAAACTTTGGCATGATGAAGTTGTCAGCCCAATGCGTAGTCAGGATCTACAGTAAGGCGTGGTGGACTCATTCTTGGCTCCCCTGAGATCTAGGCCATCGTTGTGTGTTACAGGTTACAAGGTATAAGCAAGTGCTGGTTATGTGCGTGGACCTTGTCTTGCTTGATGAGCTGCTGTCAACCCTCTGTGGTCCAGCTGATCTGAAGTTAATAAATCCCTTGACATGCACTAATGAATTGTATTATCTGTACACTCCAGTGGCTCCACCTCATCTGCTGTTAACTTTTGAACTACATGAGTTCAAATGTACTTGCTTTGTTTTTTATTTTTTTGCCCCTCTTGAAATTTTGATTATTATGAAAAGGTATACTTCCTTCATAGCCCTTCTGGTTATACTAGGGTGTATTAGAAATACAATTTTAGATGTGATATCTTAGAATTTGATACGATTTGTCAAATGTTATAATTTTAGACTCTTGTACGGTTACTGGCAACTGTATGTAACCGTTTATGTGTGAAAGATTTCTACAGACAATTGTAATTACATATGTATTAAAAGACTGAACATATTGTGTGGGTGAATTTATTATATTATATCCAGTTAGATATGCTTGTTGCTTTCATGTGTTGAGCTTGTGTGTTTCATTTTTAGCTATCTGTCCGTTAGCCATGGAACTTATTTCAGCTCTTTTGTGTCAGGAATAGTTTAATACCTTTCAAAAGCTTTCTATACGTGAGAGGTGAACAAAACATCCAGTGACTATTTAAAACCAAGCTAATTGCCAGGAACAATTTGTGTTTGGAGTAAGCCTATCGAATAAGACACAACAGTTGCATATGTGTCAATCAAACTTAACACAATACCTACAGTATAGTGGGAGGTAACTGCATAACATTGGCACAACACAATAAATTGATTCTGACCCCCTTTCTAGTAGCCTGTAACAACATTCAAACACTGACAGGTGCACTCATGTTCTGGCAGAGGAAATAATTGTATAATTCTCAACGTTGCTAAGCTTAGGTAATGAATGTAAGGAAACAAGAATATTGAATAATGCTTAGCAGGCAATAGACAATAATTTGGCTTCATGTGTACGGTCAGGTATTTGCGTCAAATGTTTTTCTTGGACAAGATTCCCTCATTTTATATAGTCAGTGGGATTCATTTGGAAAAGGATAACTAGCAATTAGGGGTAATTAATCTAAGACGCAGATACGTGCACACACACACATATATACATACATACATATGCATTCACATACACGTGTGTGTGCGCGAGTTAGCAAACATATAAAAGAAGTCAGAGAGACTAGAGCAGATGATCCTGTTTGTAAAACATTTTCTTTGTACGCTGTCAAACGTCAACCTGTATTTTTTCTAAGAAAGCAGTGGTCATCTTGAGACTGTCGACACTGCCATAGAGCTTGTCTAGTGTTGCCACTGGTGATGGCCACATGTGCTTTCTCCGGTCCTCGTATGTCGGGCAGTTTTGCAGCAGATGTTCAGCGGTCATTTTCCCGGTACCACAAGTGCATTTGTCAGTCCCACCTATCTTCAGTTTATTGAATAGGTAGTACCTCAGTCTGTTGTGGCCTGTGCAGAGTCTGAAGACCACGAGCTGCTCTCTTCTGTTCAACTGGTAATAGGCATCGTTTTTTGTGTAATTTTGTTAAACAACATAGCAAAGAACAAAATCTGTGGCTGAACATCAGCAAAACCTGGAAATGACAGACCTAAAGTTATTCCAGAGAATGCCTGCATTCTGCGATGAATATCAACTGGTCGACATCCTTCAGCTGTTAGAAACCCAATCGCTGATCAATTCTGAACGGATTCCACATCACACCCGCCATATTTCCAGCAGTCTGCTGAGGAAACTAATGAGTCAGAGGATAATTAAATTTTGCAAACGTGATGGTTGGTATGTGCTGTAAATATCAGAAGTGATGTCATCATGCGCATCATACGTATGTTCACTTGTTGCACTTACCATCCGGTTTCATTTGAACACACCTCGTATATAACTTCTATCAAATAGACTGTTAATGCTGATGTCGTCTTTTGGTCCAGGCACTAGATGAAATGACAATGCGGATTTTACTTTATAGAAAGTGTTAAAACCATATTACTGTGGCGCTAAAATGCAGTTGAATTATTCTTTTGAGAAATAAATGACGATCATCAACACATGAAGAAAATGTAATTGACCTTATAATGTGCCACATGAACGAACAATCACAGATGGAATTTGATCCTACAAAAGCCGTAGACCAGTAGTACTTCAGCAGCGTAACCATAACACTTGTTCATGGCCATCTAAGGGATCATCTATAAAAGGCTTCTACACAATTCTAGAATTTGTAACCCTCATCGCCTCCGTGTGGACCTCTGTACTCCTTTGATTGATCCCTTATCCATGTCTGTCCACCTTTGATTGACCCCTTCTCCATGTGGATCTCTTGTCAACATGATTGACCCCTCCTCCATATGGATCTTTTGTCAACATGATTGACCCCTCCTCCATGTGGATCGCTTGTCAACATGATTGACCCCTCCTCCATGTGGATCTCTGTCAACTGATGACCACTCCTCCAAGTGGATCTCTGTCAACTTGTGATTGACCTCTCCTCCATGTCTGTCAACCTCTGATTGACCTCACCTCCATGTCTTACTCTGTCAACATTTGATTGACCTCTCCTCCGTGTGGATCTCTGTCAACGTTTGATTGACCTCTCCTGTTTGTGGATCTCTGTCAACGTTTGATTGACCTCTCCTCCATGTGGATCTCTGTCAACTTGTGATTGACCTCTCCTCCATGTGGATCTCTGTCAACTTGTGATTGACCTCTCCTCCATGTGGATCTTTGTCAACTTGTGATTGACCTCTCCTCCATGTGGATCTTTGTCAACGTTTGATTGACCTCTCCTCCATGTGGATCTCTGTCAACGTTTGATTGACCTCTCCTCCATGTGGATCTCTGTCAACTTGTGATTGACCTCTCCTCCATGTGGATCTCTGTCAACTTTTGATTGACCCCTCCTCTATGTCTGTCAAATTTTGATTGACCCCTTCTCCAAGTACCCCTCCGTTTTGTAGACGTCCACTCGACATGACCTTGTTCAATGTACTAAATATTGTACATTACCAATCTGATGTTAGTATTGAGTACAACTGAAACATAATATCTTGCAATAAGTAAAACACTAAAACTCTGTAAACATGGAACAACCATAGATACAATAATACAGTGGCGAGGAGCACGTCGCCGAATGGTTTCAAGGCCTGCCTGCCGACAAGGAGGGCAGCGGTTCGAATCCCCAGTATGGCATATCTTGTTTATCTTGGTACCATCGTCTTCTTGGTCTATCCCTACCTCTTTTGCCTGGCACTATACCTTCCATCACTGTTCTCTCAAGACCTTTGCGTCTCTTGATGTGACTAAAGTATTTACATTTTCTGACGAAAATGGAATTGATAAACCAGCTATCCTCTATGTTCAACTCTTGCCGAATGTCTATATATATTTGTCTTTTTTTCTGAGAATTTTTCTGTAACATTTTTATTCGAAGGATTCAATTTTTTGTCTAGAAGTTTTGGTAATCGTCCATGATTCGCAGCCATATGCTGCCACAGGAAAAACACAGGCTCTCACTTAGTCATTTTGTTGGTGCTCTGACACAATTTATTAAGGCTGTTCAGTCTCTGCGTTGCTATGACTAGACTTCTGATTTCTTTTGAGCGGTCGCCATTTTTGTCAATTCTGGAACGCAGATATTTAAATTGCGTAACCTGATCTGATAAATAGATGCGCGGAGAGGATACATCCCTGTCTCATTCCCTTTTGTACTCCTAACAAATCTGATGATTACGCAGATACTCGGGCAGCGGCTCGTTGATCTTGATATAATGTTTCAATGAGATGGATAATATGCACAGGAAAACCCATTTCTTTCATGATGTTCAGCAGATTTTGATGTTTTACCGTATCGAAGGCATTAGTGTAATCAATGAAACATGTGTACAGGTCTACATTAGATTCTCTACTTTTTTTGTAGATATTCCTCATATTGAATATGGGGTCACTGGTCCCTCTGTCTTTCCTAAAAACCTGCTTGGATTCAAATCGTTTCTCTATCCTTCTCAATAGGATCCGCAAGAGTATCTTGCTAGCATGGCTGATTAGCATGATAGTTCAGTAGTTTGTGCACATCTTTAGATTGCCTTTTTTTAGGAGGAGAATATAAATTGATTTCTTCCATGCTTCTGGCCACTCTGCGCTGTGCCATATCTTTTTATAGAGCTTGTGATAAACCCCAGCACTGTCCTGCTCTCCTGCTTGTATTATCTCTGCTTGGATATCATCACATCCTGGGGACTTTCCCTTTTTCAGGCCTTTGATTGCTGAGCCTACTTTCTCGAATGTTGGTTTAGGTTCTTTCTCATCTTCTGGTAGGATGTAACAGAGCACTTTATGTTGTCTTCATAGATTATTCTGCAGTACTCTCTCCATCTATTCAGTATGTCATTGGTTTCTGTTAGTGTGTTATTCTCTTTGTCATTGATGACATGCGAAACCGGACGGAATTCTATTATCAGTGTTCTTATCGCCTTACGTGCAGCTCTCTCCCTGCATTGTTGCTGTTGATTTTCTATGTGCTTGCAAGTGTCCACTATGCATCTTCTTTTTTATCTTGTCTTATTTCTCTTCTAACTTTTCTTGCGGAATGTTTATATGTTGTGTTGGTCTCCTCAAGTCTCATTTGTTTTAATTGTTTCCTTTCTTCAATGAGTTTCAGTGTTTCAATGTCAGAGTTACGTTATTCTTATCCTAGGTCACAGTATCATTTATTTATATGTGGCATGGTTAACCCCCACGAATTCTATCACCGCTTATGTACTAACTTTCTCTCTTAGCACTATCACTCCTTAACTCACACTTTAATTAAACCACTAACAATTCTTTTAACAACAGCAAAACAATGAATGTTTATTTGTTGAACATTATACACATTACATTAGTAATACTAAGCATGAGAATCGTTAAAAGTTTTGTTATCAACACTTCTATAACTAACTATAATGACTTTCAAGAGTTTCATGCAATTAGCACAGTTCTTTCTCTTACACTAAAATGACCGAGTTCTAATCACATGGTTGGATCTAGCAATTGTTCTATTCACCGTCTATATCCCTGTGTGTTGATACAATGCTGTATAGCTACTTGTTCTCAGTACTAATCTGTCTGTCCTGAGCCTCTTGTCTGTCTCAACGTAAGGAAGATGTCTTCTGAGCATCCTGTCTCGTCTCAACATCAGGAACTCTGCAGATGTGCTCGTGCTTATGACAGAGGACAGTGGTTCTGTCGCTGTCAGGCCAAAATAACACATGTGTCATGACGTGTTGTCCAGGACGACAGCTTCATGTTGAAGCAACACGTCTCCCTCTGACGAGAATGCAGACAAATGCCACTCAGGGACTTGGAAGTCGGGTCACCAGTGACAGGTGTTAGCGAAGACTCGAACAGAACATCACACACAGACAGATTCTTACACCTGCGTGGTAGCGCGTTGCCTTCCAGTGTTGGTCTGCTTAGGTGGCTTCTAATTCTATCTCTCTGTTCTTGGGTCTCACTGGCTATGTACTGTTGTCTATTTTAGCAACTGCTCTGGTCTATATCCTGTCTACTAACTGCACTGTAGTTTTCTTTTCTCTGCTCTTTCTGATCTATCCCTGGATCCCTCATACCTCAGCTTATATTCTAAGCTGCCCGCTTTGGTCAATGACTTGTGTTTGTCTTGAGTTAAAAGAACAGATAGTTTGTTTTTTAACCTACCATGTGGCCTAGAAGGTCGTGGAATTCCCAGTAGAAATCGTGGGAAGGTAACTGTATTATTTGAGAATTAAGGACAATGACCCATTCAATGAACTCAACCTTTCGGACAGGGTTCTCAAGTTATGTGTGGGTACCACGAACGGTATTGTCAGCGTTTCCCTGGCATTGGCTCGTTGGATCCTTGTAATTTTGTTACATTTAATATGATATAACTTTGTTTTGTATGGGACATCCTGGGAATCACTTTGTCTGATGTCCAGATAAAGATATCCCTTGTGTGTGATGTCAACTCATCAGATGTCATCTCTTCATGTGCCGCCAGCAACGCCTCACATTTTTTTTCTACTTTGATGTTGTTTGTATTCAGTAGGTATTGGTTGGAAACCTTTGTTAATCCTACGTAGTCTTGTCTTGAAAACTGCAAACAGTAATTCGCGGTTCGTTTCATAGTCCGCCCCTGTCAGCGTTTTTGGTGCCAGCACATTTGACCTCCATCTTTGTTGTACCAGGATGAAATATATTTGATTTCTGTTGTTACCATCAGGGGAGGTCCACGTGTACAGTCTTCGCGGATGTTGTTTAAATAAGGTGTTGGCAATGGAGAGGTTATTTTCCATGCAGAATTCAACCAGTTTTTCTCCTCGCTCATTTCTGTGTCCCAAACCCAAAGGTCCTCGTACACTTCTCTCTTCTTCAGCTCTTTCATCTCCAACTTTTGCAACAAAATCTCCAGTGATGATCTTGTCTTTTTAAAAATATTTTTTTATTGTTTTTTGTGTCACAGAAATCTTCTTTCACTATCAACAGCTGCTGATGTTGGTGCATAAACTTTCATTATTGTTAAATTTCTTGTCATCCTTTTTAGTCTAATTACATTATTCGGTCCTGAACTTGATTGTAATCGAGTGGGGAAGGTAACGTCTTTTTTTACAGGATGAAGACTACCCAACTTTGACCATCCCAGAGTATATGTATGTTTCTCTCGATGTACTGATACAGTGCTCTTGACCAGCCCATCTGTGTTGAGAGACTCCTAGAACATCTATCATGGTTCTCTCCATCTCTTTTCCAATCATGAACAACTTGCTCTGGTATAAGCTCCTGACGTTCCAGGTGCCTATTCTTAGATTTGTTTTTAGTTCAATTTCAGAATTTTCCACTGTAATGCAGTTGGGCTTTAGGCCGTCATTTTATTACTTTTACTGGTTCTGAAATCGGACTTTTCCCCAGTTGGTGTTGATGATCTGCCTGGCCTCAGGGCCTCACCATCAGATCTTCAGATTTGTTTCTATCGACTATCATATGTTTCTTTGCAGTCCAGTAGTTTGTCATTGCTTTCTGAACGTTGTTCTGGCCGCTTACCAACTATGGTTCCTGTGGCCCGATACCAGGCGTTTCCAGCTCACACATTCAGAGTCGCCGTCGACCATGTCGATCTTCCGCCTCTTTCACAAGCGTCTGTGTGTACTAGTCAGGGGTTGACTCCCCTTAATATCGTTTCCCTCACGTAGTTTAGCCGGCCAGCCAAAGCCGTTGCCCAGGGGATGGCGCTGCCGTACACAGGCAGACTCTAGGAGCCACATGTGTATTTATGTATATATTTTTTTTAAAATCTGGCAAAGATGGCGCCGTAACTGGCTGCGAGTCTACATTTCTCTACTGTTTTGGATCATTATGGATGCCGCCAGACCACGGATTTGCCTGAAATTCACACTAGTCGACGACTTACACTTGAGTTCACGGATACGCGGAGTTGTTTTCCGAATGGACTTGTTATTTCGTTCTTTTTTTGTGATTTCGTCCATCCGTTTATCGTGGTCTGGACGCCGGCTGACTGGCGATACGCTTAATCTAGTAATACCTGTGTCGTATCTCACGGGTTAGTTCTGCCGGTTCACCTTCACGAATATGGCGTGTGGAAATTGTAGATGCTACTATGATGAACTGAATGCAGCTGGGGAGAGATGCCAAACTCACTCACACGCTGAGTGTTGTCCATACGACCTCTTGTGGTTATCGAAAAGGCACGACAAACTGCGTTAGATGCCTTCCCACCTTTCTACCCTGCGGGTTACATGTTTACGGAAAGGCTTCGGTGGTAACCCTGAGGCAAAATGCATCCTATGCTATCTCCAGTCGTCTCGATGAATGTCTTGCCACTGGCAAAAGGTAACTTAGGCTCTGTGAGTGAGGTTGACAAAAGGCGCAGTTTCTTCCTCACTTTAATCCAAATCTCCGCGCAAGTCACCCATTTCAGCGGACACAGCACGAGATGCGACTGTCCACACGGCTGAACAAAGTGAGTGGTCTTCATCACTTGTGATGGACAAACGATCAATATATATATATATATATATATATATATATATATATATATATATATACACATATATATGGTGATACGCTAGCAAACATCTGTAAAGAATATCCAAAAGAATTATATTTGACTTCAAAAAATGAGATGGGGGACAATTGTTTTATCCCTTCCAGGATCATAAACGACAAACATAACAACCTAATACTAAACGAAAAAAGGAAAAAAGCTGAAATGGGAAGTACAGTTAAAATGACTCAATTCAGCAGAAAATGACGAAATGAAATATTCACACCGACACAACGAGAGAGAAGGACTACCAATTATAGCAGCAGAGGTCGAACACGCTATCAAAAAGAGTTGACGAAACAAGGCACCAGGAATAGACGGTATTACAACAGAGACCGTGCATGCCTGTGGAGAAACGGGAGGGAAATGGCTATCAGGAATAATGAATGTCGCATGGGACAGCAATTGGAGAAATGGCAAAAATCGATAGTTATACCCATTTTGAAAAGAAAAAAAAAAGAAACTGTGAAACGTACATGGGAATATCTCTCTTGAGACATATAAGTAAAATGTCTGCTAAGATTCTGGAAAACAACAAGACCAATAATAGAAAGACAATTCATTGACACACAGTTTGACTTCAGAAAAGGAAGAGGTTACACGGACGTCTTATTTACACTAAGACAGATTTGTTAACAAACGTGCATACAATCAGGAACAGAACATCGTCATTTTAGACCAGGGGAAAATATTTGACCGAGTGGATAGAAACAAGCTATGCGAGATCCTCGACAACGATGGAGTGCAAGGACAAAGTTTAAGAAATAAATCAGAAACGCGTGTAAACAAGCACATTATTGTAAGAACGGCAAGCGGACTCATTAAGTGGTTTGCAGTTAAGACGGGTAAGACAGGGATGTGTACTGTGAGTGCATCAAGTGGACACACTAAGTGGTTTGCAGTTAAGACAGGGATGTGTGCTGTGAGTACATCAAGTGGACACACTAAGTGGTTTGCAGTTAAGACAGGGATGTGTACTGTGAGTACATCAAGTGGACACACTAAGTGGTTTGCAGTTAAGACAGGGATGTGTACTGTGAGTACATCAAGTGGACACACTAAGTGGTTTGCAGTTAAGACAGGGATGTGTACTGTGAGTACATCAAGTGGACACACTAAGTGGTTTGCAGTTAAGACAGGGATGTGTACTGTGAGTACACCAAGCGGACTCACTAAGTGGTTTGCAGTTAAGACAGGGATGTGTACTGTGAGTACATCAAGTCGACACACTAAGTGGTTTGCAGTTAAGACAGGGATGTGTACTGTGAGTACACCAAGCGGACTCACTAAGTGGTTTGCAGTTAAGACAGGGATGTGTACTGTGAGTACATCAAGTCGACACACTAAGTGGTTTGCAGTTAAGACAGGGATGTGTACTGTGAGTACATCAAGTCGACACACTAAGTGGTTTGCAGTTAAGACAGGGATGTGTACTGTGAGTACACCAAGCGGACTCACTAAGTGGTTTGCAGTTAAGACAGGGATGTGTACTGTGAGTACATCAAGTGGACACACTAAGTGGTTTGCAGTTAAGACAGGGATGTGTACTGTGAGTACACCAAGCGGACTCACTAAGTGGTTTGCAGTTAAGACAGGGATGTGTACTGTGAGTACATCAAGTCGACACACTAAGTGGTTTGCAGTTAAGACAGGGATGTGTACTGTGAGTACACCAAGCGGACTCACTAAGTGGTTTGCAGTTAAGACAGGGATGTGTACTGTGAGTACATCAAGTGGACACACTAAGTGGTTTGCAGTTAAGACAGGGATGTGTACTGTGAGTACATCAAGCGGACTCACTAAGTGGTTTGCAGTTAAGACGGGTAAGACAGGGATGTGTACTGTGAGTACACCAAGCGGACTTACTAAGTGGTTTGCAGTTAAGACAGGGATGTGTACTATCACCACTTTTGTTCATTGTATTCATGTATTAAATAACAAAGGAAGCTTAACCGGAAGCCACCACAATGAACGAACTTCATTTTGCAGATGATCATAGTCTCTTTCAGACTGATGAATAGAACTTCCAAGGGTATCTTAATGCCCTTAACAATTCTTGCGATATATAATATGAGGATTAGTTCAGCAAATACGGAGACAATGAAAATCAGCGGAATTGAGAAAACACAAGTAACAAGCACAGAACTTGATAAAAGTAAGTGAATTCAAATACTTGAGCAGCGTGTTCACACAAGGTGGAAGACTAGATTGAGAGAGAGAATCAAGAACACAGAAAGCTAATATTTCCTATCAGGTCTCACAGTTACTAAGACACAAACACATTCCAATGAAGATCAATAGTATTTTTATACCAACTCTCTACTACCAGTGTCAGACATGGACAAGGCACAAGAAAGAAAAATCATGGTATGCAAAATAGGTGTTTGAGAAAGGCTGTCGGGGTCACAAGGCTGTCGAGGTCACAAGGCTGGACATAGTACGAAATGAAGTAATCAGACAGACGGTGGGTGCAACACCGTGCATGGAATACAAGAAGGGCAGAGAATAATATGGTTTAGATACCTGTCAAAAATGCAACCAAAGTTACCAGCTGCGCCTATCTACAATACCATATATCGGGGTTGCAGAGCAAGAGGTAGACCACGAAAAATATGGATAGATGGTGTCGGTAAGACAATGAAGAAACACAGAATAACAACATCGGCAACAAAGCTGGCACACGACAGAAAACTACACCTCCCCATGCCGCCTAACTAAACAATTGGATGGAAGATTATATATATATATATATATATATATATATATATATATATATATATATATATATATATATATATATATATATATATATATATATATATGTAAAGTTACATCACACCACCAGATGGAAATAGTCACCTACATCTTCTCTACTGACTTCTTTAAGTCATCATTTCCCCTCATCCCATCTCCACACCCCCTCAATGTTAATAACAAACCCCTCCCACCTCCAACCATTCCTGACATCTGAAGTCGTGAGTGCTGTGGAATGCATACCTTAATTTGAGTTCAATTCACTATTTCCATGATGTTTTTATGATACGTTTATTTTCATATGTACATGATCTTGAAGGTATGAAGAAAAAAACATTACAATTTTTAAAAAAACCTTTTTTTTTTAAAAATGGAGCCCTATCTATTTAACAAAAGTGTACCTAAAGTAAATCTGCCCATTTCCAAGAAATGGGAAGGAGCATACTTTCATTAGTAGAATCAAGAAAGGTCACATTTTTTATTTAAAATATTACCACAAACAAAATAATTGAAATCAGCTGATTTATTCCGTTGTTCAAGTAGTGGAACTCCATAACGAGGCATTCATGGTAGAAACAGTGGTTTACAACTAGGCATTCATGGTAGAAACAGTGGTTTACAACTAGGCATTCATGGTAGAAACAGTGGTTTACAACTAGGCATTCATGGTAGGAACAGTGGTTTACATTTAGTTTACGGTAGTCTTCCTGGTTACCAGGTAGGTGTCGGTATTCGATTTTAGCAAGAAGTTTTCAATGTCCCGAGACGGCGTAGGTACTCCATTTATTGCTATACACACAGTACAGCGACTTGTCATACTAGGAGTTGGCCTTCATATGTTGTCTTGGGGAATTCTCTGCCACACCTGGTGAAAAGCGTAGGCTAACTACGGACGGGTCTGGGAGGTGAAGGGTGTCGGAGGTGAAGGGTCTGAGAGGTGAAGGGTGTGAGAGGTGAAGGGTCTGAGAGGTGATAGGTGTTGGAGGTGAAGGGTCTGAGAGAGAGGTGAAGGGTCTGAGACGCGAAGGGTGGGTCTGAGAGGTGAAGGGTATGAGAAGTGGTTGGACATTGTGGAGCACGCATGATGCTGAATTGAGGAGTGGTGATACATCCCTGGCCATTTTAACACCCGGATATGGTGATACATCCCTGGCCATTGTAACACCCGGATCTGTTGCCTCTGAAGGTGATCCTGGACGACGAGAGTACTATAGGGATCAGCATTGTCATCCTGTAAGATGAAATCAGCAAATGGATGCGTCCAACCATTGTAGGAGGCTGGTGACACTCACCTGATGTCGCCAGACACGTCTCGGCCATCCTGGAAATCCAGATGGTAGCAGGACACGTCAGAAAACATTACCGATGTCCACTATGATGTGTCCATCTTACATTAGGTTCGCAGCAATCTATTCTGGCTTGCTTGTGGCCTGGTGACAGGGGCAATGCAATATGCGGTCGTAAAAGTTCATTTGCACCTCGTGCAAGCGGTTTCGCACTGTCTCAGGTGAGCCCCGGATTCTTGTGGTCTGTTGAAGATACTGCTATAATTGAGTACAATTTGGAGTTATGAGGGCCTGATTAATGAGATGTCGGTCTTGGCTGCGTGCAGTTACTCTTAAGCGGTCAGACCGAGGCAAATCAGAAACTGTACCGAGATGCTACCTGTTTCCCAACCTGAAGATAACTGACTGAAACATTAAGGCTCAGAGCAACACGCGCCTGTCGACATCAGGATTACAACAGGCTTATGCCTACCCATCTTTGCTGTTCTGGCAAACGCTGAATGTCGATAGAAAGAAATGCTATCAGCTGTCAATACACTGAACCTATCCGTGGTGAGTAGTGCTAAACGCACACGTTTTGGGTGGGGGAACAACGTGTTGAAATTTTGCAATGGACCCCCACCCCTGCTTGTCAAATTGCACATGAGAGTCGTGCGTTGCATGTCTGAAATGCCTATATAGCAATTTTAACCTAAAAAAACCCCACTCTCTTCTGCAATAAGACATCCCTGCTAGCAATATCCCCTACCTTCTGTGAGTTGTGTATATGTTATATATGTGCACTGTATGTGACATACATGTGTGACTGCAAGAGTCGATGTTATTTGCCCGAGTTCATGCAACGTAAGCACAATTGTTGCTTATAATATCCTCCGGAATTCCACGACCTTGGCTTACTCGCTGGGCTTATTAGTTTGTCTTATTTTTTTTTCTGTTTTTCTACAATGTATTTTCTTTCGATTTTGCCCGCGTGATTCCCATTTTCAATTCCGCAACAATTATTTGTTGCAATGTGGCACAAACAATAGGGCTGATCCGATGACGTCAAACAAGTGACATCGATTACAACCATTCCTGGCTCGAAAAGAAAGGAAAACACCCCCCTAGTGATGCACAAATTATTGCGAGGAATGACGTAAACCACCGTAGAAGTTACGGACAGTTGTAATTTAGCACAATCTCTTCTCTGTTAATTCCTCGTGCCAATGATGTCACAGCTGCCTTGTAAGGTTACCTTTTTCAACAGGGGTTTCTAGTGTGGAGTTCCCGTCGTGTTTGACGTCATGTACATATCTGGAATCGATTTGAGCCTGGCCGTTCTGAGGTTGTATCTGGAAATCCTTAGCCGTAGCTCGCCGAATCGTTGCTATTATGACGTCACGGATATGCCGTCACAGACACAGGATCATCTGTCGTGCTGTCCCTTAATCTTCTACTACGTGTGTGGGTGGGTGGGTGGATCGGTTTGGGAATTGGGTTTGAGTGGGGGTAGTGGGTTTGGGGAATGGGTTGGTGGGTGTGAAATTGGGGATTGGATGGGTGGGTGTGAGATTTTGTGGGTTTGGAGATTGGGTGGGTGGGTGTTGGTTTGGGGAATGGGTGAGTGGGTGGGTTTGGAGATTGGGTGGGTGGGAGTGGGCGAGGGTGTGGTTTTGAGTGGGTTGGTTTTGGGAGTGGGTGGGTTTGTGGATTGGGTGGGTGAGGGTGTGGTTTTGGGTGGGTTAGTTTGGGGAGTGGGTGGGTTTGTGGATTGGGTGGGTGGGAGTGGGCGAGGGTGTGGTTTTGGGTGAGTGAGTGTGGGTTTGGGGGTGGGTGTGGGTTTGGGGAGTGGGTGTTGGTTTTGGTGGGTGTGGGTTTGGGGAATGGGTGAGTGGGTGAGGATGTGGTTTTGGGTGGATTGGTTTGGGGAGTGGGTGGGTTTGTGGATTGGGTGGGTGGGAGTGGGCGAGGGTGTGGTTTTGGGTGGGTTGGTTTGGGGAGTGGGTGGGTTTGTGGATTGGGTGGGTGGGAGTGGGCTGGGTGTGGTTTTGGGTGGGTTGGTTTGGGGAGTGGGTGGGTTTGTGGATTGGGTGGGTGGGAGTGGGCGAGGGTGTGGATTTGGGTGAGTGAGTGTGGGTTTGGGTTGGTGTGAGTTTGGGGGGGGGTGGGTGGGTTTGGGGATTGGGTGAGTGGGTGTTGGTTTTGGTGGGTGTGGGTTTGGGGAATGGGTGAGTGGGTGAGGATGTGGTTTTGGGTGGGTTGGTTTGGGGAGTGTGTGGGTTTGGGGATTGGGTGGGTGGGAGTGGACGAGGGTGTGGTTTTGGGTGAGTGAGTGTGGGTTTGGGTTGGTGTGAGTTTGGGGGGTGGGTGTGGGTTTGGGGATTGGGTGGGTGTGGGTTTGGAGAGTGTATGGATTTAGGTGTGGGTGGGAGTGGGGGAGTTTGGGTGGGTGGGTGTGTGTTGGTTTGAGTGGGTGGGTGTTGGCTTACGTGGGTGGGTTTGCGTTTGGGTGGATGGGTGTGGGTTTGAGTTGTGGTTTGAGTCTGTGTGGGTGAGGTTTATGAGTATGCGGGTCTGTGTGGTTGTGGATGTATGTGAATTGGTGTGTGTGGGTGGGAGGATTTGAGTGAAGTTTGAGGGTTCTGTGGGTGAGTGCCTGGGTGTGGCTTATTAGCATGTGGATGTCTGAGTGTGTGGATGTGTCTCTGAGTGAAGTTTATGAGTATGTGGGTGTGTGTATAGGTGTATAAATAATTGCGAGGAGAAAGAGAGAAAAATCCCTGTCAATGTGGGTAACAATGAGATTAAAGAGAGATATGTGCCTGTCAATTAAAAGCACCTATCAATGTGGGCCGCATCGAGCTGAAAGAGAGGACGAGAGAAAAGCGCCTGTCAATTGGGGCAGCATCAAAAGGACAGAGAGATAATGACCTGTCTATGTGGGTAACATTGAGATGAAAGAGAGATAAGCGACTGTCTATGTGGGTAACATTGAGATGAAAGAGAGATAAGCGGCTGTCTATGTGTATAACATTGAGATTAAAGAGAGATTAGCGACTGTCTATGTGGGTAAAATTGAGATTAAAGAGAGCTAAGCGACTGCCTATTTGGGTAACATTGAGATAAAAAAGAGATAAGCGACTGTCAAGGTGGGCAACAACGCGTAAAGAGAGATAAGCACATCCAACGCATGTCAATGTAAAAACGAGTAGATACGCGTGTTTATGTTTAAATCGAATAAAAGTTTTAAAAAAGTAACGTAACCCGTACCATTACTGTCGTAGGGGTGTGAGGTGTTAGCGATCACATTTCAAAGGCTCGTCTATATGAGGACAGCAACCATCTCCTCCCCATCGCCGCTTTCACTTCCCGGACTGAAACCGGTACCCATCCTGGTACCCGGTACACGTTGCGGTCTGAAAAAACATTTCCACATCAATTGGGGAATGAACCCAAGACCACTCAGATGGAAAGCCAGCTCGCTAACAACTGCGCTACGCGGCTTCCATAATAAAAGTACGGGACTATTATCTAGGCCATCGATCACGAGCGTACAACAGATTGTGTAGCGTGGCGGAAATAGATTGCTGATAGCTTGTGTCTGAAATCTATTTGGGCGATGGTTTCAGCTAAGCTAAGTCACAAGTTGTAAGATGTGACGAGAATAGGAAGACAGATTGATGCAACGTTTGGAATAGAAGGAAAGCAATAAGAAACAACAAGTGTGCCACTTCAACTTGCATTTCAAGTTGTGAAACTGATCAATAGAGCGTGCGATGGGATGTGATGGATCAAAAAGGAAGAAATGAAACCTATAAAAATTAGATCAATTTATTTGATTTTTCGCAGTGTCTATTTGCAAACCTCTTACACGTGCCATTACGTGTTTAGTATTATTTGGAATACATGCCAGTGGAGTATTCTGTTTAGTCATATCCATCCATTGTTACTTGGTCATCCTCTTACTCAATACCTCTGCACTGGTGTTACAGGCAACTAGCAAGATCACAAATCAGCGAAATGAGTTGTACCACGAAGGTCGCTTGTATCGGCAAATTATGAGTTGTACCATTGAAGGTCGCTTGTATCGACAAATTATGAGTTGTACCATGAAGTTCGCTTGTATCGACAAATTCTGAAACTCGTCGTCTTTAATTGAAATAATATCGTTACATTTAGAAACACAAACATTTGTTCAATCTGGCCTCCTCGTTTGGTGATATTAAAGTCCTTGACGCCGAGTTACATAGATCCAGCAGCACTGCAATTCGAACAGACTCACAGGTGATCAGTTTTTTCCAGTGCGTGGTTAACTATGTGGGTACCGATAGTTCTTGCTGGTTATACACACACTGACTAATTCCTTACACACTGACTCATTCCTTACACACGACACTTTCCTTCTCACTGACTCATTCCTAACGCACTGACTCTTTTCGCACACACTGACTCATTCCTCACACACGACACTTTCCTTCTCACTGACTCATTCCTCAAACACTGGCTCATTCCTCACACACTGACACATTCCTAACATACTGACTCATTCCTCACACACTGACTCATTCCTCACACACTGACTCATTCCTCACACACTGACTCCTTCCTCACACCTTGACTCATTCTTCACACACTGACTCATTCCTCACACACTGACTCATTCCTAACACACTGCCTCATTCCTAACACACGACACTTTTCTCCCCATTGACTCATTCCTCACACACGACACTTTCCTCCCTACTCACTCATTGCTCACACACTGACTCATTCCTAACACACGACACTTTCCTCCCCACTCACTCATTCCTCACACACTCACTTATTCCTCACACACTGACTCATTCCTCACACACGACACTTTCCTCCCCACTCACTCATTCCTCACACATTGACTCATTCCTAACACACGACACTTTCCTCCCCACTCACTCATTCCTCACACACTGACTCATTCCTAACACACTGACTCCTTCCTCATACATTGACTCCTTCCATACACACTGACTCATTCCTCACACACTGACTCATTCCTCACACACTGACTCATTCCTCACACACTGACTCATACCTCACACACTGACTCATTCCTAACACACGACACTTTCCTCCCCACTGACTCATTCCTCACACACTGACTTGTTCCACACACACGACACTTTCCTCCCAACCGTCACTATCCTCAGATACGATACTTTCCACACAAACGATACTTTCCTCATAACGATACTTTTCTCACAAACGATACTTTCCTTTCAAACGATACTTTCAACTCACATCTAAGTTCAGAACACCTGCAATCCATGGACTTTTGATTCATTACATCAGCAGAAGCGTCACCACCTATAAACACTCATTCTCTATAATTTATGTGACATGTCACCACCTAACAGACAATCATTGTATCTCTATGACTTATGTGACATGTCACCACTTAACATACAATCATTATCTCTCTGACTTATGTGACATGTCTCCACCTAACAGACAATCATTATCCCTCTATGACTTATGTCAGATGTCACGCCCTAACAGACAATCATTATCACTCTAAAACTTATGGGACATGTCACCACCTAACAGACAATCATTATCTCTCTATGACTTATGTGACATGTCACCTCCTAACAGACAATCATTATCTCTCTATGACAAATGTGACATGTCACCCCTAACAGACAATCATTATCTCTCTATGACTTATGTGACATGTCACCACCTAACAGACAAGCATTATCTCTCTATGACTTCTTATGTGACATGTCACCCCCTAACAGTCAATCATTATCACTCTATGGTTAATGTGACATGTCACCACCCGACAGACGCAATTATTCTCTATGATTTATGTGACATTTCACCACCTAACAGACAATCACTGGCTCTATGATTTATGTGACATGTCACCACCTAACAGACAATCATTCTTTATGATTTAAGGGACATGTCACCACCAAACAGATAATCATTAACTCTATGATTTATGTGACATGTCACCACCTAACAGACGATCACTAGCTCTATGATTTATATGACATGTCACCACGTAACAGACAATCATTATCGCTTTACGGATTGCTGTCACTACATCAGCTGTATCGTTAAAGTCTACTAGACGATGATTCAAGCTAATCATCTGCTCCACGTGTACTGCCCTAGCTCCTGGCCATTGTGGCCCGGATACACACCTAACAAACACAGACAATTGGCACAAACGCCAGACATCTTTGAGTCATCTATGTCTGCTAGCTACACCTGTCTTGAGCATCTCTCTCAATATTCTAAAGCAGGAATTGAGAGCCCGATAACTGGGCACACAGAGGAGCTCTAATACGCTACGCTCAGAACCGAAGGACTGGTTCAACATGCATCCCCAGATTCTAGGTTCTTCTCAGATCAGTAGTCTCCCCTCGGTAGTCGTGAAGTGTGAATCATGTTTTTTTAAAGTATGTTTCTGATATAAAGTGTAGAATTGTCATGTTGTTGTTGTTGTTGTTTGCGAATGCCCACAATAAGTAGGTTACTCTTTTGCGTGCCCTCAAAAAGACGTTAAGTGGCGGGTTGAAGTAGCTTTCCTCACATCCCGAGCGTGCTGATGAAGGTGGACCGGGGTCCTCCAGGCGGCAGTGCTATGCTTGGCTGCATCTGCGTGTCGCTCACTACTACGGTGATCACGTCGATCCCTCACCTCGTTAGCCAGACTGCCATGAAAACAGCCTGTTTCCAGGAAGGGCTTCTAGGAAGTCGAGGTGAGAGTCTTGGCCAGTATGTTTTTTCCTGACTGATTTACATCTGATCAGTATATTTTGCTTGGCCAGACGTTAGTCCCCAATTGTCATTTTAATTGTCATTTTAATTTGTATTAAACGCTTAGTTTCGTGATAAATTTTTTAAAATAATTGCCGCCCTTTTGGCTTTGACTCGATGTCTCTGTTCTATTCATATCTCGTTTATGACAGACTAATTTGATCAGTCCAGACCAGACCAATTTTCACTTTCTTAAGGCTGTCTCTTTCTGGTTGATAACTCATAAATCTGATGACGTAACTCAGTCATTAAGACTGATCTGGAACATGTGTATGCTTCAGGTCACGTTAGCAAAAGATGATAATTACGAGAAGACATAGTGGTCTGTTTCCCGTAAAATATTTATAGCATATACCTAATGAATGTGCTTGTGTTTCAAACGTGCTGAGAGTCATTTTCTTGTGTAAGCTGGAAATCTCGTTGTTAGGACATCATAGAAAGGTCAAAGTGAATATTTACCTTCGTTTATGTATATTTCGATATGAATTGTGTCATTGTTTCAAGCGGTTACATGAACAATTTGTGGCTGCTTCCAAGTTCTCAAAATAGTTTCCTTAATAATATCTCTTCTCTGTTGTTTTACTAGAGCATGCACAAAAGTAGACAAACATAACCTGACTTGACATTTACATATTTATAACTAAGGTTTGTCAACATTTCTTACTAACTGACCCGCGAAGATTATCTCAATAATTCTTACTAGCTAACTGACCCGCGTAGAACATCTCAACAATTCTTACTAACTAACTCACACACGTAGAACATCCCAAAAATTCTTACTAACTAACTGACCCGCGTAGAACATCCCAAAAATTCTTACTAACTAACTGACCCGCGTAGAACATCCAAACAATTCTTACTAACTAACTGACCCGGGAAGAACATCTCAACAATTCTTACTAACTAGCTAACCGCGAAGAATATCTCAACAATTCTTACTAACTGACACGCGAAGAACATCTCAACAATTCTTACTAACTAACTGACCTGCGTAGAACATCCAAACAATTCTTACTAACTAACTGACCCGCGAAGAACATCTCAACAATTCTTACTAACTAACTGACCCGCGAAGAATATCTCAACAATTCTTACTAACTGACTGACCCGCGAAGAACATCTCAACAATTCTTACTAACTAACTGACCCGCGAAGAACATCTCAACAATTCTTACTAACTAACTGACCCGCGAAGAACATCTCAACAATTCTTACTAAATAACTGACCCGCGAAGAACTTCTCAACAATTCTTACTAACTAACTGACCCACGAAGAACATCCCAACAATTCTTACTAACTAGCTGACCCGCGATAAAAACTTCCTAACACTCCTCACTGACTAGTTGACCAGTGATCAACATCCAAGCTCTCCTCACTGACTGGTTCACACTTGAAGACCATCTGCACGCTACGAACAATACGAAAAAAGGACTATTACGAAGATGAAGCCATTGGCTTGTTGATCACGTATCGAGAACTGAACTTTAAAAATGTTTTCAAAAAAAGTAAATCATGAGAACAAATACCAATTCAAAGGGAGAACAATGCCTTGGAACTTTGAACAATAGTAGATTGTCATGTTGCCAATGTTTCTATGTATTCTCATTGTTCGTTTCTCTTTTTGTTGCTCCGCGTAATTTTCTCTTGATATCTCTGTCCATTCGATTCCTTACCACTTTTTCTTCTATTAGTTTGTTGAACGCTTTAATTTGCTCTATCATTTCTTTTTTTTCCTCAGTTTATTTCTGTCCTTGATCTACATGAATATCTTCATTTCCTCTATGCATTTTTGAATCATTGTGTAGATCCTAAAAAAAATAATAATTATGAAACAAAAAAAACAACACTAAACATAGTAATACAATTTAATTGCTTTTGTTATAGTTAATAAAGATTTACATCCTTGCTTCATATATGATACCAAGGCTTCTTACTGTGCGCAGTACCAAATCATATAGGGCACTGTGGGCGACAAATGATTTCTAGGGCACGCGATTCCCTTAGTCAAACGATTATTTCTAGAGCAACAAGCAACGGTCAGTATATCTGGTGAAACCTCTGACCGATTTTAAGTAGAACAGAGAGTATGACAACCATGTCTACTCTCATCTTATATGTTGAATATCTATGCAAGAAACCGTAGTTAGAAGTGAAAGAAACGATCAAATTTCAAAATGTTCAACGTTTTTACAATTGGTGGAAATAAAATACCAGAGCTTAGACACAGTTAATCTCTCAAAGAGCTCATTGGTCCTAGAACAGATGATCGTGCCAGTTAAACCATGCAGCGTAGAATGAAATCTTTACCTGAACATTAGTTAAACCAAGATATTGACCACCAAAAAAACAAAACAAAAACAGCTCTACAGTTTCTCTATAAAATGAAGAAATATCAAACTTGACAAGTTTTGAATATCTCGTATCCATTATTAGTAATAGTGGGAACAAGAGGTAAGGAGAATGGTGGCCATGGCAATACAGAGATTACATAAATGAGATACGTGGGACAGAACATTAACAAAATAACAACCAAATGATCTAAGGGCACACATCTTCTATGTTCCAACTACATAAACACTACAGACGAAAATTGAATCTTGCGAGCTAAAATGACAGCAGAAAGCTCTCAAAATACAATGGACAGTGACAAATAAAAATACAGACGTCCTAAAAGTTTGGTATGGATAAATATAAGCTGATAAGCACCATTACGTCTAGGAAACGCACATGTTTGACCACATGTTTTGACCGAGCAGAAGATGGACACACGACATCAAGAATGTCCTGAAGATGACGGTGAAGTTGACGATCTCATATAATAGCATTACAAACAAAAGTCGTTATTATTATTAGTAGTATATGCCCATGATATTTGATTGAAAACAAAAACAATATACCGCTTTATTTATTACATGTCTATGATATTTATTTATTTTAATTGTTTTGATCAAGTCTGACTTGCCTATAAACTATTGTTGTTTTGTTGTATGTTCATCGATTCCGAAGAGCATCACATTGTCATCTGTCAATCCTGGAGTGGGTTCGTAGGTGGCTGATCAAACCAATCATGGAGTGGGTGGCTGATCAAACCAATCCTGGAGTGGGTGGTTGATCGAACTATCATGGAGTGGGTTCGTAGGTGGCTGATCAAACCAATCCTGGAGTATGTTCGTAGGTGGCTGATCAAACCAATCCTGGAGTGGAGTGGGTTCGTAGGTGGCTGATCAAACCAATCCTGGAGTGGGTTCGTAGGTGGCTGATCAAACCAATCCTGGAGTAGGTTCGTAGGTAGCTTATCAAACCAATCCTGGAGTGGGTTCCTAGGTGGTTGATCAAACCAATCCTGGAGTAGGTGGCTGATCAAACCAATCCTATAGTGGGTTCGTAGGTGGCTAACCAAACCAATCCTGGAGTGGGTTCGTAGGTGGCTGATCAAACCAATCCTGGAGTGGGTGGCTGATCAAACCAATCCTGGAGTGGAGTGGGTTCGTAGGTGGCTGATCAAACCAATCCTGGAGTGGGTTCGTAGGTGGCTCATCAAACCAATCCTGGAGTGGAGTGGGTTCGTAGGTGGCTAATCAAACCAATCCTGGAGTGGGTTCGTAGGTGGCTAATCAAACCAACCAATCCTGGAGTGGGTTCGTAGGTGGCTGATCAAATCAATCCTGGAGTGGAGTGGGTTAGTATGTGGCTGATCAAACAAATCCGGGAGTAGGTTCGTAGGTGGCTGATCAAACCAATCCTGGAGTATGTTGTAGGTGGCTGATCAAACCAATCCTGGAGTGGAGTGGGTTCGTAGGTTACTGATCAAACCAATCCCGGAGTGGGTTCGTAGGTGGCTGATCAAACCAATCCTGGAGTAAGTTCGTAAGTGGCTGATCAAACCAATCCTGGAGTGGGTTCCTAGGTGGTTGATAAAACCAATCCTGGAGAGGGTTCGTAGGTGGCTTATCAAACAAATCCTGGAGTGGGTTTGTAGATGGCTTATCAAACCAATACCGGATTTGGTTCGTAGGTGGCTTATCAAACCAATCCTGGAGTGGGTTCGTAGGTGGCTTATCAAACCAATCCAAGCCTGAAAGCGTTTGTCGCACTGAGGGCTGAGAAACACCGTCTGACCGCCAGGCGGAGACAACTCGTCTCTTGTATTTCGTGGCGCTCGTCTCAGCGCAGCTTCCTTGATTCTTGAATGCTCCATATGCCCCATGCCAGAAAAGATTTTACTACGCCAGGCAGGAATGTTCTCCCAGTGTCAATGCTGCACTTCTTCAGTGAGGCTTTCAATATGTCTTTGTAACGTTTTATTTGACCACCTCGAGCTCGCTTACCTGACTCAAGCTCACCATAGAATATTTTCTTTGAAAGCAGCTCATCTGATGTGCGGACATCATGGCCGTCCATCTAAGCTGCGATTTACACAGAGTTGGTTGTATGTTTTTATGCCAGCCCACTAAAGAACTGTTACATCTATGATTCCATCTTGCCATCCTAAATTCAGCAGTTTTCTTAGGCAGCCCAGATGAAAGTGGTTAAGCTTCTTTGCATGTCGGCTGTACACATTCCAGGTTTCACAAGCGTACACAAGAATTGGTAGGACGACTGTACACAGTCCAGGTTTCACATGCGTACAGAAGAGCTGCTAGGACGACTGTACACAGTCCAGGTTTCACATGCGTACAGAAGAGCTGCTAGGACGACTGTACACAGTCCAGGTTTCACATGCGTACAGAAGAGCTGCTAGGACGACTGTACACAGTCCAGGTTTCACATGCGTACAGAAGAGCTGCTAGGACGACTGTACACAGTCCAGGTTTCACATGCGTACAGAAGAGCTGCTAGGACGACTGTACACAGTCCAGGTTTCACATGCGTACAGAAGAGCTGCTAGGACGACTGTACACAGTCCAGGTTTCACATGCGTACAGAAGAGCTGCTAGGACGACTGTACACAGTCCAGGTTTCACATGCGTACAGAAGAGCTGCTAGGACGACTGTACACAGTCCAGGTTTCACATGCGTACAGAAGAGCTGCTAGGACGACTGTACACAGTCCAGGTTTCACATGCGTACAGAAGAGCTGCTAGGACGACTGTACACAGTCCAGGTTTCACATGCGTACAGAAGAGCTGCTAGGACGACTGTACACAGTCCAGGTTTCACATGCGTACAGAAGAGCTGCTAGGACGACTGTACACAGTCCAGGTTTCACATGCGTACAGAAGAGCTGCTAGGACGACTGTACACAGTCCAGGTTTCACATGCGTACAGAAGAGCTGCTAGGACGACTGTACACAGTCCAGGTTTCACATGCGTACAGAAGAGCTGCTAGGACGACTGTACATAGTCCAGGTTTCACATGCGTACAGAAGAGCTGCTAGGACGACTGTACACAGTCCAGGTTTCACATGCGTACAGAAGAGCTGCTAGGACGACTGTACACAGTCCAGGTTTCACATGCGTACAGAAGAGCTGCTAGGACGACTGTACACAGTCCAGGTGTCACAGGCCTACATAATGCCCTGGCACTTGCTGCATTCTCACGTATAATGTGTATAGCCCGTGATGTTAATGTGTCTTTGTAGAAGTATTATTTCCTGGGGTAGAGCTATGTAGATTTGATGGTCTTGTAGTGTTTTGGTCAGCTCAGTTGCCTTGTTTTGTAATCCGGCAATTTCAAGCTGTAGTATGTTAAGGTTCCCTTTCGCTAACTTCTCGAACAGAGCAGGGGAATTATTTATGTTGTGTGGGCCTTGTAACTTCTCGCACAGAGCAGGGGAATAATCTCTGTTGTGTGGGCCTTGCTAACTTCTCGCACAGAGCAGGGGAATTATCTCTGTTGTGTGGGACTTGGTAACTTCTCGCACAGAGCAGGGGAATAATCTCTGTTGTGTGGGCCTTGCTAACTTCTCGCACAGAGCAGGGGAATAATCTCTGTTGTGTGGGCCTTGCTAACTTCTCGCACAGAGCAGGGGAATAATCTCTGTTGTGTGGGCCTTGCTAACTTCTCGCACAGAGCAGGGGAATTATCTCTGTTGTGTGGGCCTTGGTAACCGAGCCGACGCCCGAGCTCTTTTGAAGAATGTTTATTGTTTCCTGGTATTGGAGTAATGGGTGTTTTGTTGCAGACTTCTGCCTCCTAAATAGAACATTGGTTTCGCCTTTCTACATGGGTGATATCTGTATTTGGCTTAGCCCTTTCTTTTCTTGGTCATTTGAAGCTTCGCTGCGTCGATAGGGGTGAGGTGGGGTGTCAGACGGGGTTCCCAGAGTGCATTCTCCGCTATCCACGGGTGCTATCATTGCAGATCGCACTTCTTTATTATGTATTTAGACCTTTTCCCGTGGCTGTATCACGTCCTGCCGACTATGTCTTCACGATCCTTCCCCCCCCCCCACCCCTACGCCACAACAGCTCCTACTTTACAATGAGATTCAATGTCTCCGCCCCCACCTCTACACTTTCAGAGTCAGAGCGTAGTCCGACGGTAGGGTAATGTCAGCTCACCCGGTGCTCTCGCTGCAGCTGGCATGTTGGGCAGCCCGGATCCACTATGGGTGCCCCTACCATTATTGGATCCTTGGTAGAGGTTTCGTAGGTTGGACAAAGAAAAGTTGTGTAGAGAGATGAGAAAAACATTTAACCCATGGGTGGGGTTTGGTAACAGCCAGAGCATATTCCACTCGTCGGTGGGTACTGCACTGTCAGTTAAGGGTCTCCAAACTGCTCCGCGCCTGGTTATACCACCAGGTACTTGGTCACCCCCAAACTGCTCCCCACTGATTATACAACAAGGTACTCGGTCACCCCCAAACTGCTCCCCGCCTGGTTATACCACCAGGTACTTGGTCAGCCTCAAACTGCTACCCACCTGGTTATACCACCAGGTACTTGGTCACCCTCAAACTGCTCCCCGCCTCGTTATACCACCAGGTACTTGGTCACCCCAAAACTGCTCTCCGCCTGGTTATACCACTTGGTACTTGGTCACCCCCAAACTGCTCCCCGCCTGGTTATACCACCAGGTACTCGGTCGTCCCCAAACTGCTCCCCGCCTGGTTATACCACCAGGTACTCGGTCGTCCCCAAACTGCTCCCCGCCTGGTTATACCACCAGGTACTCGGTTGTCCCCAAACTGCTCCCCGCCTGGTTATACCATCAGGTACTCGGTCGTCCCCAAACTGCTCCTCGCCTGGTTATACCACCAGGTACTCGGTCGTCCTCAAACTGCTCCCCGCCTGGTTATACCACCAGGTACTCGGTCGTCCCCATAGCACACTCAGTAAACATCAGAGTCACCAACGAGAAGGTGTTGCTATGGACACGCTTGTGCAGGAGAGGCCCTATCCCAGAGGCTTGCTGTCAGTCAGACAGCAGCTTCCGCGCCGATCACTGCACCCTGGATGTGGGAGGCTGTAGATTCACATCAGCAACCATTTGATGTAGGCGGGACATTGTGCCCAGACTCTACATCGACCCCGGTAGTAGTAGTAGTAGTAGCAAAAGTAGTAGTCGTAAACGTGGTAGTAGTAATATTTAAAGTAGAAGTTGTTGTAGTAGTAGTAGTAATAGTAGTAGTAATAGTAATAACATTAGTAGTAGTTGGAGTTGTAGTAGTAGTAACAGTAGTAGTAGTAACATTACTACTAGTAGTAGTTGTAGTAGTAGTGATAGTTACTATTATTATTTGCAGCAGTAGTTGAAGTAGTAGCAGTAGTGGTAATAGTAGTAGAAGAAGTAGTGGTAGTCTCAATTTTTTCTTCATCGATAGACTGATGCTGTGCGTCTAATCTGGTGAGGTTCACGATCAACTGATGCTGTGCGTCTAGTCTGGTGAGGTTCACGATCAACTGATGCTGTGCGTCTAGTCTGGTGAGGTTCACGATCAACTGATGCTGTGCGTCTAGTCTGGTGAGGTTCACGATCAACTGATGCTGTGCGTCTAATCTGGTGAGGTTCACGATCAACTGATGCTGTGCGTCTAATCTGGTGAGGTTCACGATCAACTGATGCTGTGCGTCTAATCTGGTGAGGTTCACGATCAACTGATGCTGTGCGTCTAGTCTGGTGAGGTTCACGATCAACTGATGCTGTGCGTCTAGTCTGGTGAGGTTCACGATCAACTGATGCTGTGCGTCTAGTCTGGTGAGGTTCACGATCAACTGATGCTGTGCGTCTAGTCTGGTGAGGTTCACAATCAACTGATGCTGTGCGTCTAGTCTGGTGAGGTTCACGATCAACTGATGCTGTGCGTCTAGTCTGGTGAGGTTCACGATCAACTGATGCTGTGCGTCTAGTCTGGTGAGGTTCACGATCAACTGATGCTGTGCGTCTAGTCTGGTGAGGTTCACAAAGGAGACTGTGCGTTTCAGGTCTTCACCGGTCTCCCTCCGCTTTCGAGCATGGTTGCTACCCCAGCCCAGACTGCTTCTCTTTGGTCTGCGTAGGTAGGGCATTCTTGCAGAATATGTTCTGGTATTTGCTTGGGTGCTCCACAGTCACACGTAGCAGTCACTCTGAGACCCGTGTAATAGTAGTAATAATATATGTAGTGGTAGCATTAGTATTAGCAGTAGTAATATAGTTGAAGTTGTAGTAGTAGTAGTTGTAATAATTGTGGTAGCATTAGTAGTAGTAGTTGAAGTAGTAGTTGTAACAGTAGTAGTATTATCAGCAGCATTATTTGTTTTAGTGGTAGCCGTTGATGATGGCGTGTGGCTGTATTATTAACAACAGCTGTAGATACTATTGTCTGCACAGCTTTTTAAGACTCATGAAAAGGTGCGTTCACACACTAGTAACAGATACGCCCTCATACTGACATGCATGCGTGTGTGTATATTTATAAAACACACACACACGACACACAAACACGACACACATTATACCACATTTACCCACAGAGACGGCGCGAGATAAGAGAATAGAGGGATGAGAGACATAGTAACAAGCGGAGGATCTTGATTTGCACACAAGAGTTGAATCAGTCTAAGACAGCAGACGATTAGCAGGGCGCAGTAGCGACGTACCGCCACGTGTACCAAGGACAGCAAGCCATTACTGTAATCCATCGATTTACTGAAAACCAATTTACTCCAGTAAAAACATCCTTAGTTGGAACGTCAAAACGAAGAAGCCTTACGCGCGGTGATGGGGAAAAATCACATGATAATTATGATGAAGTAAAACGTCACTTGAAATTAGTCATCGAACTGGGAATATTGTCTGTGCCTGCTGCCTCTACACATCCACACACAGCTAGATCGCTGTGTCTGCTGCACCTACACATCCACACACGGCTAGAGCGTTGTGCCTGCTGCACCTACACATCTCCACACAGCTAGATCGCTGTGTCTGCTGCACCTACACATCCACACACGGCTAGAGCGTTGTGCCTGCTGCACCTACACATCTCCACACAGCTAGAGCGCTGTGTCTGCTGCACCTACACATCCACACACAGCAACAGCGCTGCGCCTGCTGCACCTACACACAGCTAGAGCACTGTGTCGGCTGCACCTTTACATCCACACACAGCTGGTACTCGATGTGCCTGCTGCACCTACACATCTATACACAGCTGATACTCGCTGTGTCTGCTGCACCTACACATCTACACCCAGCTGGTACTCGCTGTGTCTGCTGCACCTATACATCTACACACAGCTGGTACTCGCTGTGTCTGCTGCACCTACACATCTACACACAGCTGGTACTCGCTGTGTCTGCTGCACCTATACATCTACACCCAGCTGGTACTCGCTGTGCTTGCTGCACCTACACATCCACACACAGCTCTAGCGCTTTGCCTGCTGAACCTACACATCTACACACAGCTGGTACTCGCTGTGCCTGCTGCACCTATACATCTACGCACAGCTAGAGCGCTGTGTCTGCTGCACCTACACATCTACACACAGCTGGTACTCGCTGTGCCTGCTGCACCTACACATCTACACCCAGCTGTACTCGCTGTGCCTGTTGCAGCTACACATCTACGCACAGATGTACTCGCTGTGCCTGCTGCACCTACACATCTACACACAGCTGGTACTCGCTGGACCTTCCGGTCCAACACATCATTTTTGAGTTTCAGGTTGTCCTCCCTCTTCGATCTCTTCTACTTAGCCAGTCTGCTCTATTGCAGCATGTTATCCAGGATCACCGAGTGAAGGTGTAGAAGGGTCTTGGCAGCTCTGATGCTAGCAGTCAGCTATGGATCGCTGATCGCTGAAGTTTATGCGCTACTCAGCGTCTTGATCCCTTACTCCCGTCCCTATGTGTGACCTGTAAGGAAAGGGGGAAAAAATGAACGTTACTAGCAGACATAACCAGATCGTGAATGGAGCAGTTCCTCATCTTGTTCTTTGTTTAATCCGTCCTTCGACTATATAACCTTTGTTTAATCCCTCCTTCGACTATATAACCTTTGTTTAATCCCTCCTTCAACTATATAACCTTTGTTTAATCCGCACTTCGACTATATAACCTTTGTTTCCGTCCTTCGCCTATATAACCTTTGTTTTCGTCCTTCGACTTTATAACCTTTGTTTAATCCGTCCTTCGACTATATAACCTTTGTTTAATCCCTCCTTCGACTATATAACCTTTGTTTAATCCCTCCTTCAACTATATAACCTTTGTTTAATCCGCACTTCGACTATATAACCTTTGTTTCCGTCCTTCGCCTATATAACCTTTGTTTTCGTCCTTCGACTTTATAACCTTTGTTTAATCCGTCCTTCGACTATATAACCTTTGTTTAATCTGTCCTTCGACTATATAACCTTTGTTTAATCCGGCCTTTGACTATATAATCTTTGTTTAATACGTCCTTCGACTGTATAACCTTCGTTTAATCCGTTCTTTCGACTATATAACCTTTGTTTAATCCGTACTTCGACTATATAACCTTTGTTTAATCCATACTTCGACTATATAACCTTTGTTTAATCCGTACTTCGACTATATAACCTTTGAAGCTGAGAAATGTCGCAAATGTCTATTTCTCCTTGAACTTACATTTTATTTTATCATATTTTTGTTGTTAATATTATCTATTAAAAAAGCGGAAATATCCCACCATTAGCCTCACATGATCAATAACTTCAGGCCAAAGGAGGGGAAATGTTCTCAATCGATTTAATTTTATCTTTCTCTGCCCTCAAGCGTTTCACAATCGATTTCAAACAACACACTGTTTCTAGATATTATATCACGCGCTAAGTGGTCTTTTTGTTAGTACTTTGTTCCGCTTCATTTGATTTATGCTGTCCAGATTTGGCATTTGTTTGAAAATAAAAGTGTGAGCCATCATGTTAGCGAACATAAGAGTTATCTCTCCTGTCACGGGTTCCGACCTCGCTAAATGTCTTTATTGAGGACACGTGACGTTCACGTCATTCTTCAGAATGGACGGCATTGTAGATTAATATATGTTATTTAAATTATTGATTTATTTTTTGATTTTTAAAAATCTTGCGTCTAATAATGTCACAAATTATGGCAAAACTACGGAACAGCAGTCGTTTAGCGAAACTGACTGACTTGTCCTGTCATGGGACCCACGTCAGATATCATGTTTCCAATATTCAATCACGTGGATTATCTTACCATTCCCCTCAACATGTCAGCCATTTTGCCTGTTTCCAGAAAGTTTGGACAGATCATCAGGTGGTCTGGGTCTTGTTGATTCACAGTCGCATTACTCTTCCTTCTTGTATCCCCATCTCGTTAAGCTCTTCCTTCATTGCGATACACCAGTTCGGGTTAAGCTCTTCCTTCATTGTGATACACCAGTTCAGGTTAAGCTCTTCCTTCATTGCGATACACCAGTTCAGGTTAAGCTCTTCCTTCATTGCGATACTCCAGTTCAGGTTAAGCTCTTCCTTCATTGCGATACACCAGTTCGGGTTAAGCTCTTCCTTCATTGTGATACACCAGTTCAGGTTAAGCTCTTCCTTCATTGCGATACACCAGTTCAGGTTAAGCTCTTCCTTCATTGCGATATACCAGTTCGGATTAAGCTCTTCCTTCATTGCGATACACCGGTTCGGGTTAAGCTCTTCCTTCATTGCGATACACCGGTTCGGGTTAAGCTCTTCCTTCATTGCGATACTCCAGTTCAGGTTAAGCTCTTCCTTCATTGCGATACACCGGTTCGGGTTAAGCTCTTCCTTCATTGCGATACACCAGTTCAGGTTAAGCTCTTCCTTCATTGCGATACACCAGTTCAGGTTAAGCTCTTCCTTCATTGCGATACACCAGTTCGGATTAAGCTCTTCCTTCATTGCGATACACCAGTTCAGGTTAAGCTCTTCCTTCATTGCGATACACCAGTTCGGGTTAAGCTCTTCCTTCATTGCGATACACCAGTTCGGAGTCTGTTAAGTGACTTCCTGATGCATTAGGCAAGTGTTCCAGGAGCAGGCTTCTTCCCAGGCTCGTTCCAGTGGATCTGCGTCACTTCGTTCCATTTTCCGATGCGCTGTTTTCTGGGACTAGTTTGTGGGTGCTGTGTTGACTGTAAGAAACGTCGTCTTGATTTCAGTCTTTTGTGCTGCACCTGGTGTCCAAACAAAGGGTAACTTGAGTTGTTTGGCTGTTTCTCTCTATCAAATCTTGATGCGATACTTCTGTGTGTCTCAGGTGGTGTCCAAACTTAGGTTGACGGGATGTTTGTCTGTTTCTCTCTATCAAATCTTGATGCGATACTTCTGTGTGTCTCATGTGGTGTCCAAACTTAGGTTAACGGGATGTTTGTCTGTTTCTCTCTATCAAATCTTGATGCGATACTTCTGTGTGTCTCAGGTGGAGTCCAAACTTAGGTTGACGGGATGTTTGTCTGTTTCTCTCTATCAAATCTTGATGCGATACTTCTGTGTGTCTCAGGTGGTGCTACATTCAATTATAGAGTAGTTTAGACATCCTGGAACTATCTGGCCAGTCTCATTTATTGCTGTATCAATCGGTTTGACATGTGCAGAGTTTTTACAAACGGGCGCGGCGTTTTGCGTATGAGAATGAGCGATAACAACTTTACACCTAGAGATATGAGAGCCGTACTGTGTTCCAGCTTATTTCCCAGCCATTTGATTTGTAGTTTTCTTGTTATCTATCTGTACTTGGGTTTCTGTGGATTTTGGTTTGAGGTGATTGTTGTGGTAAGACAAGAACAACAAGGGCGCCCTGTTAGTTTTTGTTCCTCCTCTTTAAAACAATTTTCTTGGACAGCAACTGTTGTGACTTTGACATGACTGAATGTAGTCGCCTCTGTGTCTATAGGTTTATCGCTGGTATATATATTATACAAAGTATGTACTATGGCGCTTCCTTGTGACAGGCCGTTTTTGTGTTTTTGTTTTGTTTTTTGTTTCGCCATCGACTTTTACCCCCACCAATGTGACATAGAACCATCTATTAGGTCAATAGACATTTGATCAGGTTCGTGAGGCGCCAGTCATTTGTCTGAGAACATAGCTTTGTCCAGCAGTTTCTGGTGGTTTATCCTGTTGTACGTTATCGTGTTTATTTGTTTCTCCTTTGGTGTATTGCATCTTTTTATGCCTCTGGAGCCGAAGATGTAGCAATAAGTGAACTGATAACAGCAAGCGACTGATACCTGACTACTTGCATCAGGTCAGTGATCCATAGCTGACTGCTTGCATCAGGTCAGTGATCCATAGCTGACTGCTTGCATCAGGTCAGTGATCCATAGCTGACTACTTGCATCAGGTCAGTGATCCATAGCTGAATGGTTACATCAGGTCAATGATCCATAGCTGACTGCTTGCATCAAATCAATGCTCTCTAGCTGACTGGTTGTATCTGGTCAATGATCTCTAGCTGACTGGTTGTATCTGGTCAATGATCTTTAGCTGGCTGGTTGTATCTGGTCAATGATCTCCAGCTGACTGGTTGTATCTGGTCAATGATCTTTAGCTGACTGGTTGTATCTGGTCAATGATCTCCAGCTGACTGGTTGTATCTGGTCAATGATCTTTAGCTGACTGGTTGTATCTGGTCAATGATCTTTAGCTGGCTGGTTGTATCTGGTCAATGATCTCTAGCTGACTGGTTGTATCTGGTCAATGATCTTTAGCTGGCTGGTTGTATCTGGTCAATGATCTCTAGCTGACTGGTTGTATCTGGTCAATGATCTATTGCTGACTGGTTGTATCTGGTCAATGATCTCTAGCTGACTGGTTGTATCTGGTCAATGATCTCTAGCTGGCTGGTTGTATCTGGTCAATGATCTCTAGCTGACTGGTTGTATCTGGTCAATGATCTCTAGCTGACTGGTTGTATCTGGTCAATGATCTCTAGCTGGCTGGTTGTATCTGGTCAATGATCTCTAGCTGACTGGTTGTATCTGGTCAATGATCTTTAGCTGACTGGTTGTATCTGGTCAATGATCTCTAGCTGGCTGGTTGTATCTGGTCAATGCTCTCTAGCTGACTGGTTGTATCTGGTCAATGATCTCTAGCTGACTGGTTGTATCTGGTCAATGATCTTTAGCTGGCTGGTTGTATCTGGTCAATGATCTCCAGCTGACTGGTTGTATCTGGTCAATGATCTTTAGCTGACTGGTTGTATCTGGTCAATGATCTTTAGCTGGCTGGTTGTATCTGGTCAATGATCTCTAGCTGACTGGTTGTATCTGGTCAATGATCTTTAGCTGGCTGGTTGTATCTGGTCAATGATCTCTAGCTGACTGGTTGTATCTGGTCAATGATCTATTGCTGACTGGTTGTATCTGGTCAATGATCTCTAGCTGACTGGTTGTATCTGGTCAATGATCTCTAGCTGGCTGGCTACATCAGGTCAATGATCTCTACCTGGCCAATACCATGTTCTACCTCCAAGTGGCGGCTTTGGAAAGGAACTATAAATAAGACGCCATGAAGCTTAGTTAAGCGATTAAGGGTGGGATAGTAAAGACAAACCACAACCTAACAATGGCGTACTGAAATAGATGTGACGAACCCAAATGCACAGATATCGCAGCTTTGCTGTAAACTACGGTACAACACCACAACCGTCCGTTTCCGGAGGAACACATAAGAGAAGAAGATTGAATTCCTCTACGGAGAAACATGTTGCCGGTAAGTCATTCTCATTGTTAAAATCCCGATGGATTTTGGTTTGTCCTGTTTTTTTAGTGGTTTTCCCGTTCGGTAGTAATTGGTGGGTTATTTGGTTGGGGGCTACTGACACTACACATGCAGGAGAGCTCGGTAAGTCATTACTGAGATGGATCTTGATCTGTTTATAGGTGTGACCACTGTTTTGTTTCATGTCCGTGTCTTCCATAAGCTAGCGCAATGTTTTGGTTTTCTGGTCTGACCCAATATTGATGGTCTCCTGGGAGAAGTGGTCCTTTTAAAATAGTTGTTGGTATTACTCGTGTTGTGCCTTTGAGTCTTCGTAAAGATCAGAAATGTAGTGGGTTCAGTAATCTCTCAGTACCTAGCGTCTTGAAATCATGTTTGATAGTTCAACAAACGCCTCGTATTTGGCGGTGGTTGGTTTTAGCTTCAACACACCTTTGTCGCAGGCAAATTGACCCCATTTGGCTCGTGTCAAGTTAAAGCGCTTTTTGAAAGCTACATTATCCGGTTTGAGAACAGCTGTAACGCAGCACAAGATGAGCCTGTGTTGCGTCCGTGGTATAGACTGCTCTACACAATTTCCTCACTTGATGTATCCTCTACATAGTTTCCTTACTTGATGTATCCTCTACACAATTTCCTCACTTGATTTATCCTCTACATAATTTCCTTACTTGATGTATCCTCTACACAATTTCCTCACTTGATGTATCCTCTACAAAATTTCCTCACTTGATGTATCCTCTACACATTTCCTCACTTGATGTATCCTCTACACAATTTCCTCACTTGATGTATCCTCTACATAATTTCCTCACTTGATGTATTCTCTACATAATTTCCTCACTTGATGTATCCTCTACATAATTTCCTCATTTGATGTATCCTCTACACAATTTCCTCACTTGATGTATCCTCTACACAATTTCCTCACTTGATGTATCCTCTACACAATTTCTTCACTTGCTGTATCACCTTGTCGCTCTCAAAAATATTGTCAGGATTGTCTCCTCTTGACCATCTGCTGCTGTTAAAGGTGGACGGTAATGTTGGTGTGTGCCAGAGCTGTAGCCCGTTTTGTTCTGCCAAGTGTATTAGCGATGACGTTGCATAACAAGATTTATATTATTAGGTTACCTCAACAGAGATTTGCTGCTTTGCCCTCACATCCTCTACAATTCTTAGCGTTAGCCAATGTATAGGAATCTCAACAGTCGTACTCAAGTTAGGCCAAACCTGGTGAGTCAGTAGCGCTCTTGTCTGAGTCTGAAGTTGCAGACCTGCATATAGCTGCCTGATCTTATTACTAATGACAAGAGTTTTGCAATGTTACTTATTTTGTGAATAATGGAAACATAAAGAAATAACCAAGCTCAGAAAATAAGATCTTGGTTCTTTACAATTTATATTTTTTGAATGTTTATTTTGGACAGGGCATTCATTTATTGTATAACATAATTATTGAGCACAGAATGGTTATTCTTTTTTTCATCGTATAAAAGTGTTAGTTTTCTGCATGCGTATAGCAGCCTTATCTCTTTTGAGTCAGCAAATCTTTCACTTCCATGCGGAATCTGTTGATCTGATATGTTGCATTGCCTATTTGTTGGTGTTTCTGATGGTACTGTAACCGTGTCTTCTCGTCTTGCCCTTCTTTTGTCTATCTCATCGTACTCCTACTGTTTGTCTGTCTCATCGTACTCCTACTGTTTGTCTGTCTCCTCGTACTCCTAAAGTTTGTCTGTCTCAACGTACTCCTACTGTTTGTCTATCTCATCGTACTCCTACTGTTTGTCTGTCTCCTCGTACTCCTAAAGTTTGTCTGTCTCAAAGTACTCCTACTGTGTGTCTGTCTCATCGTACTCCTACTGTTTGTCTGTTACATCGTACTCCTAATGTTTGTCTGCCTCATCAAACTCCTCCTGTTTGTCTGACGTCTGACATAGACCCAGCTCGATATGGCGACCTTCTCAGGAATCTGAAACAACGGAAAGCTGAGGCCTAATACATAGTTCTAAACTTCAGCAACAAATCCGCTCAGATTGTAGTCAGACACTTAACTTAACGTAACGTCTTTATACTGGTTTAGAAGACTCTGCAGAGTCTGTATACAACCAGTTCCATTTACAGCACCTTCCTCTAGAAGCTGTACGCATCCAATCTGTTCTTAAATGCATTGACCGTCCCAGCCTCCACCACCTCACTTGGCAATGCATTCCAAGCATTCACTACTCTCTGGCTAAAGAAATACTTCCTAATATCTAATCTGGACCTCTCCTTAGTCAACTTGTAGCTGTGCCCTCTTGTCCTTGTTGGTGGTTGTACTTTAAAAAACTTGTTATAGTATACTTTATCCATTCCTCTGATCATCTTATACACCTGTATTAAGTCACCACGAATTCTTCTCTCTTCTAGACACTGAAGGCCAGTTCTCTTTAATCTTTCTTCATAACTGTAATTCTGCAATCCCACTATCAGCTTTGTCGCTCTTTTTTGTATTCTCTCCAGCATGTCTATATCCCCTCTCTGATAAGGACTCCACACCTGTACACAGTACTCCAATCTAGGTCTAACTAATGCGTTATACAGTTTGACTAACACTTCCTTGCTCCTATGTTTAATATTTCTTTTTATCATCCCTAACATTGCATTTGCCTTTTTTAATGCTACCTGAACTTGCTCCCTCACTTTACATGTATGATCTATTATAACCCCTAAGTCCCTTTCTTTATCTTTCTTTCTAATATTGTTCTCTCCCATTCTGTAATTATGTTCCATATTGGATCTACCCATGTGGATGACTGTACATTTATCTACATTAAACTCCATTTACCAGATTACAGACCATTCTCGAATTTTATCTAAATCCGACCTCAATATATCTACTTCTGCTTTAGATGAGACACTACTGCATAGTTTCGTGTCATCAGCAAATTTAGCAATAATGGATCCCATACCTATGTCCAAATCATTTATCAAGAATCATTTTATCAATTTATCATCAAGAATAAAATTGGTCCCAAAACCGAGCCCTGTGGCACTCCACTTTTCACTTCACACCACTCAGAGTACTCCTTATTTATACCCACCCTTTGCCTTCTTCCCGTTAACCAATTTTCAATCCATTTGGCAACTTCCCCACCTATTCCATGTGATTTTAATTTTCGAAATAATCTTTGATGAGGTACTCTATCAAAGGCCTTTGCAAAATCCAGATAAATAACATCCACTGGCTCCCCTTTATCTAACATTTTGGTAACCTCCTCCATGAATTCTAATAGATTTGTTAAGCATGATCTCCCTCTGGTAAACCCATGCTGACTATTTCTAATTAGATTAAATTTGTCTAAATGCATTACAATGTTTTCTTTGATTATTGACTCTAACAATTTACAGACTATGCTCGTTAAGCTCACAGGTCTATAGTTTGCTGGATCTGCCTTTTTGAATAAGGGGATCACTCCCGCATCTTTCCAATCCCGTGGAACAATCCCTTGTGCAAGTGATTGAGAACATAATATAGCCAATGGTTTTGCCAATTGGTCTCTAATTTCAAACAGCAATTGCATGCGTATTAGATAGCAAGGGATATTAACTCCCATGTATTAAACCAGTGGTTTCAGGGGACGGCGTGGGCTAGTGGTTAAGTGACACGGCTCACAACCGAAGGTGCTGGGTTCAATCCCCATCACAGCACCGGCCGTTACCCCGGGGAAGCAAACCCTTAGAAAATGCAGGAGGAAGCAGACCCTTACATAAAATGCATGCTGAAGTCGGATGCACTGGGCCGACAGGCGCAAAATAAAAACCACAGTGTAACGCACACACGCCTTGGGGAATAGATAAATTAGGCGAACGCAAAAAAAAAAAAAAAAAAACCAGTGGTTTCCAAAGTTGACGGTACCACTGCCTTCGAGGCAGTAAGATTGCATGTGAGGCTGCTAAGAGACAAGCACCCTCATGAGGCGCGAGAAGTGGTCTTTTTCGAGCCTGGCGTTTGCTTATTTACAGCTGACCAGGGAAATAAGTTCCATGCTTGAGTTTCTAACTCCCTTCCAGAGAGCACGTTGCCAGTATTGGCTTCATTTCCAGGCCACGTGATGCGGCCTTGCCCTCTCTTGCCGAGTTCACGTGGCCACGCCACCAGAGCTAGCCAAACCAGTCCCGCCATTTGGCAACTAAGTAATTTACATTACAGCTCAATAAATAAACTTGACCAGGCAGTGAATCTTTGCCTCTCGTTCATGTGCATTTCATAAAAGACGAGAGTTTGGCTCAAGAGTTGTTATTTGCTGTAAAAACTAAAAACTGATGCTAAAGAATGTTCATATGTACCCGGGGTTGAAGAGTTCTTCAAAGAAAAGAAAATGTCACTTTTCACATACTTGCTTGTGCAGCTGGTGGAGCGCCATCAATGATTGGTTGGCACTATGAGTGCATTGGACTGGTCGGTACAGTGGCTGTATTGGACTGGTCGGTACAGTGGCTGTGTTGGACTGGTCGGTAGTGTGGGTGTGTTGGACTGTTCAGTACAGTGGTATTGTTGGACTGGTGGATACTGTGGTTTTGTTGGACTGGCGGGTACTGTGGTTTTGTTAGACTGGTCGGTACAGTGCTTGTGTTGGACTGGTCGTTACTGTGGGTGTGTTGGACTGTTCAGTACAGTGGTATTGTTGGACACTGTGGTTTTGTTGGACTGGTGGGTACAGGGGGTGTGTTGGACTGGTCGGTATAGTGGGTGTGTTGGACTGGTCGGTATTGTGGGTGTGTTGGACTGGTCGGTACAGTGGTTGTGTTGGACTGGTTGGTACAGTGGTTGTGTTGGACTGGTCGTTACTGTGGATGTGTTGGACTGTTCAGTACAGTGGTATTGTTGGACTGGTGGGTACTGTGGTTTTGTTGGACTGGTTGGTGCAGGGGGTGTGTTGGACTGGTGGGTACAGTGGGTGTGTTGGACTGGTCGGTATAGTGGCTATGTTGGACTGGTCGGTACTGTGGGTGTGTTAGCCTGGTCGCTATCGTGGGTGTGTTGGACTGGTCCGTACAGTGGTTGTGTTGGACTGGTCGGTACAGTGGATGTTTTGGACTGGTCGGTACAGTGGGTGTGTTGGACTGTTCAGTACAGTGGTATTGTTGGACTGGTTGGTACTGTGGTTTTGTTGGACTGGTGGGTACTGTGGTTTTGTTGGACTGGTGGGTACAGGGGGTGTGTTGGACTGGTGGGTACTGTGGTTTTGTTGGACTAGTGGGTACAGTGGGTGTGTTGGACTGGTTGGTACAGTGGTTGTGTTTTACTGGTGGGTACTGTGGTTTTGTTGGACTGGTGGGTACAGGGGGTGTGTTGGACTGGTGGGTACAGTGGGTGTGTTGGACTGTTCCAAAAAGTGGCTGTGTTGGACTGGTCGGGACTGGTCGGAACAAAAAAACTCAAAGGTTGCCTTTGGTGGTTGATACCCAAGTTAGATGGACATACAAAGTGAACTGTTTGAGAGGCCTTCCCAAACTTGTTGACACTGTTGTGGAATTGTTTGAAGGCGCTAACGCTTTGGTCAGTAATGAACTCAAAGGAATTAGGCATGGCATTTTTGATTTGTCTGAAGCATTTACAAAGTTCAGTGAAATGACATTGAGGTTGGAAGGAAATGAGAACAATCGAATTAAGACCAAAGCTGTTGAATCAACGTTTATTGCAAAGTAACTCTTCTCAGGCGCATATTAAGCCTTGGTAAACTATATCAATTTCCGAGCTTGTCTGAGCTAGGCCAGAAGACGACATACAAGATAATGAGATGTAAGCTGTCTGTAACCATTATAATATTCTGTATGACGATATGTCTCAGCGAATCGGAATCTCAAACCTGGTGATGGATTCATTAACATATATTGTGGAAGTTGGAGTAGGGCAGGACCAAATAATTGATCTACAAAATGAAGTTAAGCTGAAGTCACACTAGACGTTGTCGTTACAGAAGGAATTGTTTTTTCGCTGTCCCACGTTTTGGAGAATGGTTTAGAAGCTACGGGCTACATTTCCAACATCATATTTGGTGGAGCGTGGTTTTAGTGTGGTCAACTTACTTCTTTCTAAACAGCGAAGTCGAATTCAGAATACTAAACCAGCTGATTTAAGACTGATATTAAGTGACTTTTACCTGTCTAGTTTCCATATTTTATATTAACGTTACATACATTTAGGCTTACCCATTTTTGGGTTCACCAGCTGTCCTGAAAATCTATGAAATTGCCATAGTCACTGATAGTGTTCCTAACCAGATCGGCATATCTCTTAGTTTCCCCTACAAACGTATTTATAACACTTACATTTACAAACTAAGTAGACATACCTCAGAAAAATTCGTTGCAACAACTTAACTTCACCACAATCAATAAAATGGATAACCTTCCAAAATCCACGTGAAACAGAAAATAAAAGTTAAAAAGGTTTATCTAAACTCAAAATAGCCAAAGCATTGTCATCGAGGCGGACGGAAATGGTCTCGTTTTCGATTGCGCTGCTTCTATAGTAACATAGTGTCAACACGATGAACACATCGATGAGTATACAGAGACAATGGATTTGTTCACTAATGGTTCAGTAGAAGGTAAATCAAACATTGGGAATCTGGTATCATTTCGTCAAGTCCACAAATCACATTAACTTTGAACAGAATAGTGGCCTACTCTACCAAGTTACTAAATGTTCTAGATAATATTCTTGCTGAATAACTATCAGACTTTGAAATTATTACATTGCTGGATCACGTACATAATTTATTATTAATAAATCTTTGCAAAACATGTAAATTGGATTTTAAATAAATATTCAATTAATTGTTATTGTTTTTAATGTTGTTATTAACTTCTTTAGTGAGTGGTTGAAAACCACCACTTTGAATAGTTATATTTATAGTGTAGGGTTGTACTTGGTAAGCGTTTGTGAAGCCAAAGGGCGATAAAACAGAAAAAATAGACTTCGAAATATAACTTGCTCAGAGGATCAAGACTGTTAGTAAAAGCTTCTTTTCTTATGTTAGAAATAAACAAAGAACGAAAGACAAAGTAGACCCTCTCATAGACAGTACAGGGAAAATAATAAGTGAGAATAGGGAGGCAGCTAATCTATTCAATTATTACTTTGGCACAGTCTACACAAAAGAGGACTGCTCCAAGATCCCAGAACCTATAGATATCTTTCAAAGAGACATGGATACAGCGGGATTAAGATGAATCTGTATTATAGAAGAAATGGTTTTCAAAAGATTGGAGGGGTTGAAAGTGGGTAAATGTTCTGGTCAAGATGGCCTTCACCCAAAACTGCTGTTTGAAATTAGAGACCAACTAGCAAAACCATTGGCTATATTTTGTTCTCAATCACTTGCAAAGAGGGATTGTTCTACGGGATTGGAAAGATGCAAGAGTGATTGCCTTATTCAAAAAAGGCAAAAAATCAGATCCAGCACATTATAGACCGGTGAGTTTAACGAGCGTAGTCTCTAAATTGTTTGAGTCAATAATCAAAGAAAACATTGTAGTGCATTTAGACAAGTTTAATCTAATCAGAAATAGTCAGCATGGGTTTACTAGAGGGAGATCATGCTTAACAAATCGATTAGAATTCATGGAGGAGGTTACCAAAATGATAGATAAATGGGAGCCAGTGGATGTTATTTATCTAGATTTTGCAAAGGCCTTTCATAGAGTACCTCATCAAAGATTATTTCGAAAGTTAAAATCACATGAAATAGGTGGTGAAGTTGCTAAATGGATTGAAAACTGGTTAACGGGAAGAAGGCTGAAGATGGGCATAAATAAGGAGTACTCTGAGTGGTGTGAAGTGAAAAGTGGAGTGCCACAGGGCTCGGTTTTGGGACCAATTTTGTTTTTGATATATATAAATGATTTGGACATTGATATGGGATCCATGATTGCAAAATTTGCTGATGACACAAAACTATGCAGTAGTGTCTCATCTAAAGCAGAAGTGGATATATTGAGGTCGGATTTAGATAACATTTAAGAATGGTCTGTAAGCTGGCAAATGGAGTTTAATGTAGATAAACGTAGTTATCCACATGCCTAGATCCAATATGGAACATAATTACAGAATGGGCGAGAACAATATTAGAAAGATAAATAAGGAAAGGGACCTAGGAGTTATAATAGATCATACAGGAAAGGTGAGTGAGCAAGTTCAGGTAGCAGTGAAAAAGGCAAATGCAATGTTAGGTATGATAAAAAGACATATTAAACATAGGAGCAAGGAAGTGATAGTCAAACTGTAAAAAGCATTAGTTACACCTATACTGGAGTACTTTGTACATGTGTGAAGTCCTTATCATAAAGCGGATATAAACATGCTGGAAAGAATACAAAAAAGAGCGACAATGCTGATAGTGGGATTCCAGAATTACAGTTATGAAGAAAGACTCAGAAAAACCGGCCTACAGTGTCTAGAAAAGAAATGAGAATTCGAGGTGACTTAATACAAGTTTATAAGATGATCAGAGGAACGGATAAATTAGACTATTACAAATTTCTTTCTTCAAAATACAACCACCAAGAAGAACAAGAGGGCATAGGTACAATTTAACTAAAGAGAGGTCCAGATTAGATATTAAGAAATATATTTTTAGTCAGAGAGTAGTGAATGCTTGGTATGCATTACCACATGAGGTAGTGGAGGCAGGGACAATTAATACATTTAAGAATAAATTGGATGCTCATAACTTTTAGAGCAAGGTAATGTAAATGAAAATGGTTTTATACAGACTCTGCAGAGTCTTCTAAACCTGTATAAAGATGTTGTTATGTAAGACTCGTGAAAGTTCGATAACCACTGTTCTAGACGAAGAGTCGATCCGTTATCAACAAAGAACTAATGAGACTAGTGACACATTTGGCGGTTCGTGACTTTTATTCGATACGTTACAGTTTTGTCTAGAACATGTTCTTCTGCATAGATTGTGTATTACAGCTCATATTAAGCAATACTATGAAGTAGAAAATAGCTTGTTAGCTTCGTGCCTGTAGGAAGAAGGAATGGACAGACATCGGTGACTAGACGACGAGTACGATTTGCTTGGATTGATCACGTATTGCTATGCTATGTCATTCAGTTTAGTAGATCTATCGACAACTTTCCATAACAGTATTCCAAAAATGATCTTATTAGAAGCAATGTGACCATAACAATTGTACGCACAGTAAGAATTGCTTTTGATTAAGTATCTAGATATTACTGTGGAGGAAATGGGCTCCAGTCAAGCACCTTAGCGAAATACTACAAATACTACTGAGAAATTTGTTTTTGGTATTTTTGTGTGTTTTTTTGTTGTTGCGTTCTCCTTATTTCTCTAATCCCCAAGGCGGTGTGTGTTGCACTGTTTTTTTTTCATTTTGCGACTGTCGGCCCAGTGTATCCGACTCCAGCAAGCATTTTATGTAAGGGTCTGCGTCCTCCTGCATTTTCTAAGGTGTGAGCCGTGCCATTTAACCACTAGGCCACGCCGTCCCCATGAAAGGAGAGATAAAAAATGTAATCGTTTTTATCATTTATGAAAAACGTGCCTGGGTAGGGATTAGTAAATGATGACAAAGCATGTATGTGTGTGTGTGTGTATACACACACACACACCACACGTCACATATACATATATACATACGTTTAAGGATTCATAATGGTTTTCCAGTGGCATCGACGCTTTCTGTAATGTGGCACTTTAAGCTTGTTTTACAATGTCTGGCTTGCACATAAAGTTAATTCACATTTAAAGATGGGTTACTCCTAATTAAGCCATATTTCTGTTTAACAAAAATTAAGATTATCTCTAAAGAAGAATGCAATATCAAACATTCTTGTCCATATTTGATTATCGCCAATCCCTTGATCAAACACCATACCTCGAGTCGTATACATCTTATATAAGGCGGCAGCGAGTTTACGTTTCTGGACATACCGTTAAAGACTTAACTCGCCTAACGATCAAATGTGGCCACTAGTCTGATCGTCAACTTTATACACATTCCATACAAATGGGGTTGATGAATGCACATACAAAAGATGACTTCAGATACATTAAAAGTAACGAAAACATTCATTCCAGTGACGGAGGGAAAAAGGAATAACTGGGAACAATACTTGGACATAGATATAAGTAACATCAACTCTGCAGCAAGTGTCAGCAGTACATTTACCATCGGCAGAAAGTATCTGAAAGTGCCGCCACGGCCAGTAATGCCAAGTTTTTGTCGAGATCGATAATGTTCAGTTTGTGCAAGGGTCAGACATGTCACGATAGCATGTCAAGGTCAGCAATATCCATTTTATGCAATGACAGGTAACGTGAAGTTTTTGCAAGGACCAGTAATGTTTAGTTTTTTGCAAGAGTTGTGTAATACAAAGTTTTTGTAAGGATCAGCAATGTTAAGCTTTGTAAAAGACCAGCAATATTTAGTTTTCACAAAGACCGGTAATGTCGATGTTGCTCACAGATCAGCAACGTCGAGTTTTGTAAGGACCACCAATATTAAGTATTACAGTGACCAATAATGTCGAGGTTATACAAGGACCAATAATGTCAAGGTTATACTAGGGCCAACAATGTCTAGTTGTTGTAATGGTCAGCAATGTCGATTTTTTCAAAGGTCACCAAAGTCGAGGTTATTTGCAAGGACCTACAAAGTTGAGGTTTTTCAAGGTTAGGCAATTTCCAGGGTTTACAAAGACCGGTAAATGTCCTGCCAGAGCCAATCAGGTTTTCGATTTTACAAGGCTCGGTTAGGGCAAAATCATTACCAAGATGGCGATGTTAACGACTACTGTAAGGTGATAATATTGACGGGTTTTACTAGAGGTTGAAATGATAAAGTATTTCAATAGGATAGCAGCGATGAAATAATGGAACTACGAATGAATTGAAACAAAGTGGCCCTACACATAACAATTGCGAAAGGAAATAAGGGTACTTTACCCCAAACAAATATAAATATATATTTTTAGCACCGGATTTGGGGTAGTGACGTCACAGAACAATCCATTTTTTTTTACTTTGGGGGTGTCAAACGTTGCGCCTATAACGCTATTGCCCATAAACCTAGATTCAATCATCAAACTGTCAATGACAAGGGCATAAATGGCACAGGTGTATGCCTGACTAGTACATGTGCCAGTTCTTTTGTTGTCGACACATCAAAGTGGTTTGGACGGTTCCAGAGTAATTCTTGTCAACATTATCCTATTCTGGCCACCTCAATCATATTGTGGTGTTTGATCATCCAGTTATTTCAATCAATCACATCAATCTGACAGGCAGCCAGGAAATTTCCTTCTGCTCATTTTTACGGCCCGACACTTATCCAGAAGATTGGTCGTAAACCTGAATATAACCATCTTTTCAACACATCTATCTTTATCTAAGCTTTTAAATTTTAAGTTTTTAAAATTTTAAATGTCATTATATTGACCTCCCCGTTCGTGAAATGGAATGTTTCGCTACAGTCAACCAAGTATCATGGGAACACAGGGAACTATATTTGGAGTTAATGAAAGGACAAGCACCGAAATAAGTTCTACTTTTATCGACGACACAATTACGAAAAACTATATCTAGCATGCAATGATAATCAGCAAATATATGATGATAGAGACGGCATGCAGTGGGTTTTTCTCTAGCAACGAAAATAAATGTCCTTTATTTTTTATGGACACAGTCGTGTGATAAATCTGGCACTTCCGTCGTGTTGTCATGACAAAGCTAGTTTACAGCGCCATATTTTACTGGTACACTGTGTGTGTCTGTTATGTTTACTGCAGTAACCAATTACTGTGTCTAGTGTACCGCGGTGTAGAGCTGGATATAGATTTCTGGGAGCATATTCACTGTTTGCGTTAGTCGTCAAGCCAGTGTTCCATGGAGAGAGAGAGAGAGAGAGAGAGAGAGAGAGAGTGAGAGAAAGAGAGTGAGAGAGAGAGAGTGAGAGAGAGCGAGATTGAGTGAGAGAGAGAGTGAGAGAGAGGAGAGAGAGTGAGAGAGAGAGTGAAAGAGAGGAGAGAGATAGAAAGATATGAAGAGGGGAAAAGAGGGGAGTAAGAAAGAGAGACAAGAAGAGAAAGAGATAGAGAGTAGGGCCGGAGAGCCTGGATTAACGACTAGTACAAGATAGATAGTGGGGGTAAGAGGTGTGGTTGTGGGGGTAAGAGGTGTGGTTGTGGAGGTAAGAGGTGTGGTTGTGGAGGAAGATGTGCAATTGTGGGGATAAGAGGTGTGGTTGTGGGGGTAAGAGGTGTGGTTGTGGGGGTAAGAGGTGAGGTTGTGGGGGTAAGAGGTGTGGTTGTGGAGGTAAGAGGTGTGGTTGTGGAGGAAGATGTGCAATTGTGGGGATAAGAGGTGTGGTTGTGGGGGTAAGAGGTGTGGTTGTGGGGGTAAGAGGTGAGGTTGTGGGGGTAAGAGGTGTGGTTGTGGAGGTAAGAGGTGTGGTTGTGGAGGAAGATGTGCAATTGTGGGGATAAGAGGTGTGGTTGTGGGGGTAAGAGGTGTGGTTGTGGGGGTAAGAGGTGAGGTTGTGGGGGTAAGAGGTGTGGTTGTGGAGGTAAGAGGTGTGGTTGTGGAGGAAGATGTGCAATTGTGGGGATAAGAGGTGTGGTTGTGGGGGTAAGAGGTGTGGTTGTGGGGGTAAGAGGTGAGGTTGTGGGGGTAAGAGGTGTGGTTGTGGAGGTAAGAGGTGTGGTTGTGGAGGAAGATGTGCAATTGTGGGGATAAGAGGTGTGGTTGTGGGGGTAAGAGGTGTGGTTGTGGGGGTAAGAAGTGAGGTTGTGGGGGTAAGAGGTGTGGTTGTGGGGGTAAGAGGTGAGGTTGTGGGGGTAAGAGGTGTGGTTGTGGGGGTAAGAGGTGTGGTTGTGGGGGTAAGAGGTGTGGTTGTGGGGGTAAGAGGTGTGGTTGTGAGGGTAAGAGGTGTGATTGTGGGGGTAAGAGGTGTGGTTGTGGGGGTAAGAGGTGGGGTTGTGGTGGTAAGATGTGTGGTTGGGGGGGTAAGAGGTGGGGTTGTGGGGGTAAGAGGTGTGGTTGTGGGGGTAAGAGGTGTGGTTGTGGGGGTAAGAGGTGTGGTTGTGGGGGTAAGAGGTGTGGTTGTGGGAGGAAGAGGACAAGGTGTAGTTTTGGGAGGACAAGGACAAGGTGGTTGGTGTGGTTGTGGGAGAACGAGTTTAAGGTGTCGTTGTGGGGGGAAGAGAACAAGGTGTGGTTGTAGGAGGTTGTCAAATTACGCTCAATGTTTATAGTAGGCAGGTAAGATAGATCAAATAACCTTCAAGGTAGGTAGGGAATACAGATCAAATAACGTTCACAGTAGGGAGGTAAGATAGATCAAATAACCTTTAAGGTAGGCAGGTAATACAAATCAAATAACGTTTATAGTAGGCAGGTAAGACAGGTCAAATACCATTCGAGATAGGCAGGTAAGACAGGTCAAAGAACGTTTATAGTAGATAGATAAGACATGTCAAATAACGTTTATAGTAGACAGGTCAAAAAACGTTTATAGTAAACACGTAAGACAGGTCAAATAACGTTTATATAGTAGACAGGTAATAGATATTAAAAGAATAGCAGTAGTCTAGCCAGAAACAGGCTGAGGGAAAATGATAGAGAAAGATAGAAAGAGAAATAGAGAGTGTTATAGATAGAGAGAGAAATAGATAGACTCATGTGATAGAAGTCACGTTTACAACATCATTGGAAGTCTTGGCTTAGGCTTCCTGCAAATGGGATGGAGTAGCACATGCCACACGTTCTATAACGAGTACAAACATTTAACAATAAAATATGTAATACGTTTTTTTGTTGATTGGACGGGAATTCAATGTCCGTAGGTAGAGAGAGAGAGAGAGAGAGAGAGAGAGAGAGAGAGAGAGAGAGAGAGAGAAAGAGAGACGGAGAAACAAGTGACAGTGAAGCAGACATTTTTAGAGAGGCACGGGAAAAGGAGTATAACAAGTAACGAAACATCGTGTGTTTATTGACATTAAAGAGAGAGAGAGAGAGTGAGAGAGAGAGAGAGAGAGAGAAAGAGAGAGGGGAACAGTATAGAGAGACAAGAAAAAACAGTATAGAGAGATCAGTAAAACAGTATACAGAGATCAGGAAAACAGTATAGATGGATCAGGAAAACAGTTTAAAGATATCAGGAAAACGGTATAGAGGAATCAGAAAAACAGTATAAAGATATCAGGAAAACAGTATAGACAAGGAAAACAGTGGACAGATCAGAAAAAACAGTATAGAAAGACAACGAAAACAGTATAGAGAGATCAGGAAAACCGTATAGAGAGATCATGAAAGCAGTATAGAGGGAAGGAAAAAAATAGCATAGAGAGATTGGAAAGAAAAAGATAGAGAGAAAGAAAGAAAAGCAGTATAGAGATGTCAGGAAAATATTATAGAGACAAGGAAAAACTGTATTGAGAGATCAGGAAAACAGTATAGACAAGGAAAACAGTGTAGAGAGACAGGTTGAGAGAGGAAATTATGAAAAGTAAAGATGAAGTGCCAGATAAAGTATGACAAAGCTCTTTGAACAAAGTCAAGATCTGGGAGAGCAGGGACACAAATATAGGGACAAAGAGGTAGTCATATTTGTGAATGGTTGTGGTTTGTCGGTCAGATATAATTATTGTATCAATTATTCCTTTTCTTATCAATAACTGACGATTCGCTTTTCATCTTACCGTTTAACTTTTTCATGCCCGTTGCCCCGGCATACACGTGCCTCGGCCTTGCTCCAATATGTTTCCCCAACATACACGTGCCTTAGCCTTTCTACAATCTGTTGCCCCAGCAAACAAACACCTCAGCCTGTCTCCTGCCTGGTGCCCTAGCATACAAGTACCTTAGCCTGTCTCCTGCCTGGTGCCTCAGCATACAAGTACCTTAGCCTGTCTCCTGCCTGGTGCCCCAGAATACAAGTACCTTAGCCTGTCTCCTGCCTGGTGCCTCAACCTACAAGTACCTTAGCCTGTCTCCTGCCTGGTGCCTCAACCTACAAGTACCTTAGCCTGTCTCCTGCCTGGTGCCCTAGCATACAAGTACCTTAGCCTGTCTCCTGCCTGGTGCCCTAGCATACAAGTACCTTAGCCTGTCTCCTGCCTGGTGCCCCAGAATACAAGTACCTTAGCCTGTCTCCTGCCTGTTGCTCCAGAAGACAAGGCTTGGCCTGTCTCACCTGTATTGCCTTCTTCACGTGACAAGCGATAGCTCATCATAAAAATATCTGACCTTAGGCTTGAGAGAAAAAACACACGTGTATCTCACAATGACGTGTTTCTGGTACATACCTGTCACTAACAAAAATGTTATTGAGAAATTTTATTTTCAATGTTATTTTTAGAGGATGCCATTACATTTTCTTGTGGAATCATCTATTTTGCATTTCATGCAAATTGTTCTACAAACTCATAAAGTGTCTGCGTTGTTGATATATGTTTACAATCGTTTGTTGCAGCTTGAATTCGAATTTCATCTACTCGTTTACATTATGAGCATTTCCGTGTCTGTTTTGGGTTTATCTGTGTTTAGTAACACTTTCTAAGATTTCCCAGCCTGGCAGTATATGTCAGTTATACAGATATCGGTGACTTCCTGCTGTAATGTTTCCCTTGATTAATCTGCAGCTTCTTATTGCCTGCATATGTTTCTGCTTTTTTTAGACTGTTTAAGATGATGTCTTTGTATTAGATTAAACTGTTGTGGTTAAAGAAGACCGCATTGTTCCTTTAAATATTAAAATTTGGTCTTTTTAACTACTGCATTTGAAGAGAGGAGACTAGCACCCATTCAGACACAACATACTGATCGGCCATGTTAGCCAGGGCCAGGCACAACACACTGATCGGCCATGTTAGCCAGGGCCAAGCACAACACACTGATCGGCCATGTTAGTCAGGGCCAGACACAACATACTGATCGGACATGTTAGCCAGGGCCAGGCACAACATACTGATTGGACATGTTAGTCAGGGCCAGACACAACATACTGATCGGACATGTTAGTCAGGGTCAAGCACAACATATTGATCGGACATGTTAGTCAGGGTCAAGCACAACATACTGATCGGACATGTTAGCCAGGGCCAGGCACAACATACTGATTGGACATGTTAGTCAGGGCCAGACACAACATACTGATCGGACATGTTAGTCAGGGTCAAGCACAACATACTGATCGGACATGTTAGTCAGGGTCAAGCACAACATACTGATCGGACATGTTAGTCAGGGTCAAGCACAACATACTGATCGGACATGTTAGTCAGGACCAGGCACAAAATACTGATCGGACATGTTAGTTTAGGTCAAGTAAATTATTCTGGCCTAGATTATCCCTCTCCCCCACTCACTTCCTCGATGGTCACCCTGGAAACGGAATGTTTTTATTGCAGCCTGGCTAACGAGATGGTGATCGACGTGATCCCCGTAGTAGTGAGTGACACACAGATGAAGTCAAGCATAGAACAATATAATTCAATAATGTAAGACTGTGAAACATAGGCGAGTAATAACCTACCACGTTCAAAGAAAACACATTCGTCAAGAATACGACAGTGTACGTCATGCTGTTACACGACGCAGACGTTGTGGCTGGTGAATGGAGCTACAGACCAGTACACGTACACAGAAACAATGGTCAAATAAACAGACATTAGATCTGACAGTACGTGTACTGAACATATCTCATCGGGCTGATGTAAGCTAAGAGTGTGAACAGGGTGGAACAGAGTGTGGGTATGAGTTTGTGAGGTACGGAATAGAGGTGGAACAGAGTGTGGGTGAGTTTGTGAGGGACGGAATGGAGGTGGAACAGAGTGTGGGTGTGAGTTTGTGAGGGACGGAATGGAGGTGGAACAGAGTGTGGGTATGAGTTTCTGAGGTACGGAATAGAGGTGGAACAGAGTGTGGGTGTGAGTTTCTGAGGTACGGAATAGAGGTGGAACAGAGTCTGAGTGTGAGTTTGTGAGGTACGGAATAGTGGTGGAACAGAATCTGGGTTTTGGTATGTGAGGTACGGCATGGAGGTAGAACATAATCTGGGTTTGGGTATGTGAGGAAGGGAATTGAGGTGGAACAGAATCTGGGTTTGGGTATGTGAGGTACGGATTTGGTGCAGGAAATGGCGTCTTTGCGGAAGATCAAAGTGTATATGGAACCAGTAGACCATGATCGAACGCTCTGGACATTAGCTACAACAGGTCACCTCGTGACGTCATGGGAGAACTTACGTTCGACGAGGTCACGAGGTTTCCCCGTAATGGAGCCCCGGGGGTACCCCGAAATTAGGAATACGGCGAGAGTGCTCCAATCAGAAACCGGTGATTCCTGTAAATCCTTGACTGTGACGTCACGTGATCGATACCGCGTGTGACGCCAGATTGTGCGCAGCGGCGACACGAGGAATCCCGCGACGTTCTATATCCATTTTTGCTGCTCGTTCTGAAGTTGGCATTTTTCAAGATATCACAACACACTTCTGTCATACAATGTTTGCGCTATTCACAAATGTTTTTTTTCTAACTAACTGAGCTTTACCAACAAGCTCGCCTCAGTTTGCTAAATCCACGGTAACTATTTTCTCCGCAATAAATAATGTGGACTTCAGCACTTGTCAGTAGTGTGGAATGTACTGCCAGTGTGAGCGTGCCATATTTTACACTATAAACATCTGGCGCCCTGGAGCTGCAAGCCAGTTTTTTGGACCCATTTTCTACAGAATCAGCTTCTTCGCTGCTGACGACCGTACATCAATTACCACCAAATGTGTCCTCAACAGATTCATCAGTAGAATCGCCCTCGACATGTCATCTCACGTCTGCAACAGCCACTATAGCTCTCGTATCTCAAGCTTTGCTAGATATTTGTGAAGGTAAGAGGGCAGATAGTTGTCATTGATATTTGGTAAACTATTGAATTCCGTGTTCATTTGTAATATTTGAACCCTCTAATTAGTTTGTACAATGTTAACCTTTTTGTCGATTTTTGTTCAGTATCTTTATGTAAATCGACCACAATGGATTCTCTTGTCATTTTGTTACCTAGATAATACATTTTAAATTGATTATTAACTATATGTATGGTCTAGTTTGTTACCTGCAAGTTAATTGATACTGTTTTAAATTTCTTTTATTTTTATTTTTAACGTTTATGTAAATCGGTCTATATTTTACACTTCTTGGTATTTGAAGAACTTCTTGCTGATTTGCAGTTTTTTAATCCTCGAGTAAATTAACCATCATTTTAACTCTCTTGTTATTATATACTATTGTAAACACTTTTGTGTAGCTCCAGACTTGTTAATTGACTATATTTGTTGGATCTCTTCCTACATCTCAATATTCAAATACAAATGTAGATACCAGCACCGGCACTCTGACCTGTTGAGGATATATGTGAATTTCTCTTCTGTTATATGCGTTTTGTGAATTGCTTTTCTGTTATATGTGTTATGTGAACTGCCCGTCTTCTTCTTCTTCTTCTTCGTACGCAGTCAGACAGTAACCATTATTTTTTTCGAAAAAAGCGGCGGTCATCCTGAGGCTGTCGACACTGCCATAGAGCTTGTCTTGTGGTTCCACTGGTGATGGCCACATCTGCTCTCTCTGATCCTCGTATGTCGGGCAGTTCTGCAGCAGATGTTCAGCGGTCATTTTCCCGGTACCACACGGGCATTCGTCGGTTCCACCTATCTTCAATTTGTTGAATAGGTGGTACATCAGTCTATTGTGGCCAGTGCGAAGTCTGAAGACAACGACCTGTTCTCTTCTGATCAACTGGTAATATGCATCGTTTTTGGTGTAACCAGTATGTTCGGTTTCCCATTTGGTCATGTATCTGGCTTTAATAAGCCGTTTTGACTCTTCGTACGTCATACTAGTATCTGTTTGTGGTAGTCTTGCACCTTTTTTTGCCAGTCTGTCTGCCTCCTCGTTGCCTTGGATGTTGCAGTGTGATGGGACCCACTGTACCACTATCCTTTTTGGTGCGGACTGCTGGCATAGTTGACAGAATACTGCTCTTAAGTCATTAAGCTCAGTGTTTTTCTGGCTTTTTAGCGCTGTGACTACAGCCAGAGCATCTGTAAGCAGGACTGTATGGCTTTCATTTTCTTTATGTGTCACCATTTCTTCCACTGCCGCCCTCAGTGCCTCTGCCTCCGCTCTGAAATTGCTTGTGTACTTACCAGTAGAGAATGACAGTGTTATTTTTCTGCCATTTGGTAGGTTCAGGAATGCTCCTGCCCCTCCGTTCTGTGTAGTGTTTGTTACAGAACCGTCGGTGTATGCATGGGTCCAGTCCATGCTTGGGTAGTTTTTCGATATAAAGCTTAGGGTAGTATCTCTCCTTTCTTTTTCAGTCTGGCGAACTGCCCGTCTGATTCATGTGTTATATGACCTGATCTTCTTATATATCTGTTATGTGAACTGCTCTTCTATTATATGTTATGTGAACTGTTTTTCTGACATAAGTGTTATGTCCACTGTCCGTCTGATTCATGTGTTGTGTGAACTGCTCTTCTGATATATGTAAACCAGGGGCCGACGGTATATTCCTCTCCAGCGATCATTGCTCATTTAGAGTATGACTGGATTTGTCAATAAAGTCTGCTGTCCTTTTCTCAATGATAACGTAGTTTCTCTTTGAGGGTTCTTCTTTTATCCATTCATCTTCTTTTATCCATTCATCTTCTTTTATCTCCTCCATTTTGATTCTACTGCTTCTTCGTCTTCTTTCCCTTCTTCTTTTTTCTGCTTCTTCTTATTCAAACGCTTTCAGATGTCAACTTGAATTTATATAAAGAAAGCAGTGGCTAGTCTAAGGCTATTGGTGTCACAGTATAACGTGTTGACCAAAGGCATTGGTGATTGCTACACGCACTTATTTGTACCTGGAATGTTGGACACCTTTGTGGCAGATGCCAGAAGACAGCCATTTTGTCAGTGCCTCAGACACATTCATCTGTATATTTTATTTTTAATTTATTGAACAGATGGTATCTCAGTCTGTTGTGGCCTGTGCAGAGTCTAAAAGATTACCTCATCAAAGATTTATTTTGAAAGTTAAAATCACATGGAATAGGTGGGGAAGTTGCCAAAAGGATTGACAATTGGTTAACGGGAAGAAGGCAGAGGGTGTGCATAAATAAGAAATACTCTGAGTAGTGTGAAGTGAAAAGTGAAGTGCCACAGAGCTCGGTTTTGAGACCAATTTTGTTCTTGATATACATAAATGATTTGGATATTGATATGGGATCCATGATTGCAAAATTTGCTGATGACTCAAAACTATGCAGTAGTGTCTCGTCTAAAGGAGAAATGGATATATTGAGTTCGCATTTAAATAACCTTCAAGAATGGTTTAAAAGCTGGCAAATGGAGTTTAATGTAGATAAATGTACAGGTATCCACATGGGTAGATCAAATATGAACATAATTACAGAATAGGCGAGAAGAATATTAGAAAGATAGTAGGGAAAGGGACATAGGGGTTATAATAGATCATACAGGTAAAGTGAGTGAGCAAGTTCAGGTAGCGGTGAAAAAAGGCAAATGCAATGTTAGGTGTGATAAAAAGAAATATTAAACATAGGAGCAAGAAAGTGATATTCCAACTGTATAACGCACTAGTTAGACCTACACTGGAGTACTGTGTACAGGTGTGAAGTTCTTATCAAAGAGGGGATATAAACATGCTGGAAAGAATACAAAACAGAGCGACAATGCTGATAGTGGGATTCCATAATTACAGTTATGAGGAAAGACAGAAAAACCGGCCTAAAGTGTCTCGAAAAGAGAAGAATTCGAGGTGACTTAATACAGGTTTATAAGATGAGGTCCATGATCAGATTTAAGAAAAAAAATATTTTGTCAGAGAATGGTGAATGCTTGGAATGCATTGCCACAGAAGGTAGTGGAGGCAAGGACTTTTAATGCATTTAAGAATACATTGGACTCGCATAGCTTCCACAGCAATATAATGTAATTGAAACTGTTTTTATACACACTCTGCAGAGTCTTGTAAACCAGTATAAAGACGTTAAGCTAAAGATTACTACCTGCAAACATCTGTTGAGCTGAAAATCTGCGTCTTTTCCTTGATGACCAGAGTGCACTGCTTCACACTTGCTCCTGTATCTGCACCTGGTTCCCACTTGTTCCTGTATCTACAACTGGTTCCCACCTGTTCCTGTATCTACACCTGGTAAACATCTTGGCCGCTTTATATAACTAAATCAGGTTTAGGTAACTTTCCACCTTCTCTTGATAGTATATCGGCCTCTTCATCGTCAAAATTATTGAAATGAGATAGAATACACTGTATCACAACTCTCTTGAACTGGTGATATAGTTTATAGAGTATCACTAGTACTTCTTTGGGTCTGTATTTTTCTGATTCCCTAATGTCGCAAACACTGATAGTGCGTCTGCGAATAGTATTACTTGTCTCTCTGTGTTGTCATGTCATTAGAAGTTTTCTCTTCAGAACTGTGTGCTCATGGCAGCCCTGATGTACATGCATATGCTGTTGTAATGTTTGCCAAACAGCAATAACATAGACCTGTAGTACCTATCTGACATTTGGTGTAAAGGTGCTGTCTCATTCTGCTGTGGACAGTTCGGAAACAAAGTATGAGAACTTGGGATTTGGAGGACTGTTAGCAGATTCGTCTTCTTCGTGGTATTTGTGGGACTGTTGGCAGATTCGTCTTCTTCGTAGTATTTGTGGGACTGTTGGCAGATTCGTCTTCTTCGTGGTATTTGTGGGACTGTTTGCAGATTCGTTTTCTTCGTGGTATTTGTGGGACTGTTGGCAGATTCGTCTTCTTCGTGGTATTTGGGGTACTGTTGGCGGATTCGTGATCTGTGTGGTATTCGGGGGACTGTTGGCAGATTCGTGATCTGCGTGGTATTTGGGGGACTGTTGACAGATTCGTGATCTGCGTGGTATTTGGGTGACTGTTGGCAGATTCATGATCTGCGTGGTATTTGGGGGACTGTTGGCAAATTCGTGATCTGCGTGGTATTTGTGGGACTGTTGGCAGATTCATGATCTGCGTGGTATTTGTGGGACTGTTGGCAGATTCGTCTTCTTCGTGGTATTTGGGGGACTGTTGGCAGATTCGTCTTCTTCGTGGTATTTGGGGGACTGTTGGCGGATTCGTGATCTGTATGGTATTCGGGGGACTGTTAGCAGATTCGTGATCTGCGTGGTATTTGGGGGACTGTTGGCAGATTCGTGATCTGCGTGGTATTTGGGGCGCTCTTTTATCACTTCACATTGCATTTTCCATTTATGATGGCTTTTGCTTCTTCGTTGGTTGATCAGGCATTCTTCCTATATCAGTTTTGCTCCCTCTTTGGCTAGGCTGTCGGCATCCTCATTTCCCTTGATGTTACAATATGATAATATCCACTCAATCACTGCTTTCGTGAACCTTTCAAACATTGTCGTCAAGGTGGCTCCCTGTTTAGTTCAGTGTTTTTGTGGGATTTGAGCGCCGCGATGGCTGACTGTACATCAATTAGTCTCATGATTATTTCCATGTATATGATTTTTGTGTTGTGGAGTCATCTCTGCTACGGCCTGGAGAGCTTCTATTTCGGCTCTGAAGTTGCTTGAGAAGTTGCCTGGGGCTATGAACTGGGTTGCCTCTTCTCTGTGTTTTTTGTCTGCTCACCACTCCTTCCCCTCGACCTCCTCCGTCCCAGTTAAAACTTGAAGCTGAGCCATTTGTACAGTCATGTGTCTACTTGTCTGATGTGTAATTTACGTCCAAGTACTCTTCTGTACTCCGACTTTTCTCCAAGGTTTGTCTGCATCCTGTTTTGTTTGACCCCTTCAATATGTTCTTTCAGCTCTGTGACTGTGCATATCCACTAGAGGGTAATGCCTTGCTTTTGCTTGCGGCAGCACTGGGTTAGACAGTGCCCGCTCATTTGAGCTTGTCGCCAAATTACTTATTTTAAGTATATCCTTTCCATGTCTGTTCATTCATTGATGCATTTGGTTTGTTCAGAAGTCGTCTCTTATATTTCTCTGCCTGTTGCACTACTTGTATGTTTCGTCTATCTTACATCGACTAGGCCCGTCATTGTTTCTAGTGCTTCTTTGGGTGTGGACGTCATGGTCGCGATGATGATGCTCGAGGCTTGGTGGTATTTGCCCTAAGTGAACTATGTTCTATGTCATTTACCCGATGATCCATACATCACATCAAAGCCCATTTCTCTATCTTTACTACGTTCTTCTGATACACGTGAACGCTCTTCTAATGTAGTATGTGAACGTACTTTTATGCATAATATGAACAACATTCTGATATAGAAGCCATGCGAACGTAGTCACACTGCCTGGTATAATATATTATGGAACACGTCTGCCCCACATTTATTATGGGAACACGGTATCATCTATTTTCCATGTTTTCTAGAAGAGACGTGAACTGTACGTGATTTAATCATTTTGAAAGAATGGAATCGACAACTCTCACAATAATTTCTGTAACTTCCTTCATTTTAAGGCTTTTACAGCACAGAACTCCTTGGTAGTAAATATACTGAAATAATTTCCTATTGCTGTGAGACTTTAGTTTGAAATTTATTAACGTAACAAAACCAAAGTTTCCATAGCACATTACTACTGCACCGTCTGTTGTCCCGGATACCAGTTTTTGGAAAGGTAATTTATAAACTTTTATGAACACTGCCCGGTATCAGTTACATTTGCACTGTCGTCAAACCTTTTGAAGAGCTTCTAAAGTGTTTAGACTTTTGAATCAACTTGTTTACATTACTTGCTAAGCTCATTAATTTTGCATGCAATAGTATTAGCGAACAATCTCAAGTTTTCAATTTGGTTCTTTTTATGAATGTACACAGTTTTACTTATTTTAACAGAATACTCTTTGACAAATTGATCTTATGTGAATGGTTTTGAGGCTATAGCAATCGTCTCACTTAGAAAGAAAATTGGCTTTGCTGCATTTCCATTTAACTTGTTAATGCTCAAACAGGCAATTGGTGGCTTGGCAAATATTTGCTTCAGCTTCAGAACAGAATTATCTTTCATTTATCCAATGTCCATCAAAGGTCTGACCATCTAATCTGTTGTAGTGATGGCGACCCTTATATTCTTAGAGTACAGCTATTGTTTTAAGACTTATTGAACTGTGTCCTTAAACTCTGTTATGAAATCCAAATTCTCTCGTTTATCTTGGAACATCCTTTTTTCAACGCGTGCTCTATTTAAAGACATCGACGTGCCTTTCAAAAGTGTCTAACACAGCAGTTTATTATTAACTATCTGATTAAAAACTATATCAGGGAAAAAGGACCGATGCAGTTGATGACAACAAATTGCCTTAACGTGCTCGACACTGAACACGGCAGTCCGATCTCACTACCTAGAGATTAAGGGCATTTTTACTTTACCGGAAGATCCACGTGAACAAATCGCGGTCTCCACCGTGATTCGAACCTGCGAACTCCGTCACGCGAGGCGGACACCCTACTTCCAGTCCACCGAGCCCCCATTACCAGGTCTCGAAATCACTTTTTTTTTGTCGAGTTTCCTAATTTCGGATCTTCTTCTTCTTCTTCTTCTTCTTCTTCTTCTTCTTCTTCTTCTTCTTCTTCTTCTTCTTCTTCTTCTTCTTCTTCTTCTTCTTCGTACGCTGTCAGACGTCAACCTTTATTTTTTTGAAAAAAGCAGCGATCATCCTGAGGCTGTCGACACTGCCATAGAGCTTGTCTAGTGTTGCCACTGGTGATGGCCACATCTGCTTTCTCTGGTCCTCGTATGTCGGGCAGTTTTGCAGCAGATGTTCAGACGAGAGCAGGTCGTGGTCTTCAGACTTCGCACTGGCCACAATAGACTAAGGTACCACCTATTCAATAAATTGAAGATGGGTGGCACTGACGATTTCGGATCTGATTTCCTATCGATATTTACACGCTGTTCATAGCTCTTTGAGTAACCAGGAACTTCTCAACATCTGCTTTGCACAATTGTCACTCTTCACAGCCGTAAATCATGGTTGGGATTACCGCGCAGTTGAAAGCGTCTGCTCTTACTGTGGTGTCTCTTATATGTTGGTGTATTGTCTTCATGCGGTTGAAGCTACGCCAAGCCGTTAGTCTCCGTCCAGAAGTGTCGTGATCATTATTGTTGGCGTCTGTTATTTTTTGCACAAGGTTGACATATAGGCTGACCTCTTGGATAGTTTCACCCCCCCCCCCCCCCCAACTTGATGTCCTGCTTTGGCAGGGTGGATTTCTTAGGCATTGTGTTTTATGTGTATTAATCTTAAGAACAACATCTCTCCAAATCTCATTTAGGTCGTTCAGAGATTACTGGGCCTCTTCAATGGAATGATGAACACAATGTCGTCTGGAGATTGTAAATGTGTGGACCTCTCACCGTCTATATTTACGCCTCTATCAACTCAATCTGTGAGACAGCGTTGCCAGTGTTGATACGTACCTTTCACAATCCAGCCGTGTGAAGTGTGACAGACACGGAGTATTTTTTACGGTGCGATCGCTCCTTCGCTTGTGGAAATTAACGGCAGCCTACCGTACTGCACACCTGCCAAGAAACTTGTAAACAGCCAAGTAGGGTGGTGCAAGACGCGATGTTCTGCAAAGTACATGCTATTTTTAATCAACTCAGCTTGGCTATTGCAAGATCTGATGTGAATAACTGTGGGGAGATGGTGTCGCCCAGTCTAACTTCCCATACTATCGAATATATACTGGGCGATGGAACAGCGTTATGTGCCGTATTGCAGCCTCTGTAGATTTCCTCATACCCGTGCGTGTCATTTTGTAAATATCCTGATTTCTCCATTGCATTAGTTCCGTTAGTTCCCAAGGCTAATCTCATAATCAGTAAATACAAAACACAAAGGTATGCCCAGTTCGCTAGGTATCATTCACTAGTTATAGTTAATATAACAGTGCCACAAACATAAGTTTTGTAGAAAACAAAATGAGATCTTCTACAATATAGACACCATTTAGACTGAGAATGTGTCACTAAACTACACAGGGGAGGAAAACATTTCACCAGATTTGATTTATATTTCAACGTAAAAAATGTGCGATGAAAACTGCATCTGTGAGTATCAGTTGGATCAAGTGAAACTTCAATTTGTGTCCCACGTTTGCTGCGTATTTACCAGGTGTCCATGATTCGTACCTATTGTGGTGTATTATTTCTTAATATATATTTTGCTTTTTTACCTGTAACCGACTAACTGGGTTTACTCTGTCAATCAGTCCTGTTTCTTTTTATTTTATCTGTAATGATCACACCTTCTGATATGAGAGATTGTTACTTGTGATGCGATTTCTGTTGTGCACCATCTCGTATTGAATCCTTTTCTCAATTCTCAATAAAATCAATTTTCTGCTCTTGCAATCATGCATAATTCACTTTTACAATAAATAAAACCCTGTATTCTGGTCTAAACTTTGTTATCACTTATCAGATACATCAACACAGACGACGATGCGGTCGACAGAAAACGGCTCGCCGGCCACATTATCCGACGGGCTGTAAGTTTGAAATCCTGAGTGTAAAGCGTGTGAAAGTTCAAAACGTGTAGCTCAGTGGAGGATAGTGCTCGCCAATGACTGCAGGTGAGCCGAGACACAGCAGGTGAGCCGAGACACAGCATGACTGCAGGTGAGCCGAGCCACAGCATGACTGCAGGTGAGCCGAGACACAGCACGACTGCAGGTGAGCCAAGCCACTGCAGGTGAGCCAAGACACAGCATGACTGCAGGTGAGCCGAGCCACTGCAGGTGAGCCGAGACACAGGATGACTGCAGGCGAGTCGAGCCACTGCAGGTGAGCCAAGCGACAGCATGACTACAGGTGAGCCAAGTGACAGCATGACTGCAGGTGAGCCTAGCGACAGCACGACTGCAGATGAGCCAAGCGGCAGCATGACTGCAGATATTCCTCCATACGTCATTATTTCGATTCTATTAGTTGACATCGTAATAAGTTACAATGGTTTGACATTGGTGTTAGACACTGTCAAGTTCAGCCGTGTGCACTTGACCATAAAATGGTTTGACATTGGTGTTAGACATCGTCAAGTTCAGCCGTGTGCACTTGACCATAAAATGGTTTGACATTGGTGTTAGACATCGTCAAGTTCAGCCGTGTGCACTTGACCATAAAAATACGACACTGATTTATCCGTAGCATTTATTCATATAGCCGATGTCCAGGCAAGGATAACCAAATGTAAGAAACACAATAAATGAACGAATTAGCTAGTCCAATGGAAAACAACGACACGTTTACGTTAACACAAGAACACGTACATACATACATGCATACATACATACATACACACATGCACCCACGCACACACATACATTTATGCCTGCCTGCCCGCACACACATATATACAGGGCCTGACAAGAGCGCTCGTCTGTAAACGAGTGAAAAAACATCAGTATTTAATTGTTACTACATACCCACTCACGACTCGATTATCAATGATATTACGGTTAGAATATATTGTTATAAGCTAGTGTATGATGGTGAATCTAGATGGACCTCCACTACCACAATTTAAACTTACTAATTGCTAAAACTACCAAGCATGGTAAAGGGTACAAACACATGTCTCTGACAGAAGTGCATTTTATCTTAAAAAGAAGTAGGCCAATACTGTGTAAGTAATAGAACATATTTTGGTTTGTTTTGCCTTATTACGTTGAAATAAAAGTGTATGAGTGCCTAATTTAAGTTTGTTAACATAAATTGGATGTATGTAGTCCGACATGCTGACTGGTGAATTTTTTGACAGACTGGTGAGCGACTCTAAAATTGGTCAAGCCCTGCAGGTCTAGTTTTTGTATATAGTTTATATAGGGTGTGTGCCCAGCTCGCGCGCACGCACACACACACACACACTCTTACATCTATATTCATATTCACACTCACATGTATTCATAGAATACTTTCCGTGTTATGGGCACTACGCCAGACATCATTTGTCCAATGTTCAGTCATGTGGAACAACGTGGGCGCTGTTTGATGGCCCATGATGCTTCTGTCTTGAAAGGATTGACCGACTGAAAAGTCTTTTCCAGGGAACGCGTGATTGCTGTGTTAATTGCAATATACACGAAGGCTCATTCGTGTCCTCCATCTACAGACTCATATAAAAGAAAATAACCAGACATAGAGGCACCGATGTACCAGACATGGAGGCACCGATGTACCAGACATGGAGGCACCGATGTTCGATAATAACCAGACATAGAGGCACCGATGTTCGATAATAACCAGACATGGAGGCACCGATGTTCGATAATAACCAGACATGGAGGCACCGATGTACCAGACATGGAGGCACCGATGTACCAGACATGGAGGCACCGATGTACCAGACATGGAGGCACCGATGTACCAGACATGGAGGCACCGATGTACGATAATAACCAGACATAGAGTCACCGATGTTCGATAATAACCAGACATAGAGTCACCGATGTACCAGACATGGAGGCACCGATGTTCGATAATAAACAGACATGGAGGCACCGATGTACCAGACATAGAGTCACTGATGTAACAGACATAGAGGCACCGATGTACCAGACATGGAGGCACCGATGTACGATAATAACCAGACATAGAGTCACCGATGTTCGATAATAACCAGACATAGAGTCACCGATGTACCAGACATGGAGGCACCGATGTACCAGACATGGAGGCACCGATGTACCAGACATGGAGGCACCGATGTACCAGACATAGAGGCACCGATGTACCAGACATGGAGGCACCGATGTTCGATAATAAACAGACATAGAGTCACCGATGTACCAGACATAGAGGCACCGATGTACGATATTAAACAGACATAGAGGCACCGATGTACGATAATAAACAGACATAGAGGCACCGATGTTCGATAATAACCAGACATAGAGGCACCGATGTACCAGACATGGAGGCACCGATGTACGTTAATAAACAGACATGGAGGCACCGATGTTCGATAATAACCAGACATAGAGGCACCGATGTACCAGACATGGAGGCACCGATGTACGATAATAAACAGACATAGAGGCACCGATGTACCAGACATGGAGGCACCGATGTACGATAATAAACAGACATGGAGGCACCGATGTACGATAATAACCAGACATGGACCCACCGTTGTTCGATAATGAGGTCTAAGACTATGAATACGTGAACACAAAAGTGCCTATTGAGAATGAATTTATTTGTAAAAAATCATCGTTATATTTATTATTTAACATCAATGAGGAAAAAAATGGATATTTTTGTCTACTGCCTTAACTTTACATCAATTTGTTAAATAAATTGTTTTTTACGCTTACATAAATGATAGAGTGTTTAACCTGTGTTTTCTCTGAATTTTCAAATATTGAGAACTGATAAGTCTAGGTGCCATTTTGCAATGGTAGAGTCTTACAATTGGTCTTCTGTGATTGATCGTTAACTTTTCAGATCCATACATTTGTTTTTTTCCATGCGCTTTTGTCCTAAAGTTTTGACTATCATAATACAGAGCTCTTTATTTCTTTGACAAGGTGGGGATGACTGAACAAAATAACATGTTTAAAAATAGCTTTAACGTGAGTTTACAGTGAAAGAAATTACAATGAGTTTTGGGAAAACAATAAAACACTGTGGTACATATAAAAATGGCACCAAATACTATATGTTCACTGATATTTAAGTATATTTCAATAAATTTGAAATTGTGTTTTCCTGTGGCAGCATATGCCTGCGAATCATGGACAATTACCAAAACTTCTAGACAAAGAATCGAATACTTCGAGTCAAAATGTTACAAAAAGATCATCAAAATACCATGAATGAAAAAAAGACGAATAAAGATATTCGCTAAGAGTTGAACATAGAGGAGAACTGGTTTATAAATTCCATTTTGACCAGAAAATGTAAATACTTTGGTCACATCAAGAGATGCAACGATTTTGAGAAAACAGCGATGGAAGGTATGATGCCGGGCAAAAGAGGCAGGAGTGAACCAAGAAGATGATGGCACTATAATATCCAGGAATGCATGGATACGACCGTGTCAGAGGCTGGCATTTTGGCAAAACCAAGAGTTTCTTTCCGACTGATTGTGGTGGGAGCGACGGTCTATAAAGGACATGCTACACGATGATGATATATTTATTGAGGACGTAGAGGAGTATATCTACCTGGGACACTTTTTGAACATGCAGAACGACCTAAGCCCAAACTAACAAGACGTCTTCGCGTCGGCTTTCTCGTCCATAAATACGGCACTAGCCCATTCTCACGACAAGAGTCTACCCGTCTCCTTGTTCAATCCCACAGTTCTACCTGTAATGTGTTATGCCGCAGAAATTTGGGCTCTTACGAAAGAAATGGAATCCAAACAGAGTGACCCAAGCCTCCCTCGAGAGACATATGATCGGCCTGACGCTCCACAATTAACGTTTGAAAAGTCTTCACAAGACCAACTTACGACAAATACCATTAGCGAAGGATGCAGTTAGCCAGGCGGACAAGGAAAATCATTGTTGGGCTGATCACTTGCTTCGGAGAACTGATGGTCGTTGGAGCACATCGACAGCAGTCTGGTACCAACGAGACAGAAGACCACCTACGCATTGGTCTGACTCACTCGAACTAACAAACAACATTTACAATGCTCCAGACCGGAAACTTATCACCCATTGGTCCACCGTGTCCCAAGATAGGTGTTGGGAACTGCGCCAGCGTAACCGCCTCTGAGAAACGGGTCGACCAGTAATAAGTCATAAGCGACCCGTTCCTCGACAAGGTAGTTAATCTCGCATGCGAAACATTGACAGTCTATAGCAGGCATGTCAGGAATCTGGTAGAAGATCCGCCTGGGACCCGAAAATTGAAAATCTTGCTTTAAAATTAATTTTAGCCACATAGCTGGACTCTAGGGGTTGGAAATTATGACTTGTGAGGAGATTTTAAAATTGTATGGAAATTAGGTTTCAATAATGCCGAAAACGAAACTTAAAATAGTTTATATATTTAAAGCATCATAACTCATCAACGAGTTTATTATTAACCTTCATATTTGTTCATAATAGTCTGTTATAATTCCAGTGTTAGAGATGTTGAATTTTATTTGAAAAGCTTCTTGTGTGTTAATTTTGTAATTTTGAGTATTCAGAAAAACCAATAATTTGCCTTTATATAATCTTAAAAAGCAAAAAGCGAAAAAAAAAAAAAAAAAGTTACATTCATAATACTGCATTAATTCTAGGTCATAATCTGCATAATGTGACTAGGAATGTCCATAGCTTGCCATTGACATAATAAGTGTAAGTGTTAGATATGTGATGTTTTGAAGTTTGACAACATCATTAAAAACATAGTTTCTGGAAAACAATTTTGTTTTTTTTAAATCTTAATTTCACTTACCAATTGACTCCTAATTTCCTCCAGAAGTGTACACATCTCCTTCTTTGGCTTCTGTGCTTTCTATGAAGCTTTTCCTGATGGCTGAGTCTTTTTCTTCTCGTCTCAGTTATTTTGGAGGCTTTTACTGCATGAATTTATGATGATTTGCAGCTGCTGTCCTTGGCTTGACATCTTCTCTCAGTGAAATATCTACCTAGCACACCAAGATGTTCAAATAGCCCCTTCCAAGTGCTCTTATAAATGCGACCATCCCCAAGTTCACCGCCTTGTATCCACTAGCCTCTCCTTCTAAACCTGTTTCCAACCTTGTCCGCCATTCCATACAATTACTACATCTCAGTGATTTCGTGTGAAAATCCACTTCGTTAAATTTTCTTTCATCTCACACGACAAACTGTACTGATTGCTCATATCACATATTGGTTGAAAAGAAACTAAACAATAGACATACATCCATTAGGATAACTCCACCGGGAGGACTCTTGTTCTTTTCGTTAGAAGGATACTGCCCCTTCACTTTAATTTTCTTTGTAGATGGGCAAGCTTGCTCGTAATCGAAAACTGGTTGTTCATGTTTCACACAATCGGGTACTACCGTAGACCTTTATCTGTTTCTACTAAATTTTTGTTTTATTGACTTGTTCTTGTTCCCAATGTTTAAGAGAAATAAACAGTCACTAGTTTTAACCTTACAACTTCTTTATATTTAAATCACACGAACAAAAGTCACACGAGTTCAAATTAAGAGAAAAAATTCTAAAATGTTCATCATACATGCTTGTATCTGCTTCTTAATTTAAGTCACATAATTAGAGTGATCTCCCCCGATACAGTTTTTTGTTTTCCTAACTTCTTGGATGTTTGAGATTATAATTATTTCGTACTTTTAGTTATAATTATAGAAAGTAGTTGATTTAGGGTCGTAATAACCAAGTTTATACAATGTTGTCTAAGTAAAATTACCTAAAGGGCGTGAACCTGAACTTGCATGTAAATTTTAAAAAATGACATTTAAATGTTAGTTAACAAGTTAGATTAGTAGCCTCATGGCTGTAGTTTCCAAATATGCACTATACTCAAAATGTCTCATTTAAAAATTAATTATCAGTTTGAAGGGGGGGGGGGGGGGGGGGGGGGTCTTCCACCATTTAATCGTTTGCACGTAAACTATCTACGCAGACTGCTCAGGATCGGTTGACAGGACATAGTGCACAGCTCTGAAATTCTCAGCAGGGCTAGACTCTCTGGCATCTATGCACTGCTACAGAGAGCCCAGATCAGATGAACAGGGCATGTTGTTCACATGTCAGATGGACAGGACATGTTGTTCGTATGTCAGATGGACAGGACATGTTGTTCGCCTGTCAGATGGACAGGGCATGTTGTTCGCCTGTCAGATGGACAGGACATGTTGTTCGTATGTCAGATGAACAGGACATGTTGTTCGTATGTCAGATGAACAGGACATGTTGTTCGCCTGTCAGATGGACAGGGCATGTTGTTCACATGTCAGATGGACAGGACATGTTGTTCATATGTCCGATGAACAACTGATAAACAAAGATAAACAACTTTTGTACAAGGAGCTCATGATAGGACAGCGCTCACAGGAGGGAAACAAAAGAAAAGATACAGAGACACTCTAAACGTTTATCTGAAGAGTTTCTCAATTGATGTAACTGACTAGTAGCTGCTTGCTCCGAACCGTTCAGCCTGGCGCACTGCCTTCACATATTGTGCTTGCACCGCTGAGCAATGGACCATAACGTAGGCGCAGGAAAAGCAAGCTGCACTAAAGAATATAATGCATGACTGCCCAACTATAAATGCTCTTCATGTGTGCCTTTCCTTCGGTAGAGTCTGTCACACTCAGATCGGACTGTGCAGAAATATGCAGTCCCATGTGAATAAACATGTCTGGCGCTGTCGCCATCAATAGGCAACTAACTACCTTAGTTAATCTTGTGAGGGTCTCACTCTTGTTCCTGTCGTGTAGTTTTGTCCTACAGGGAACAGTGGACGGTTGGATTGTTCCTGACATCTGAAGTCGCTCTCGCGTGGTCATGCTAGCACTGTGGGGGTCTGGCCAGTTGGTTCTGAGATTGGCACTGGCCATCACTGATCAGCCGGCTTGGTTCAAGAACGATAGTTGCTTTTACTGCATTTATCCGGCGACTGCACCGCTCCATTTGCCTCCGTTGCCGATTGTTCAATAGTAAATTGTAAATTGACCCTTCTATAAGAACATTACTGGGGAAACCGGTACAACTGACTCCAGAGAGAGAGAGAGAGAGAGAGAGAGAGAGAGAGAGAGAGACAGATAGAGAGAGAGAACTTTTTCAGATGCAGCTTCTGCTTCCGTCACAAATGTTTGTACACTCGCATCTTATATTCTCCAGCCTGCAAGACAGCACATTTAGCCTGCCTCCTGCCAGGTCTAGTTTGACAAGTTCCTCATAGTTTGAGGTGTTAATGTTGATCGTCTGCAGGTCATGGTTGCAAACTTTTTTGTAGCGGCGGAAGGATCTTCTTTTTGTTTCGGTTGCCAGAGGCCAGCTTTCCGCATAGGATGTCTTGTGGAATTCGCGCGTCCTCTATTATACATCAGTTGTGAACGGGAGTTGAGCAAGCACATTTAAAAATATTGTCAAGGTTTGAGGATATGTAGGTAAAAATATTCTATAACTTATTTTGATTCAGATTTTTGGCTTTAATTACTTTTAAAGTGCTTTTGTGCTTCTGAATTCTTCTTCTTCATCAGACAGTAACCATTATTTTTTTCGAAAAAAGCGGCGGTCATCCTGAGGCTGTCGACACTGCCATAGAGCTTGTCTTGTGGTTCCACTGGTGATGGCCACATCTGCTCTCTCTGATCCTCGTATGTCGGGCAGTTCTGCAGCAGATGTTCAGCGGTCATTTTCCCGGTACCACACGGGCATTCGTCGGTTCCACCTATCTTCAATTTGTTGAATAGGTGGTACCTCAGTCTATTGTGGCCAGTGCGAAGTCTGAAGACACCGACCTGCTCTCTTCTGTTCAACTGGTAATAGGCATCCTTTTTGGTGTAGCCGGTATGTTCAGTTTCCCATTTGGTCATGTATCTGGCTTTAATAAGCCGTTTTGACTCTTCGTACGTCATACTAGTATCTGTTTGTGGTAGTCTTGCACCTTTTTTTGCCAGTCTGTCTGCCTCCTCGTTGCCTTGGATGTTGCAGTGTGATGGGACCCACTGTACCACTACCCTTTTTTTTGGTGTGGACTGCTGGCATAGTTGACAGAGTACTGCTCTTAAGTCATTAAGCTCAGTGTTTTTTTCTGGCTTTTTAGCGCTGTGACTACGGCCAGAGCATCTGTTAGCAGGACTGTATGGCTTTCATTTTCTTTATGTGTCACCATTTCTTCCACTGCCGCCCTCAGTGCCTCTGCCTCCGCTCTGAAATTGCTTGTGTACTTACCAGTAGCGAATGACAGTGTTATTTGTCTGCCATTTGGTAGGTTCAGAAATGCTCCTGCCCCTCCGTTCTGTGTAGTGTTTGTTACAGAACCGTCGGTGTATGCATGGGTCCAGTCCATGCTTGGGTAGTTTTTCGATATAAAGCTTAGGGTAGTATCTGTCCTTTCTTTTTCAGTCTGGCAGTTTTTTGTTTCCAATGGAATCTCTTGGGGATGGCTTCTGTCTGTTACTCATCCCACACTACCCAAATCGGAACGCCAGTGGTCAGCACCTAGCCTCTACCTGTTTAGACACCTTTCCCCCAACCTCGTTTTCAATTGTTGTATTAATATCGAGACGATGGATCACATTTAACGCAGTCTATCCTGATCAAGTTGAGGCCACTTTGATCTACCGCTGACAACAAAAAAAACTAGACCACGGACCTGGATTTAGAACCTATGAACTTCACCATCAGCGGCAATCCGCAACAAAGTTCGATCACAGCAGGCCAGATTAGGAGATGAGAGAGAACTGGACAATAACAGTATCGATAAGGTTAGGTTTAGCGGAAGGAGTGTTTTAGATAAGCGTGTGAGATAAAGAATTTAAGTTGTTCGAAGTTTATAGCTGGAAGTGTTACTTGAATAAAGAATATGTTGTATTGTGTTTATAGTTAGCGTTACTGAAATTTGCTTAGAGTGAGTGTAGAGTGCACTAGAATAGCGCAGACCCCTTTAATTCTGCTACAGAGCTCTATCAAATCGATCGGCTCTGGTACAGATTGTACATAGCAAGTTTATCATGGTGAATCTAAGTAGACCTCCCCTGCCACAATTTAAACTTACTAAATCGATAAATGGTAGAACAATGCTAAACCTTACAAGAATGTTCAAAGACAAACACAACAGGCCTCTAAAAGTAGTGTATTTTTTTTCAGAAGAAATAGACTAATAATGTGTAAGTAATGCAATATATTTTGGTTTTGTACGCATTTTTTGTAGAAATAAAGATGAATCAGTGCCTAGTTTAAATTTGTTATCATAAATTGCATGACTAGTCCGACCATGGTGACTGGGACAATTTTTGACTGACTGGTAAGCCATCCTACTAATTTGTCAAGCCCGGTATACATGCATATATATATATATATATATATCGTATCATAGAACTTTCCTAGCTCGCATTGGCTTGGTCAGCCACTGTCTCACCCGCATATTGAAGGATGCAGAATGTCATGGCATGACCTTGTTTCTTGCTCATAAACGACGATTGACGAATTATTATTATTATATTAAGTCGCATTTTTTTGACAGATTAAAGCCATAGTTGTAACTATGGCTAACTGGCGTTAGCTCCGTTCATAGCGAGCAATTCGCTATTATCTGTGATAACAGCATGCCTCGTTTCGAATCGCGTCCGGAAACTAAAAACATCAGGGTCGTAATTTTAAATCGGGAACCGCTTCTCCAGTCAACCCACCTGTAATGGGTACCTGACGCATGAGTTAGGGAAAGTAAAAACAGCATGGAAGGGCAATAGTCATGACACATCTGACAGACTGCTGATTAGTACAATAATGTCTTCACAAACTCAATTTCCAACCAGCAGTTAATTTTGTTGAATTTCCAATATATTGACAAGGAAAATGTTTTCTACTTTAAAAAATAATTGGCAGTTAAATCCCAATTGTGTTTAAAAATTGACAGAAAGGAATAAAGTTATTAAACTAAGGAACAATTAAGGACAAAGAGTTTGAACAGTTACACAATTTCTGTAATTTGTCAACTAAAATGTTGATGGCATCCATATCTCTGCATGTCGGGCAGGTTTGCTGTCACCCATTTAGCCTTGGCCCACTTAACTCTCTACATGTCAGGTAGGTTTGATGTCACACATCTAGTCTTGACCCACTTAACTCTCTGCATGTTGGGCAGGTTTGCTGCCACACATCTAGCCTTGGCCCACTTAACTCTCTGCATGCCGGGCAGGTTTGCTGCAACACATCTAGCCTTGACCCACTTAACTCTCTACATGTCAGATAGGTTTGTTGTCACACATCTAGCCTTGACCCACTTAACTCCCTACATGTCAGGTAGGTTTGATGTCACATATCTAGCCTTGATCCACTTAACTCTCTACATGTCGGGTAGGCTTGCTGAAACATAACTATACCAAAGCATAGTTACAAGGAAAACGGTAATTCTAACAGACTCTCAGAGTGTACTCCAAGCCATCTCAAGCCACAAACAAGATAGACTTTCACATGAAATCAAATACAAGATGTGAATGTCTGTCTAAATTTAAAAAAACAGATTTAGTCCTATGATGGATTCCACTGTGGGATCCCTGAAAACGAGAAAGCCGATGAGCTCGCAAAAGTCGGAAGTGACGGCACGCAGATTCCCCATCCACAGAGCTATAAAGAAGCAAAGACACTCATCAAACGATCCATGAGGACAGAATGGAGAGAACAGCACAAAGAATACAAGCCAGAAAATGACAGCATAGACAAACTTGTCAGAGATGGGCAGACAAAGATCTTCAGACTCAGAACGGGACATTGTAGACTCAAGGTCCACCTCCACAGAATAGGTCTTAGAGACACTGCCAAGTGCGATTGCAGAGCACCCAAGCAAATATCAGAACATATTCTGCTAGAGTGTCCTACCTATGCAGACCAAATAGAGACAGTCTGGCCTGGGGAAGTGACCATGCTCGAATAGTTATGGGGGACCGGTGAAGACCTGAAACGCAAAGTCTCCTTCGTGAACCTCACCGGACTTGAAGCACCGCATCAGTTGATCGATGAAGAAGTAGATGAAGATATCACACATCTAGCCTTGACCCACTTAAATTTGCATGTCATGTAGGTTTGCTCCTGTATATCTAGCCTTGACCCACTTAACTATCTGCATATCAGGTAGGTTTGCTGTCACACATCTAGTCTTGACCCACTGGATTCTATGCATGTCCATATCTGACATTCTTGATGTTTTCAATATGGTTAATAATCGCATTGCTATCTCTATGTGCATAATTATCAGTTGTATCATTAAGTAATAGACTTCATAATCGAGACGCCAACATTTCCAATGTTAAACGGTCAAATCGTATGACCTCAGTTGCCCCTGTTATACACTTGGACTCTTCCCATTTAGTTTGTGTTCACAGCTCGTGAAAAGCCGACTCCCCCTGCTAGGGTGTAACTATTTGGCTTTCTCTCTAGTAAACACCGGCTTAGTCCATAAATGAAACCGGAAACAGGCAAGGTGGGAAGAGACAGGGGAAGATCACGTTTTAGAAAGAGACAAATCGAAGGCCAGATTGGTGAAGCAGAGACGAACATAGAGAGATAGAAAGGAAGAGAGAGATAGAGAGAGAGAGAGAGAGAGAAGGACATATAGTGCATGAGAGAGAGAAAGTGGAGATAGTGGAGAGATATCAAGAGATATGAGAGAGATAATGGAGAGAGAGAGAGAGAATGGAGAGAGAGAGAGAGAGAGAGAGAGAGAGAGAGAGAGAGAGAGAAGAGAGGAAGAAAAACTAATCGACCAGAGTTAAGTCGGAAAGACGACACACGTCCAAACGGGAAACTAGGTCAGGAAGGAATCAAAGTAGCAAGGACAATTTTGTGGAGGAATTTATTCCAGTCTGGTACATCATGTCGGGGGGGGGGGGGGGGGGGTGTGAATAGAAAGGTGCGCAAGGTGTAACTGGGGGGGGGGGGGGACGGGCAGATTGGTGTAGCTAGATTTCGTCAACAATTGTTTTGTTTTTTAATGATGTGGTGGTTTGGGGTAACTAGGATTTTGGTGTAAATTTGTTTATCTAAATGTAACTGGGGGTTTGGTGTAAATGTTGTTTCTAAATGTAACTGGAGGTTTGGTGTAAATTGGTTTATCTAAATGTAACTGGGGGCTTGGTGTAAATGTTTTTTTCTAAATGTAACTGTTGGTTTGGTGTAAATTGGTTTGTCTAAATGTAACTGGGGGTTTGGTGTAAATGTTGTTTCTAAATGTAATTGGAGGTTTGGTGTAAATTGGTTTATCTAAATGCAACTGGGGGTTTGGTGTAAATGTTTTTTCTAAATGTAACTGGAGTTTAGTGTAAAATGGTTTTTCTGAATGTAACTGGGGGTTTGGTGTAAATGTTTTTTCTAAATGTAACTGTTGGTTTGGTGTAAATTGGTTTGTCTAAATGTAACTGTTGGTTTGGTGTAAATTGGTTTGTCTAAATGTAACTGGGGTTTGGTGTAAATTGGTTTATCTAAATGTAACTGGGGGTTTGGTGTAAATGTTGTTTCTAAATGTAACTGGAGGTTTGGTGTAAATTGGTTTGTCTAAATGTAACTGGGGGTTTGGTGTAAATGTTGTTTCTAAATGTAACTGGAGGTTTGGTGTAAATTGGTTTATCTAAATGCAACTGGGGGTTTGGTGTAAATGTTTTTTCTAAATGTAACTGGAGGTTTAGTGTAAAATGGTTTTTCTGAATGTAACTGGGGGTTTGGTGTAAATGTTTTTTCTAAATGTAACTGTTGGTTTGGTGTAAATTGGTTTGTCTAAATGTAACTGTTGGTTTGGTGTAAATTGGTTTGTCTAAATGTAACTGGGGTTTGGTGTACATTGGTTTATCTAAATGTAACTGGGGGTTTGGTGTAAATGTTGTTTCTAAATGTAACTGGAGGTTTGGTGTAAATTGGTTTGTCTAAATGTAACTGGGGGTTTGGTGTAAATGTTGTTTCTAAATGTAACTGGAAATTTGGTGTAAATTGGTTTATCTAAATGTAACTGGGGGTTTGGTGTAAATGTTGTTTCTAAATGTAACTGGAGGTTTGGTGTAAATTGGTTTATCTAAATGTAACTGGGGGTTTAGTGTAAATGTTGTTTCTAAATGTAATTGGAGGTTTGGTGTAAATTGGTTTATCTAAATGCAACTGGGGGTTTGGTGTAAATGTTTTTTCTAAATGTAACTGGAGGTTTAGTGTAAAATGGTTTTTCTAAATGTAACTGGGGGTTTGGTGTAAATGTTGTTTCTAAATGTAACTGGAGGTTTGGTGTAAATTGGTTTATCTAAATGTAACTGGGGGTTTAGTGTAAATGTTGTTTCTAAATGTAATTGGAGGTTTGGTGTAAATTGGTTTATCTAAATGCAACTGGGGGTTTGGTGTAAATGTTTTTTCTAAATGTAACTGGAGGTTTAGTGTAAAATGGTTTTTCTAAATGTAACTGGGGGTTTGGTGTAAATGTTTTTTCTAAATGTAACTGTTGGTTTGGTGTAAATTGGTTTGTCTAAATGTAACTGAACCCGGGTTGACCCAGCCTTAAATGGGAACCGGTTTAGTCCGGGTAGTAAAAGCGGTGAGGTAGAGGAGATGGCTACCACCCTCATATAGCCGAGCCTTTGAAATGTGAGATCGCCAACACGTCACACCCCTACGGCAGTAATGCTTTGGGTTACCAAAAAAAACTGAAGGTTAACTGGGTTGTTTAGTATAAATTGGCGTATCTAAATGTAACTGGGGATTTGGTGTAAATTGGTTTGTCTAAATGTAACTCAGAGTTAAGTTTAACTGGGTTGTTTGGTGTATACTGGTTTATCTAAATGTAACTGGAAGTTTGGTGTAAAATGGTTTTTATAAATGCAACTGGGGGTTTGGTGTAAATTAGTTTTGTAAATGTAACTGAGGATTTGATGTAAATTGGTTTTTCTAAATGTTACTGAGGGTTTTGTGTAACTAGGGGTTTGGTGAAAATTGGTTTTTCTAAATGTAACTGGGGGTTTGGTGTAAATTATTTTTTTTTCTAAAAGTAACTGAGGGTTTGGTGAAAATTGGGTTTTCTAAATGTAACTTGGAGTTTGGTATAAATAGGTTTTTCTAAATGTAACTGATGGTGTTGTGTAACTGGGAGTTTGGTGTAAATTCGTTTATCTAAATGCAACTGTGGGTTTATTGTAAGCGGGGGTTTGGTGTAACTGGTGGGATGATGTAAATTGGTTTTTCTAAATGTAACTTGTGGTTTAGTGTAGATCGGGTTTTCTAAATGTAACTGGTTGTTTGTTGTAACTGGTGCTCTGGTGTAAATTAGTTTTTCTAAATCTAACTGTGGGTTTGGTGTAAATTGTTTTTTCGCGCAAATAATTTTTTTTTTTAATTTTGGATTCGACTTAACAATGGTTTAGTAAAAATGGTTTTAAGTGTAACTGGGATTTTGGCGTAACTGCGGATACGCGTAAATGGGAGATTGGAGTAACTGGGCGTTTGATTTAATCTGTATTTTGATGTCAAGGGAGGTTTATGGAAACTGGTTTTGTTAAAAACTGGGAGTATGGTATAATCAAAGGTTTTTTGTAACTGGTGGTCTGGAATGTATGTGTAACTGGAGGAAAGGGTTAATGTAACTGCTGAGGTTGATGACATAACTGGGGCGTAGGGGCGTTACAAATATATGCAGGTTTGGTGCTTCTGGTTTGTTTTTTGTAAGCCTCTTTTGATGTATATGAGTGTGTGGTGTAACCTGGTATCGATGTAAAAACTGAAGGTCGGTGTAACTTGGTATCGATGTAAAAACTGAAGGTTGGTGTAACTTGGTATCGATGGAACTACTGAAGGTTGGTGTAACTTGGTATCGATGTAACTACTGAAGGTGGGTGTAACTTGGTATCGATGTAACTACTGAAGGTCGGTGTAACTTGCTTTCGATGTAACTACTAAAGATTGGTGTAACTTGGTATCGATGTAACTACTGACGGTCGGTGTAACTTGGTATCGATGTAACTACTAAAGATTGGTGTAACTTGGTATCGATGTAACTACTGAAGGTCAGTGTAACTTGCTACCGATGTAACTACTGAAGGTCAGTGTAACTTGGTATCGATGAAACTACTGAAGGTCGGTGTAACTTGGTATCGATGTAACTACTGAAATGTCGGTGTAATTTGGTATCGATGTAACTACTGAAGGTCGGTGTAACTTGGTATCGATGTAACTACTGAAGGTCGGTGTAACTTTGTATCGATGTAACTACTGAAGGTCGGTGTAACTTGGTATCGATGTAACTACTAAAGATTGGTGTAACCTGGTACCGATGTAACTACTCAAGATTGGTGTAACCTGATATCGATTTAACTACTTAACGTTGGTGTAACCTGGTATCGATGTAACTACTCAGAGCTGGTGTAACCTGGTATCAATGTAGCTGCTCAGAGTTGGTTTAACCTGGTATCGATGTAACTACTCAAGATTGGTGTAACCTGGTATCGATATAACTACTGAAGGTTGGTGTAACCTGGTATCGATGTAGCTGCTCAGAGTTAGTGTTACATGAGTTTTGACACTGTAACGTAATTGAGAGTTTTCTGTAATTAGGTATTCATGGACATGTGATGTTTGAGAAGTCTTAGGATTGAGATGATGAAGTGAACTTTGATCGTTGATGTGTGTACATTAAATGTAAATGATATTGGTGTGTTCCTGCCGCTTCATATTGTTTCTGTCAAAACATTGTGCATTTTGGGTTCTCTCATCATCAGACTTACTCGACCATTGTTCACACATCTGTCATAAAACATGGGGTATGTGTATATACTGTATTTGTATTCCATTGCTGCGTTGAGTGTGTTCTTGAAAGTAAGTTAGATGGCGTTGGTATACATATGATGATGGATTGGATGTAGAGAGTTTGAATGAGAGAGAGAGAGAGAAAGAGAGAGAGAGAGAGTGGGAGGGGGCAAACTGGGAGGCAAGAACGGAGACCTACGACGAGCATCCCAAAGAAGACAGAAAGCTACAGATAATGGTCTGTTTGAAGAGAGCTCGTGTTCTGTTGGAGACCTGCTCTAACATTAACAGCAGCCGATCGATGCGCGCGGGTCACTATTGTGTTACGTCACGAGAGAACACCTTGTCTCCCCCGCCAGCTAACGTTCTGCCTCTAGCGTTTACTAGAAAAGGACTCTTGCCACAACAACTGGGACCTGCTGTCAACGTACTTAGAGAATTAGTCGAGAAAAATCACAGGGACTGTCTCTGCTGAATACACTAGACTAATTCACGCAAACTCACGGATATATGCACTAAAATTTAAACCGCACATCCACAAAAATACACAAACACACTGAAATACACAAGCACACACTCAAACATACACATATGCAAACGCAAAAGGCTCACAAGAGCACACACACACACATACACACACACACAGACACATATACATACTCTAACCTACGAACATATACAAATAAAAACACACGGCCACTCACAGAGACGCATTTAAAAAACGTTTGCAAATACTTACATATACATACACTTGCCAGTACATGCGTACATATAAATGTATGCATACACATGTCCAGAGAAACACATACTACAGATACAAAACATGCACAGTCCCATATACACATATGCATGTACACATACAAGTAGACACACGTACACATATACACACACAACACTTAAAGATATATATATATATATATATATTCAAATACACATATACACCGACTTACGTGCATGTATACATACACTGCATACATACATACATACATACACGCATACATACATACACGCATACATACATACACGCATACATACATACATACACACACACAAACAAACACACACTCACACACATACATACATACATACACATACACACATGCATACATACACACACACATACATACATACATACATACATACATACATACACACACACACACATACATACATACACACACACATACATACATACACACACACATACATACATACACACACACACACATACATACATACATACATACATACATACATACATACATACATATCCTCGATGACAGTCCGACAGATATGCCATATGCGAGGAAGCCAACAATATTTTGTATGCGTCCTGATCTATTGCAGTTCCAATGCGAGCCTTGGTATTTGGTCAGACCATTTCGCCATCACATAGATGGATGACCTCGCGGTTGTGTACAGGCATATGATCTTCTTCTTCTTCTTCTTCTTCTTCTTCTTCTTATTCTTCTTCGTACGCTGTCAGACGTAAACATGTATTTTTTCGAAAAAATCAGCGGTATCCTGAAGCTGTCGAAACTGCCATAGAGCTTGTCTAGTGTTGCCACTGGTGATGGCCACATCTGCTCTCTCTGATCCTCGTATCTCGGGCAGTTTTGCAGCAAATGCTCAGCGACCATTTTCTCGGTACCACACGAGCATTCGTCAGTGCCACCTATCTTCAATTTGTTGAATAGGTGGTACCTCAGTCTTTTGTGGCCGGTGCGAACTCTGAATACCACGACCTGCTCTCTTCTGTTCAACTGGTAATAGGCATCGTTTTTTGTGCAGCCAGTATGTTCTGTTTCCCATTTGGTCATGTATCTAGCTCTAATAAGCCTTTTTGACTCTTCGTATGTCACACTAGTATCTGGTTGTGGTAGTCTTGCACCTTCTTTTGCCAGTCTGTCTGCCTCCTCGTTGCCTTGGATGTTACAGTGGGATGCAATCCACTGTACCACTACTCTTTTTGGTGCAACATGCTCGTATAGTTGACAGAGTACTGCTCTTAAATCATTAAGTTCAGTATTTTTCTGGCTTTTTAGTGATGTGACTACGGCCAGGGCATCTGTAAGCAGGACTATATGGCTTTCATTCCTTTTACCTGTCACCATTTCTTCCACTGCCGCCCTCAGTGCCTCTGCCTCCGCTCTGAAATTGCTTGTGTATTTTCCAGTTGCCACTGACAGTGTTATTTTTCTGCCATTTGGTAGGCTCAGGAATGTTCCTGCCCCTCCGTTCTGTGTAGTGTTTGTTATAGAACCGTCGGTGTATGCATGGGTCCAGTCCATGCTTGGGTAGCTTTTCGATATAAAGCTTAGGGTAGTATCTCTCCTTTCTTTTTCAGTCTGGCAGTTTTTGTTTGCAATACCTGGTATATTTTCTACCACCTCTGGAAATATATCCTGCCTCCAGGTAGGTTTTCGTACAGTAGTGATGGGTTTTGGTGTTGTTAGTGCGTTTATGGGATCTTCGTGCATCTTTGCTTTTGCTATTTCTGCAAAGTTTCTCCGCTTTAGTTTCCCATTTCCCAAATTCTTTAGTCTCTGGTGCATTGGATGGTCAGTCAGTCTTCGGAGTTTCTCTGACTGCAGCTGGGCTCTGCAGTCTCTTCTATCGGTCATGGATTGCAGTTTTGTAATCTTTTCAAGTTCTACAATTGGCGTTGACTTCATGCCTCCTGTTATAACTCTCATGGCTTGGTTTTGAAGTTTGCTAACTTTATCGAAGTTCGCCTTTGCTGCTGTTGTCCATGCCGCAATGCCATACTCGAGAACTGGTCTCACTCTTCCAGTGTACAGTTTCTTTAGTATGCTTTCGTCTGCTCCCCAGCTTGTGCCAGCAAGTTTTCTCATGATTGCCATTCTTTCTCTGGCTTTCATTCGGTTTCTCTCGATCTGACTTTTCCATGTCATGCGCCGATCAAATGTGACTCCCATGTAGTTTGGTTTGTCGTTTGGTTGCAGGTAATTTCCGTTAAGACTTCATTTGGTGTTTTTGGGTTTGTTTGAAAGCGAGAATATCGTACATGTTGTTTTTTCCTCGTTTATTTTGACCAGCCATGAGTTCGCCCACTCTTCCAGCGATGTTAGGGCCTGCTGCATCTGATTACTTGCTATGGTGAGATTCTTTTCAGAGGTCCACAAAGCCAGATCGTCTGCAAACATTGAGCTGTAGACACTTCTTGGTATATTCTCTATTATGTTATTTATATACACCAGGAAGAGTGTGGGTGACAGTACTCCCCCTTGGGGTACTCCCTGCTCAAGTGTCACCTTTTTGCTCATCTGCCCTTGTACTTGAAATCTGGCTGTTCTGTTTTTGATGTAGTGGCTGATCCATTTGTACATTTTCCCACAAACTTCACTTCTTCGTAGCTTGACTTAAGTCCCTCTTTCCAGACTTTGTCAAATGCCTTTTCTAGGTCAACCCAAACCGCTACTGTGTGTTTTTGCTCCTGATAGGCATCCTCTATTTCCTGGGCTATGAGGGTGATCTGATCCTCAGTGGCTTTGTGCTGTCTAAAGCCTGCTTACTGTGCAATTAGTATGTGTTTTTTTTCCAGATGCCACATCAGTCTGGTGTTTATTATACGTTGCATGAGCTTGCCTACACAGCTCAGTAGACTGATAGGCCTGTATCCATTTGGATCTGTTTTATCTTTTCCTTTCTTTGATACTGGTACAAGTACTGCGTCTTTCTATGCCTGGGGTACAATACCCCTTTTCCAGCTTTGGTTCAGGACTGATAGCAGTTTCCTCTTTGCCCCATCAGCATTTCGTTTGTTACCCCATCTTTTCCGGGTGATTTCCTTTTTTTTAAAGTTCTCATGGCCTCTTTCATTTCATTCATTGTTAGTTTTGCCATCATGTGCTCTTCTGGTGCCATATTAATGTTGTCGTGCCCCTTTTGCTCTTCACTAATGTCTGTATGATTATTTGCAGGGACATCAATGTGGTTTGCTCTGGCGTAATGTTCAATAAAGGCGTTTCCTGCCTTTTTTCCAGTGAGCATGTTGTCACCCTGCTTGATGGTAATTTTTTTGTTTGATGGAGTTTTGTCATTCATGGCTCTGACTAACTTCCATAGTTTGTTCCCATCTTTATCTAAATTGAGGCTTTCTGTTTTGTTTTTCCAGCTTTCTCTTGTTTTTTGGTTTAGAGTGTATTTGTATTTCGCCGTGGTGGCTTTGAGGGCGATATTTGCCTCCATAGATTGTTCTCTCTCTGCCATGTTCCTAGCATTTGAGACTTCGTCTTCCGCTTTCTGCAATTCTTCATTCCAATAAGGCTTGTAATTTTTCCTTGCCTCTCTTGGGATGGTTTCAGTGGCAGCTTGCATTATTGCTTTGCTTAGGCTTTCCACCGTGGGCTTCATGTTGTTTTTCCGTGTATTGATGGTTTCACACAGCCCATCTGTCAGGATTGCAAATCTGTCCCAGTCGGCTCGTTTATAATTCCAACGTGGGAGCGGTTTTATTTAATGTGGGCCTACTTCCATATCAACGTCTAGCCTAATTGGCCTGTGGTCGCTATCTGCCAATTGGTTTAGCACCTGGCGGTCTATTTTGTGGTGAATGTCTACAGTGGAAAAGGCCAAGTCTGGAGTAGAGGTGGTATGCCATGTTCTAGAAAGGCATATGACCACCAACAGGTTATTCCACGTTTCCATCTGCAGGCATGCGCACCTCATGTCCAGCCTAGCTATGTTTGCGTGATATCGGCGCTTCCATAATGTTCCGAAACAAAGTTTGACGCCGAATTGGTTTGTTCCGTATCTTATCCCGTATCGCCATTTTTCGCCATTAATCTCTGACTGACTCTTAGCTTCTAACCATGTTTTTGCTTTGGATTTTACTCAAATTAAGACAGTTTCCTAAAATCAACATAGGCCATACAGATCTACCCTGAAAGTCGCCACATCGAGAGTCGACACGAATTGATGCAGGCCCCACAGATGAAACTTTTGGAGGAACCTGTCTCCGGACATCATCTACCATACACAACATGGAAGTCGCTGAACAGACTACGAACTGGTGCATCACGGCGCAAGAGGCATATGGAAAGATGGAGATACACAGATGATGACACACGTGAATAGAGGACCCAGACTTTCATATGACTTGCACCAACCACCAGGAAACATGCAACAGGGGCGACATGCTGTAGATAAATGACAAGGCAATCCATGTCACTGAATACTGAATAACCTGGTGATTGGACACGGAAAGTAAGTAAGAACTGTTTTGTGATAGTTCTACAAGTCGCAATCTGACACCATTGCTCGAATGACCATGGAATTGAAAGTGTCTCGAATGACCATGGAATTGAAAGTGTCTCGAATGACCATGGAATTGAAAGTGTCTCGAATGACCATGGAATTGAAAGTGTCTCGAATGACCATGGAATTGAAAGTGTCTCGAATGACCATGGAATTGAAAGTGTCTACTCTTGCCGTTGTGACTTTGATGTCTTGGAGTATTGGCTTAATGGAGTTGAAGGAATACCAAAAGTACTTTTCGTCGTCTAGAAATTTCGTGGTAGATTTTGTGGTTGGCAATTATCTTTTGGCCTTTGTAGATATAGCAGTTGATATCCTCGATGGTTTTCTCTGCTAGCTTGATGTCCTTCCTTGGACAGTATGGGTTTGTCAAGCATTGTGTTTTACTTTTATTTATCTTCAGACCAGCAGCTCTGTTTAGGTCGTTCAAGGATTGTTGGGTCTCCCCTGTTATTGTATGACTCATGAGCACGATGTCATCTGTAAACCGTAAATGGGTGAACCCCTCGCCATCTATATTTACACCTGTGTTTATCCATTTCTAAACTACAGATGGCCATGGTAGATTCAATGTCATTTTTTGAAAACGTTGTCGATAGCCGTTGTTGGGAAGATGGTGTCGTCCTGTCGGGCTCATATTGTTATCGAAACACACATACTGGACGGGAGTATAGCAGTCTTTGCTAGTTTCCAGTCTGATATAGGTTTCAGAGACGCCCGTTGTTGGGAACATTTATCACAATATTGGTCTCGATACTATCAAAGGCGTTCATGATCAGTTGATTGATCGAACGGAGGTGGTCGATGGTGTAGAACCCGTTTCTGAATCCGGCTTGTTTTGGAGGTCTTCATTAGAATTGCGCTGTCGTCCTCCATAGCAGACAGAGTGATATGACTGCTTAATGGTGTCAGGATTGTAAATCAAATCAAGCAGCAGGATTGGCATATCTCTGGATCGCCAACACAGCACTACGGCAAACTTGGTACGTTACTCAATAAACGCGTTGACTGCTGCGGTTCTGTAATTCAAACGGTATTACAGAACAAACAAGAACACAAATAGATATACAAAGATGTCTTAAGACCAAAGGGATGTTGGACACAATCGCACTATACGAACTAAATATAAAATTCCGTCCGCAGCTCAAGAACGACCATGAGCATTCAAGCAGTTGGAACCAGGAGCAGCCTCATTCAATATAAAAGCTATGCAAGAAAAGAAAGGTGTTCTTAAAGCACATAAACGGAACAGCAACAGCATCACAGCACATAGACGAATTCTCGAAGAAGGATGCCAACAGTATTTCGCAGACGTTTTTTTTTTCATCGCAGGCTAACGTCCCATTAAAGTTGGCGGCAAAAGAGGGGGACCACATTGAACCGATCAGTCAAAACGAGACACCGCTCTGATGGAATAACTATAGATGTCCTTAAGGCAGGGGCAGCAACTCTAACAGTTCATTTGTCAAAGATGTTTAATAAATGCCTCTAATCGGTACGATTTCCTGGCCAGTGGAAGTCATCAAAAACTGTTCTCATCTACCAGAAAATAGAGATACTGAACAACTTGGGAATTACCGGCCAATTTGCCTTGCTACCGATAAGAATCAATGATAGAATCATTGTCAACAGAATCGACAGGCAACTTGGTGAACACTAACCTCACAGACGCACCTAATAATAATATCAGTCCATCGCAAGCAAAGATTACGACTCAGCCAGACTTGTCCTGAGAGATGTGTTCTCAAATGCCTATAGAGACAAATTCTGGCACGCCACACTTTGTCGCACCCGGGGCACTCATATGACTAGTCGACTGTAGAGTCGTGGAGCGCGTTCTGCTCTTTCTGGCAACACGCATACTCTATGTCTTCACGATGAAGTTCCGCTATGCGATCTGAGCACCAGTGGTGATAATGAGCGCCGGGTGGAACGGTTCTGCGAAAGCAACTCCCATGAGTTGACATCAATATATAAGCTTTTCAGAGACACTTTCAAGGAGTAGCATTTCTTCTGTCCTCCTAATGAGCGACTGCCTGGTTCTGAGATCACCGTATAACAGCTGCTTAATGATACGCTCATCTGAAAGGCGAAAAACATTTCCCGTCAATCTTATAGGGGATTTTTGTAGAAGTGTATAGATGCTCAACATGTTAGTCTTTCTAAGAATTTCACAGGCACATTGTCCAGCCAGCCAATCATGAGCAGGATACGCAGCCAACTCCAGTGAAAACGATTTAGCTGTCTGGCATTTCTGCTATACATTGTCCATGTTTCGCAGGCATGCAGTGCAGTAGTTATCACTACAGCCCGATACACTTTAACCTTGGTGGCGACACAGGTGCCCTGTCGGCTCCAGACGTTTGCATGCAGCCTCTCAAGTGCAGATCTGGGATATGCAATCGTTCTGTTAGTCTCAAAGTCGATATTCACCTTTCTCGTGAGCGTACTGCTCAGGTATGTGAAGCTAACGACTACCTGGACACATTTTCTTTGTACTGTAACGTTTTGTTCATTGTGAGTCTTCCCAGGAGCAGGCTGGAAGAGTACCTCCATTTCTCTAGGGCTGGAAGAGTACCTCCATTTCTCTAGTGCTGGAATAGTACCTCCATTTCTCTAGTTGTGATCGTGCGACTAAAGTTGCTTCATGCCCTCTAAAACTCTGTCTTGGTGGATTGCATGTTTAGTTCTGAGCAGATGTTAATGGTGCAGTCGTTGCCTAGACAAACACATATACATAGACAAATGTGTCTGCCCACTTTGAAAACCCTTAAATCGGCAGGTAGCTAAGAGACGGAGACAGACATAGATGGACATGTATTGCTAGACAAACAGACATAGAAAGACATTTGCATACATACTTAGACACACATAGACATGCTTAGACATACATACTTAGATAGACATGCATAGACATACATGTATAGAAAGACATGCATAGACAGGGCAGATATAGATAAACATACATAGACAGACTATCATACATAGACATGCGAAGACAGACATGCATAGATATATATGCATAGATAGACATGTATAGACAGACATGCATCAATAGATAGGTATAGCCAGACATGCATAGATATATATTCATAGACAGACATGTATTGACAGACATGCATAGATAGACATGCAAAGACAGAACTGCATATATATATATATATATATATATATATATATATATATATATATATATATATATATACATATATATATATATTCATAGACAGACATGTATAGACAGACATGCATAGACAGACATCCATATATAAACATGCATAACATACATTTCATAGACATACATGCATAGACAAATAAGCATAGACAGACATGCATTGATATATATGCATAGACAGACAGGCATAGACATGCATAGATAGACATGCATAGACAGACTTACATAGACAGACATATATAGGCATGCATTGATAAACATGTATAGACAGACAGGCATAGACATACATGTATAGATATGCACAGATAGACATTCACAGACAGACATGCATAAACAGACCGGCATAGATACACATGCATAGATAAACGTGATGGACATACAGGCATAGACAGACATATATAGACATGCACAGATAAACATTCACAGACAGACATGCATAGATAGACATACATATACAGACAGACATGAATAGACCTGCATAGACTGACATGCATCAATATATAAACATGCATAGATGGACATAGATATAAAGACCCAGAAAGACAGACAAATATAGACAGCTATAGAAAGATAGAAACAACAGAAAATGGACGAACTGATCGACTTTGAAAATTGCCCTGTCAGCTAAATAGACTCAATTCCTGTTAACAACTAGACCAGCTATACAGTAATATTGACTGTATATGTTAGCTAATGTTCTTGCGTACAATTAACCGACCATCACCAATGGTCAAGTTACAACGATGTAAGAAATCGCTTGTCAAGATATCCAAATTGTGCCTAATGTATCGCGCCATCTATTTTGTATTCTTGCCAGAAATCAGGTCACACCCGTTCAACATTCTTGTGTATTGTCTCCACAGCACATGCACCTGTGCTAATTTATTGTTTGTCAGCTCAATCTGCCAGCATAAAGCCCTGGCTTCCATCAGTGCTCTATTGATTGTCTGTGGAGTCCTCGACAGACGATGCGTCGAGAGGGAGGCCAGGGGTGGGCTTGGTGGTTGTTTGTGTTGTTCAGTTCGCTCGTTTGTCTTGTCTCCACCCACGCTTTCTACCATGGCCAGTTTACTACAGCGGAGGTCGTGGTTGTTGGCAGGCAAGCTTTCTGGTTGTTCAATCTGATAACCTGTCTGTTAACCTAGTTCGTGGGCTAGTCTTGTTATCTTCACGTTCTTCTGCCTTTAGTGTTGGCACCTGTACCTGTTACTGTTTCTGTCCTGTTCGTATACCACAAATAACATGTGTGCATTGTGCTGTTATCGCCCCTTTCATCTCACTTTCATGTACCATTAGTGAGAACATGTGTGTCTGGTGCGTTATCCCACAGGTATTTGCCACTACTGATAACCCAGTTATTTGATGTTGTTGTAGCTACTTTCATAGCAAATAATATAGTGTGTGTCTGGCGATATATCGCCACTTTCATCCACAACTAATGACATCGTTCACATCTGACAATGTTGTTATCTATTTATGTACCAATGAGAACTGTAAATATGATGATGCTGCCAGTACCTGAATACACATACATATCAACCAGTTTTAGTCAGGTGCTGTTATGGTCCTACATATGGCGTTAATGCCCCGTTGATGAAATCATGGATATATGAGAGACTATATTCAGAACTTGGTTCCGGGTTATTCATTTTGACATTATCGCAGTCGCTCTCCCTTTATCTCTCCCTCTCTGTCTCTCTCTCTCTCTCTCTCTCTATATATATATATATATATATATGTGTGTGTGTGTGTGTGTGTGTGTGTGTGTGTGTGTGTGTGTGTATGTGTACTCAAGGAATGGTCTCTTGATTGTCACATATCTAACAGAACAGTCGTAACTTTTTTCTGTTCCCGTAATTGCTAACGTCTGCACACTTTCTGTAAAGACTACTTATTGTAAAGACTACTTACTCTAAAGTCTACTTTATGTAAACTTACTGTAAAGACTACTTACTGTAAAGGATACTTACTTTAAAGACTACTTAATGTAAAGACTACTTACTGTAAAGACTACTTACTGTAAAGACTACTTACTGTAAAGACTACTTACTGTAAAGACTACTTACTGTAAAGACTACTTACTGTATTTATCGTTAGTTGATTGTCATTATCATAGCCATTGTCATCATTATTTACCTGTCACTGCAGGTGGTGGAGTATACGCTCAAAACAAACACTTTTTGTAAACTGAAATTTAATATTGTTCATTGTTTAACATTTGTCTATTACGTGTTGTTACCAACCTGTATGAAACATACTTGTGCAAAGTAACTTTGTTTCAATGTGTGTGCACTAAAGTATTGTTTGTTCCGTCACATTCTACGTAACATATTTTCTTGTTCTTATATTCTTGATCGTTAAATTACTTCTTGTATTTTGTCAAACTATTTTGTACTTTTTTCGATTCCACATTCCTATCAAAAATACACCTTAGCGTTTCTCCTCTTTGGTCAATATGTTCATGTTTAACTCACGACGTGAAAAAGTACCCAATAAGTCAAACATATTCAGCGGGATCAGGATGCTGGGTAGCACATGAGCTGCAGTGGTCAGCGACCCATAGCTGACTGCTAGCGTCAGGGCCAGCGAACCAGAGCTGCCAAGCATAGCTTCTACACCTCCACGCGGTGATCCTGGATAACAGGCTGCCTGCAGCAGGGCAGACTGGCTAAGGAGAAGGGATCGAAGTGGGAATGCTAACCCCGTACTCAAAATATGCTTGCTGAAGTCGGAGTGTTGGACCGAAAGGTGCAAACATCGCAGCCAAGCTGTAAACTACGACACAACGTATTCCGTTCTCTGGACTACATTCTGCTACTTACCCTTTCATGGTTTGGTAGTGGGAGATTGAGAACGAAGAAGAAGAAGAAGAAGAGGGAGAAACATATTCAGCATGGATCCGCTCCTCAACTACATGCCAGATAAGATGGGCGTGGCATGTTGTGCTCGTGCACGATGATCACATCCTCAAGCAGCAGCCAATCGGTGAGATCGGAAAAGGCAGACGCTCATCAATGGGACGGAGGAAACGCTCATCAATGGGACGGAGGAAACGCTCATCAATGGGACGGAGGAAACGCTCATCAATGGGACGGAGGAAACGTTACACACAATCCTTTACAATGTTTCTCCAAAAAGCTTCAGAATTGAAGTCACCTTCTGTGAGATGTATGCACATAATTGTACTGCCTGGAATTATATCATCACATCAGGTGCTCAGAACGCAGAGAGAAACTTCATTGTTTTATATACAACTTCATGTTTTATACACAACCTCATGTTTTATACACAATCTCATGATTTATACACAACTTCATGTTTTATACACCAGTTCATGTTTTATACACAACCTCATGATTTATAAACAATCTCATCATTTATACACAACCTCATGTTTTATACGCCAGTTCATGTTTTATACACAACCTCATGATTTATAAACAATCTCATCATTTATACACAACCTCATGTTTTATACACCAGTTCATGTTTTATACACAACTTCATGGTTTCCACCAGTTCATGTTTTATACACAACCTCATGATTTATGCACAATCTCATGATTTATGCACAACCTCATGTTTTATACGTCAGTTCATGTTTTATACACAACCTCATGATTTATAAACAATCTCATCATTTATACACAACCTCATGTTTTATACGCCAGTTCATGTTTTATACACAACCTCATGATTTATACACAATCTCATGATTTATACACAACCTCATGTTTTAAACACAACCTCATGTTTTATACACACGATCATGTTTTATACACATCTTCATGTTTTATACACAAGCTTATGTTTTATTCACAACATCATGTTTTATACACAAGCTTATGTTTTATTCACAACTTCATGTTTTCGCTACTTCGTGAAGTATATGTTTGAACTGCGTCTCGTCCCGTTACAAGAAACCTGTATTGCAGCCACTGGATATATAAGACAATGGTTTTTTTCTAAACATATTGAAATTCTCAGTCTTAATACAAGTCTATTTAGTCGCTTCTTTAACGATATCCATGGGGGGAAACAGTGAGCGGCTTAATTCACCCAAGTTACTACTTAGTTGACAAATAACAAAGGCCCTTACGATGAAGTTTCCTCTAGCTATGTCCCCTTGTATATTTCACTGAGTTTTACGTGATGGGATGGATTATCTGCACTACTAGCAAAACATTTAGGCTACATTTTACGTGATGGGATTATTGGCTCTAAGAGCAACCCATTTTAGCTACATTTTACGTAATGGGAATATTGGCTCCATGAGCAACGCATTTTGGCTACATTTTATTAAATGGGATTATTAGCTCCAAGAGCAACTCATTTTGGCTACATTTTACGTAATGGGATTATTGGCTCCAAGGGCAACCCATTTTGGCTACATTTCACGTAATGGGATTATTGGTTCCAAGACCAACCCATTTTAGCTGCATTTTACGTAATGGGATTATTGGCTCCATGAGCAACCCATTTTGGCTACATTTTGCATGATGGGATTGTCGGCTTCATGAGCAACCCATTTTGGCTACATTTTACGAGATGGGATTATTCACTTCTTGAGCAACCCATTTTGGCTACATTGTACATTATAGGATTGTTGGCTACATGAGCAACCCATTTTGGCTACATTTTACATGATGGGATTGTCTGCTCCGCGAGCAACCCATTTTGGCTACATTCTAATATGATGTGATCGCTGGCTCCATGAGCAACCCACTGTAGCTTCTTATATATATATATGTTTTAAACAGTTTCCTATCCTCTTGCCACTTGAGCTGGAGTATAAGACTACACCAACAGTTGGTCTCTTTTTGGAAACATGTACGAAAGCATTTTACGTGCTATTCCAGTAGCAATTTGTTTCATGCGATTATGTTGCTAAGCACATGCACAACTCTCTTTAGTGACATTTTGTGACAACATGGAGTGCAGTGGTACTAGTCTTTTCCCCAACCAAGTAAATAGTCCCGGAACTCACTCGGGGAACCTTAAAGGGACAGTACTACTATTTCTTCCCTTCCCAAAAAAGGGTTCCAGGAGCCTGTTAGGAGGTCTTAATGTTTTTTACATCTCTTGCTCATAATTGAAGGACAGTTTCCTGCCACAGCTAGCTGTACCATTGCGCCTTTCACCTGATCTGTTGTAATATCCCCATCATTGCTCATGTATTGATCTAACGATGTTCTGACATTTACTTTAACTGAGTTCTGACTCGAATATTCTAGTCATCACGAGAACAGGTCAATGGGTCAAGGACACATTATATTCTATTCATTTTCTTCGGCGGCAATACATTTTTCCTAGAACAAACTCTGAGGTCAATTTGGCTGTATAAACTTTACAAAACCTTCCACGGAAATTATCGAAGCCTATACACTAATGCGCTTGCAAATGTGTCAACCACTTTGTTCAGATGTTAAACGTTGAGAATCGCGTCCTTTCATTAGCACGGCAGATATATCGACACGTCTTCTTCCAGAAGATTCTCTAATGTCCTGGCCACGCTCGCAGAGAGCATACTTGCAGTCATTAATAAACTATTGATGAGATCATGCATGTTATCATAGATCAGTACGAGATATATACCTCGCATGGGGAAATAGGTGGGGGCGGGGGCGGGGGCAATGATATGGTGACTGAAATAAAATGTGAAATATTAAAACAATGATCTTCATGAGAATGGCTAATAAACATCGACACTGAGTGGACAGTAAGCGGACCCCACGACTTGTGACCAAGTTTACAGGGGATTCAACCAACTGGTTTCCGGGGGTTGATAAAAACAGAGCCACATCAACTTTCCAATCAAGTTATAACAAGTGGCTACATTAGGTTGTTTATGGGGGATAGCAGCCACAACTCGTATGGTCAGTGTTATGGAAGGGCAACAGTACAAACTCGGGTACACGCTCCATGGAAAGGGCAACAGTACAAACTCGGGTACACGCTCCATGGAAAGGGCAACAGTACAAACTCGGGTATACGCTCCATGGAAAGGGCAACAGTACAAACTCGGGTATACGCTCCATGGAAAAGGTCACGTCAAAAAATCGAATACACGTACCATGACAGGGCCACAGCAAACATTCAGCTAAACGCTCCACGAAAAGGGTTACAGCAAAAACTTGAGTACACGCTCGTCCATGGAAAGGGTCACAGCAAAAACTCCAGTACACGCTCCATGGAAAGGGCCACAGCAAAAAATTCGAGTACACGCTCCACGGAAAGGGCTCCAGTAAACATTCAGATACAAGCTCCATGGAATCGGCCCCAGCAAAAACTCGAGTACACGCTCCATGGAAAGGGCCACAGCAAAAACTCGAGTACACGCTCCACGGAAAGGGCCACAGCAAAAACTCCAGTACACGCTCCACGGTGAGGGCCACAGTAAAAACTCGAGTACACGCTCCATGGAAAGGGCCCCAGTAAACATTCCGATACAAGCTCCATGGAATCGGCCCCAGCAAAATCTCGAGTACACGCTCCATGGAAAGGGCCACAGCAAAAACTCGAGTACACGCTCCATGGAAAGGGCCCCAGTAAACATTCCGATACAGGCTCCAAGTTGTTGTGAATGCCCACAGTGAGTAGGTTTACTCTTTTGTGCGCCCTGAAAAAGACGTTAAATGACGGATTGTAGAAGCGTTCCTCTCATCCTGAGCGTGCTGATGGAAATAGACCGAGGATCCTTCAGGCGGTTGTGCTATGCTTAGCTTCATTTTTCGTGTCCATCACTACTACTGGGATCACGTCGATCTCCCACCTGGTTAGCCAGGCTGTCTTTAAAACAGCCCGGTTGCAGGGAGGACTGCGAGCAGATCGAGGTAGGAGTCGTGACCAGTATAGTTTGTCTGACCCTGATCTACATGTCTGATCTGAATGTTTTGTCTGACCTTGACTGCCATGTCTGATCTGTATGTTTTATCTGACCTTGACTACCATGTCTAATCTGTATATTTTGTCTGACCATGGCTAACATGTCTGATCAGTATGTTATTCCTGAGCAGAAGTTAGTCTTCTTCCCTACAATCCCAAAGCAAAGGGTTCATCTATAGTGGTGGTTTTATGCTTCGCTTGTAGCGAACAGCCGGATTAATTATTCAGAGAAGATTAATTAAAGAAAGGAATGTACTGTTCTGTGAATAGAAACAGATATAAAACTATACTCTAGGGATCAGCTTATAGAGAATGTGAGATTGTTGTGTGAAATAGAAAATCTCAATGGGTAGATCAAATAGGGAACATAATTACAGAATAGGCGAGAACAATATTAGAATAATAGAAAATGAAAGGGACCTAGGGTTTATAACAGATCATCCAATTAAAGTTAGTGAGCAAGTCCATGAAGAAGTGAAAAAGGCAAATGCAATGTTAGATATGATAAAAATAAATATTGAACATAGGAGCAAGGAAGTGAAAGTCAAACTGTAAAAAGCATTAGTTAGACCTAGATTGGAGTACTGTGTACAGGTGAGTCCTTACCGTAGAGGGTATATAAAAATGCTGGAAAGGATACACAAAAGAGTGACAAAGATGATAGTGGGATTCCAGAGTTACAGTTATGAGGAACAACTCATAAAAACCGGCGTAGAGTGTCTAGAAAAGAGACGACTTGGAGCTGATTTAATACAGATTTATAAGATGGGGACGGCGTGGCCTAGTGGTTAAATGGCACGGCTCACAACCAGAAGGTGCTGGGTTCGATCCCCATCACAGCACCGGCTGTTACCCCGGGGAAGCAAACCCTTAGAAAATGCAGGAGGAAGCAGACCCTTACATAAAATGCATGCTGAAGTCGGATGCACTGGGCCGACAGGCGCAAAATAAAAACCACAATGTAACGCACACACGCCTTAGGGAATAAATAAATAAGGCGAACGCAAAAAATAAGATGAAAGAAGTGAATAAATTAGACTAAAACAAGTTTTTTTTTTTAAATACAACCACCTACAAAAGCAACACGGCATATCTAAAAATTAACTAAAGAAATGTCCAGATTAAATATTGGGAAATATTTTTTTAAATCAGAGAGTGGCGAATGCTGGGAATGCACTGCCAGGGGTAGTAGAGGCAGAGACAATTAATGCATTTAAGAATAGATTGGATGCACATTGATTTTAGAGAAGGAAATGTAAAACAAACTGGTTGTTTACACACTCTGCAGAACCTTCTAAACCAGTATAAAGACGTTAATTGTTATGTTGAATAGAGATTAAAAGATTGTAGTTTTGCATAAATAAAACACAATTGCTGTGTTGCATACAAATTCAGGACCATATGTTTAATTGAGAATATCAGATTATGTGTGTGTAATACAGCATATCAGATTGTGTGTTTAATAGAAAATATCAGATTGTGTGTTTGTTGGTGTAATTGTAGCAGCTACAACTGGCTGAACTACCGAAGCAGATGGTACAAGGGGTCTGCACTAACTATATTCTCACTTCCAACAAATTAACTATGACACTAACTATATTCTCACTTCCAACAAATTAACTACGACACTAACTATATTCTCAATTCCAACAAATTAACTATGACACTAACTATATTCTCACTTCCAACAAATTAACTATAACATTAAATTGAAATTAAAACACAACAATGAAATCTTTATTTCTACCCGTTCACAACTGACTCTCCAATCTTCACTCCTGTTTTTCACAAAACCTGTTGAAATATGAACTAAAATAAACTAACATAAACTTGATTATAAACTACCACTTGATAAACGAACAGTTGCTTGAAAGTCGAAATGTAACTTGATAAACGAAGTTACTTGATAGTCAAACTGTAACTTTATACGAACTGTAATTTTATAGACGAACCATTATGGGAATTGCCACAGGAAGGAAGATTCGTGTCTGCAATCCAGGTGATTTCGTCCGTGTTCCTTTTCTCCTCGTCGTCTGTAGCTCGTAGTGATCGTTGAAGCGCTTGATCGCAGTGCTAATCGAATATCGCTCTAGTTAGACGCTGGATTCTCTGAGAGAATTCTGTTAGACGCTGAATTCTCTTCAGCGTTGCAAATAAAGTAGTATTTAAGATTACTACATAGTGCGTGTTCCTCGTGACGCACTATTATATCTGGTTCTACTACTTGCTATGCGAAACATCAATTTCATTTCATTCTCCTGGATAAGCTGCTGAACATATGGACTCACGTAGTGAAAGATGTGTCTGTCGACACCTCTCTCTGTGTTCCGAAAAAAATATCTGCTTTTCTCTTTTCTCCACACCGTTATCAAGACGGGCCTGTTCTCGTTGCTCGCTGCCGACAGATGACGACATGTTTTCCACTCGCCTTGGAAACTGACAATTTGTCTCACCGATCGTCGCTCTCTAAGGCTCTCTCTCAAACTGCTTTGGGTAGCTGACAATTTGTCTCTCCGATCTTCGCTCTAGGAAACTCTCTCTCGAATTGATCATGATCTGACTCTCCTAGCTAGCTACTTTGCCGCTTTTTTGCTGATCTCGTACCTAGGTTCTCTCGTCGAGAGTTCATAAAAAACAGTTAATAGCATTCGTCCCTATCGGTCATGCTGTAACAGGCCCCCGTGCGTCCAGGCGTTATGCAAGATTACGTAGTTGTTAACATCTCCGTGGCTTGGATACCAACGCTATGCATTTCACGCATTCCGATGTCCAGATTTGAGTACATCTGCACTGGCTAGCTTAGTTAGTTTCAATTCTAAAATAAATAATAAATGGCTACTGGCTATCAATGCTTCCACCCTTTCTAACTTTAATAAAACATGTCTAAAATAATATCCCTAATAAATATCTACATCGTTAAGATCTGTTACATAATAGATACAAAAATAGTGGGTCTTCAATAGAGAATATCACATTGTGTGTTTTTAATATAGAATATCACATTGTGTGTTTAATTGAAAATATCAGATTGTGTGTTTAATAGAGAATATCAGATTGTGTGTTTAATATAAAATATTAGATTGTGTGTTTAATAGAGAATGTCAGATTGTGTGTTTAATAGAAAATATCAGATTGTGTGTTTCATAGAGAATGTCAGATTGTGTGTTTTTAATAGAAAATATCAGCTTGTATGTTTCATAGAGAATATCAGATTGTGTGTTTCATAGAAAATATCAGATTGTGTGTTTAATATAGAATATCAGATTGTGTGTTTAATAGAGAATGTCAGATTGCGTGTTTAATAAAACATATTAGATTGTGTGTTTAATAGAAAATGTCCAATTGTGTGTTTAATAGAAACTATGGGATTGTGTGTTTCATAGAGAATATCAGATTGTGTGTTTAATAGAGAATATCAGATTTTGTGTTTCTTAAGAGATTTGTGTTTAATAGAGAATATCACAATGTGTGTTTACTAGAGAATATCAGATTGTGTGCTTAATAGAGAAATCCGATTATGTGTGCACACGTGTGTGTGTGTGTGTGTGTGGTGTGTGAGTGTGTGTGTGTAATAAAGAGAATAGTACTGTGTCTTCAATAGAGAATAAAAGAGTGTGTTTCTAATAGAGAATATCAAGTTGTATTTAATAGGGAAAATCAGGCTGTGTGTTTAATATAGAATATAAGTTCCGTGTTTAAAAGAGAATATTGGTGTGTATGTGGGATAGAGAAAATCAAGTCGTGTGTTTGAAGGGCGCATCAGATTGCATATGTGTGTAATAGGGAATACACCTTTTGAAATGGAGAATGTGAGATTGTTGTGTGAACTTGAAAATATAAGATTGTTATGTCTAACAGACAATGTGAAATTGAAAATATAAGATTGTTATGTCTAATAGAGAATGTGAGATTGTTGAACATGAAGGATAATGTTAGATTGTGTTATTCAACATTTCAAACATTACAACAAATTTTATTTTCCTCAGTAAGAGACATTGAAAATAATGGTTTTTCTTTCAACTTTAGACAACACTATACACGTTGTTCTTCTCCTCTAGACAACACTATACGTTTTATTCTCCTCTAGACAGCACTATACGTTTTCTTCTCCTCTAGACAACACTATACGTTTTATTCTCCTCTAGACAACACTATACGTTTTCTTCTCCTCTAGACAACACTATACGTTTTCGTCTCCTCTAGACAACACTATACGTTTTCTTCTCCTCTAGACAACACTATACGTTTTCTTCTCCTCTAGACAACACTATACGTTTTCTTCTCCTCTAGACAACACTATACGTTTTCTTCTCCTCTAGACAACACTATACGTTTTCTTCTCCTCTAGACAACACTATACGTTTTATTCTCCTCTAGACAACACTATACGTTTTCTTCTCCTCTAGACAACACTATACGTTTTATTCTCCTCTAGACAACACTATACGTTTTCTTTTCCTCTAGACAACACTATACGCGTTGTTCTTCTCCTCTAGACAACACTATACGTTTTCTTCTCCTCTAGACAACACTATACGCGTTGTTCTTCTCCTCTAGACAACACTATACGTTTTCTTCTCCTCTAGACAACACTATACGTTTTATTCTCCTCTAGACAACACTATACGTTTTATTCTCCTCTAGACAACACTATACGTTTTCTTCACCTCTAGACACCGCATTACGCTCTCTTCTCCTTCAGACAACACTATATGCTCTCTTCCCCAATAGACAACACTATATTCTCTCTTCTCCGCTAGACACCACTATACACCCTCTTCTCCTTTAGACAATACTATACGCTCTCTTCTCCTGTGACCAGAGCTAAACGCGTTGTTTTCCTCTATATAAAACTATACGCGTTGTTCTCCTCTAGACAGAACTAAACGGGTTGTTCTTTTCCAGACAGAACTATACGGTTTGTTCTCCTCTAGACATAACTATACGTGTTGTTCTTCTCCAGACAGAACTATACGGTTTGTTCTCCTCTAGACATAACTATACGTGTTGTTCTTCTCCAGACAGAACTATACGGTTTGTTCTCCTCTAGACATAACTATACGTGTTGTTCTTCTCCAGACAGAACTATACGGTTTGTTCTCCTCTAGACATAACTATACGTGTTGTTCTTCTCTAGACAGAACTTTATGGATTGTTCTTCTCTAGACAGAACTATACGGAATGTTCTCCTCTAGACAGAACTATACGGATTGTTCTCCTCTAGACAGAACTATACGGATTGTTCTCCTGTAGACAGAACTATACGTGTCCCTTTCCTCTAGATGACAGTAAACGATGTCCCTCCCCTTTAAGTAGAAAGACAAAACCGTTTAGCCTGCTCTTCGATTGAGCATCACGTGCGCTAGAATATAAGCACTCATCCCTTCCTGACCCTCAGGCACGGATCCAGTAATGGCTAACAATCGTAGACTTATCTCCCATAATTCCTGTGCACATTCTCACTTGGGCAGATCACTCTGTCCATCACTGCGACAACCCAAACGCTTATATCGACTTGAACTTCCATTTTCTTCCATAGATTCTTTTCCATATATTTGATTGTTCTATCTTTTTCTGCTAATTGCCCTCTTCTTTTTTATTAGTTCATCTTCGTCGTCAATTGTTCTTGTTCTCTTTTTAATCGTTAAAGATTTCAAAATTTCTCTAGTTTCCTCGTCGCTTCCCTTATGCTATGCCCTTCAATATTTTCTGCTTCATAGCTTGCAATGTCCTTCCATATTTTCTATGGCTGTATTCTACACCTAGACATTTCCCTGACGATTTTCAGAAGTGAATGAAAAACGTCGGAATACCGGCACTAAATATACGAATTCTTTTGGCCTGACGCCTGGCGTACGTTATGTAATGATTACCGACTCAATATATGACAGTCTAGCTCTTCAAACAAGTGACATCTAACCAAACGTTGTGTGCCTTACATTACCTAACATTATATTTCCAGGACAGATGTCAGTATAATTTGCACGCAAGACAATTGAATCTACTTGCATTAAAAATTTTAACCAACTAAAAAATTAAAATTAAAACAAAATATTTGCTAAATTCAATGTTCAAAAACGAAAGTCCTGTGGATAATAACCAAAAAAAAATATCAAAACTTGAGACAGCTATTTTAAAAAAATATTTGAGTTTTTATTGCAACAACCTTTAGTTGATCATCGTTCTCAAATACAGACGGATATATTTTAGCAGACACATTATTTAGAATAATCATGACAAGTATAACACTGTTATTGTTGATATTGTTATTCATTTTAGTTGATAAGCTGTTTACTTTTCCACAGCGAGTGTATATTTTCCTTAGCAAAGTAGATTTAGTGTTTTCATGGGTGTCCAAGTCATGCCCAGCCAGTGGCAAGTTTCGCGAGTAGAAAATCAAGGGTTTTCATGTGACCGTCCAGATCATGCCCAGCCAGTGGCAAGTTTCGCGAGTAGAAGATCAAGGGTTTTCATGTGGCCGTCCAGATGATGCTCAGCCAGTGGCAAGTTTCGCGAGTAGAAGATCAAGGGTTTTCATGTGGCCGTCCAGGCCATGCCCAGCCAGTCGCAAGTTTCGCGAGTAGAAGATCAAGGGTTTTCACGAGGCTGTTCACCGCCATTGGTTAGTTTCTAGATTAACGTAGATCTAGGGTTTTCTTGTGGCTTTCCTGCACTTACACATTCTGCTTCGGCCTGCAACTAGACGCCACTTTGAATGTCTTTCAAGCTTTAGATTCACGGGAAGGGAATCTACGACCTTCTATGCACTCAAGACATCGAAATGGGAGGGCGGCGGGAGGTGGAAGAGGCAATGGGGATAGGGTCTACCAAGTTGGACAGGACACAGTTACTCTGGTTATAGGCTCTGGGAAGGAATCATCCCATCCTGCACAGAGCCACGTCTCAGCTTGACGCTTCAATCGCCCAACCGTTTGCTGAATCCGTCTTCATGCACTGTGCCAGGGAAACGCATAAGATAAGACTGGAGCGCATGGCCGAATGGTACCGATGCCTTCCTTCTGTAAAGGGCAGTAGCGGATTGAATCCCCGGCAAGCATATGCTGTTTTTCTGTTTGGGCGAAATAAACAAACATAATCATAACACAACGGTGCGACAGCAACACCTCGACCCTCGACTACCCAGCAATGGGCATAAAGTCGCATCCCAGTTTTTGTTTGTTTGTGTTGTTAAGAGCCGGGGTTTCCATCCCCTCTCCCCATACCTTTTGTGTCCACAGATGCAGTAAGCAATGCTTGGTACTCAACATGTTATTCCATAAAGGGAGTCAAATTGTGGCAGTTACACGATCCTCGAGTGAGCCATACAATTACAGGAATCAAAGATTGTACAAAATGTGCTTTGGAGTCTTGGTTTTTGATTAATCAAAGAACACTCACAAAAGTCATGTAATCTCCTTTGCATCCCAAATTATGACGTCAAAATGTCAGTTTCGTCACTATGTCAATGTCAAGCATATGTCTGTCTCTATTTGCAGGTCTCCATATATCGGTCTTCATATGTAGGTCTCAAATGTCGGCCTCCATTTGCCAGTCTCAATTTGCAGGTCTTCATTGGTCGGTCTCCATTTGCAGGTCTCCATATGGCGGTCCCAGTTTGCAGGTCTCCTATGTCGGTGTCCATTTGCTTGCCTTATTCTTACCTTACAATTCCAAACGTTCCAGATTCAAATCCCGCTGTGCTGACCTTGACAAACGGAACATGTAGTGAGTTTTGTTCAATGTATGACCCCATCTGCCAGTCAACCCAGATACAAAGGTTTAAAGATAAACATAAAACTGAACCCCTTAAAAGTCATTTCTGAGAGCCTATTGGGGGTATGCGCCCTTGTCATGTCTCGCCCTAAGCGATAGGCAAGTGTGAGACCCCGTGTGAGGTATGCGCGTCTGTCAGGTCTGCGCACTAGGCGATAGGCTAGTTTGCGTAATGATAGCGGCTGCTCTTAATATTACAACCATCTTATCTGTGCCGAGACAACGTCCCGACCCCCTTTTCACCACCCGCCCAGCTCAATACCCCCTCTCCACCCCCAATCCTTATTTTCCTAAAGTTCCTAATTCAGTTTTACCCGGACTCTTCTCACAAACCAGCTGGTCATCCAGCCCCCACTCTCTCCCCCAGATAACCATCCACTAATCCTAGAGCGAGGGTCTGCTTCCCTAAGACCCGAGTAAGGGCTTCAGAACGTGCAGCCATATTGACTAGCCGGCGCGGAGTAGGCGCTGATAACTGAATCCTTTGGTGGCTTGTCTTTGTGAAGCGTGAGGTACTTGTCTCTCGCTCAGACTATTTTAGGTGCTTATTCTCTTAAATCTTTGGCTGCTTTGCTGGAACTTAGACCTGATAGCTTCTAAGCCATTGTTCGATTCCCATTAGACGAATTACTAGATCTATCTATCTATCTATCTATCTATCTATCTATCTATCTATCTATCTATCTATCTATCTATCTATATATCTATCTATCTATCTATCTATCTATCTATCTATCTATCTATCTATCTATCTATCTATCTATCTATCTATCTATCCATCTATCTATTTATCTATATCTATCTATCTATCTATCTATCTATCTATCTATCTATCTATCTATCTATCTATCTATCTATCTATCTATCTATCTATCTACCTATCTATCTATCTACCTATCTATCTATCTATCTCATGTACAAGATCACGGACAGCACGATTAGTACTGGGTGTGTTCTCATATTACCAGACTTTTCAACACATTTCATATTCTAAATCTTTCAAGGATAGAAGTAGCAGGTACCACTACATTTTGCAATCATCATCATCACCCATATTTTCACCAATATCGCCCTCCACCCCTCCACGTTACCATCATCATAACAATAACCCCCCCCCCCCGACTTCCTCCAACATCCCACTCACCATCACTCTACCTACCTCCAACATCCCACTCACCATCACTCTACCTACCTCCATCATCACACTCACCATCACTCTACCCACATCCATCATCCCACTCACATCACCCGAACTACCTCCATCATCCCACTCACCATTACTCTTCCTCCATCATCCCACTCACCATCACTCTACCTACCTCCAACATCCCACTCACCATCACTCTACCTACCTCCAACATCCCACTCACCATCACTCTACCTACCTCCAACATCCCACTCACCATCACTCTACCTACCTCCATCATCCCATTCACATCACCCGAACTACCTTCATCATCCCACTCACATCACCCGAACTACCTCCATCATCCCACTCACATCACTCTACCTACCTCCATCATCCCACTCACCATTTCTCTACCTCCATCATCCCACTCACCATCACTCTGGCTACCTCTATCATTCCACTCACCATTACCCTGACTACCTCCATCATCCCACTCACCATTACCCTGACTACCTCCATCATCCCACTCACCATTACCCTGACTACCTCCATCATCCCACTCACCATTACCCTGACTACCTCCATCATCCCACTCACCATTACCCTGACTACCTCCATCATCCCACTCACCATTACCCTGACTACCTCCATCATCCCACTCACCATTACCCTGATTACCTCCATCATTCCACTCACCATTACCCTGATTACCTCTATCATCCCACTCACCATTACCCTGACTACCTCCATCATCCCACTCACCATTACCCTGACTACCTCCATCATCCCACTCACCATTACCCTGACTACCTCCATCATTCCACTCACCATTACCCTGATTACCTCCATCATTCCACTCACCATTACCCTGATTACCTCTATCATCCCACTCACCATTACCCTGATTACCTCCATCATCCCACTCACCATTACCCTGACTACCTTCATCATCCCACTCACCATTACCCTGATTACCTCCATCATCCCACTCACCATTACCCTGACTACCTCCATCATCCCACTCACCATTACCCTGACTACCTCCATCATTCCACTCACCATTACCCTGATTACCTCTATCATCCCCATCATCATCACCATCATCATCACCATCATCATCACTATCATAATCATCCTACCCACATTATCAACAGTCTCACCATCACAACCTCTATCAGCCCCTCCCTCTTTTCCCTCACCAATAATGAAATGAGAATGTGTATTTCTGGCGCAGTTTATGGAGCACGCGTCACGATACACCTGCTTCTATTTCCATCCCCATTCCAACATGCTCTGCTCGCGAATCGCCTGTTCACAGCGTCCTTCTGGAATATCATTATATCTTATAGAGGCAGCAATCATGGTCCCCCTAGGTTTCTGCTTCTTCTTTCGTTCTCCTGGAGTATGTTTACATCTGCAAAGTTGTCTCTTGTATGAACCTCACTGCTTTCTGCTTCTTAGACTATGTCTGCATCTGCAAAGTTGTCTCTTGTATGAACCTCACTGCTTTCTGCTTCTTAGACTATGTCTGCATCTGCAAAGTTGTCTCTTGTATGAACCTCACTGCTTTCTGCTTCTTAGACTATGTCTGCATCTGCAAAGTTGTCTCTTGTATGAACCTCACTGCTTTCTGCCTCTTAGACTATGTCTCCATCTGCAAAGTTGTCTCTTGTATGAACCTCACTGCTTTCTGCCGCTTGGAGTGTGTCTGCATCTGCAAAGTTGTCTCTTGTATGAACCTCACTATCTTCTGTCGCTTGGAGTGTGTCTACATCTGCAAAGTTGACTCTTGTATGAACCTCACTATCTTCTGTCGCTTGGAGTGTGTCTACATCTGCAAAGTTGACTCTTGTATGAACCTCACTATCTTCTGCCGCTTGGAGTGTGTCTACATCTGCGAAGGTCTCTTGTATGAACCTCACTGTCTTCTGCCGCTTGGAGTGTGTCTACATCTTCAAAGTTATCTCTTGTATGAACCTCAGTGTCTTCTGCAGCTTACACATAGGTCCATATAGTTTCCCTTCCAGTGTTGTTTTTCTTGGTCAGTATGTCCGCCTCAGTATCTCATACTCTGGAAGTCCTAAAGTATAAGCTCCGCAGTCTGGGGTGCCTGTCCACATGTACACATACTTGAGCTGCCAATCCTAAATTGTGTACACGGCTACGGAGTCGGTGATGTCCCGTTCTGAGGCTCAGTATGACAATTTTCTGTTGCCTACTTATATTATGAAAGTCATCTTGTATTTGTGTCGAAGCTCTCTCATTGATTTAATCATATTTTTTCTTTCGATGGTATGTAACTGGTACATCTGGTCGCTCATCTGCGGCACCTTTCCTAGCCAGTGTGTCAGCTCTCTCATTTACTGGTATTCCGCAATGAGACTGCATCCACTGCACAGTGGTTATTCGCTGGTTGCTCAATGTTGACAATAAAACTTGTAGATTGACAGCTTCCCGGATGATAGTGATTGGATTACTGATTTTGCATCTGTCAGAAATACCACTGTTTCTGTTTCTAAGAATCGACGTCACTGCACTCCGGGCATACCCATAGGTGCTCAGTCTCTCTAATCAAATGGCGTAAGGTATGGATGCTGATGGTCTCTGCACCTCGCTGGTTGTACACTCTCCTGCACCGTTCTATGATGCGCCCCACTCCGCTCGAACCTCGTTTAATGTCGAAACTTTGCATTCTGTGGATTGCTGCGTCCTCTATTGCGGTGTCCTCATCTAGCAGGTGGTCATTGGTTGATTTCAAAATGTCACTTCTGTCCATCACCAATGTGCCCATGATGGGAGCTTGTGAAGCCAAGGTGTCAGCTCTTTCATTGCTCTGAACCCCGAAATGAGCAGGACAGTAGATCCAGGTCAACGCCTGGAGGTTTGAGGCTTCAACAGCAGCTATTCACTCGTACCTAAGTCATCCCTTCTGTACTCTCTGAAGTACGGCTTACGCGTCTGTCACGATGACTGCCTTTGTTTTAAACGTCTCAGATATCCATTTCAGTGCTGAGGTCACTGTTTCCGTCTCAATTCTCATACTGGAGGTTGTGACATGTATGCCCTACTGCGCTCAGCAACGACCTCTCCTCTCACTCTAGCCGAGAAACCCCAGCCTGATGTCCGACTGCGCACGACTGATCCGTCGGTGTAAATGACAGCGTCACTCTCCTGGGTGTTCGCAGTTATCCGCTGATTCACCTCGTGCTCTGCTCTCTCGTTGTTCCGTTCTCTGCATTCCTTGCCTAAGGTTATGATGACTCTCTGGTACTCTATCCTTCTATCACCAGTGTGGACCCATTCTTCCCCTTTGGCTATGGTCTCAGCTGGAGTGACGTGTCCGATGGTTCTCTCAGCCTGTGCCATCCATGACGACCCTCTCTTGATCCCTTGATGTCTGAGATGCTACTGTGCAGAGGGCACCGCATGTCTGTGGTGACACGCATATAGGCTTTGACTTGTGACAGTTTATGTCTGGATGTCACCGATAACAATCCCAACATCTACCGCATCATCACAATCGGGGTATCTCTAGTGCAGCCAAAAACCAGTCGCATACCTTCATTCTGGATGCGGTTCAACCTTTCACACTGTGTTCTTGATAGTGTAAGGATGCCTAGTCCGTAATCGATGACAGACAACATGACCTGACCAAATAGGTTGAACATGAGGCGTTGTTTAAAATCGGCAGCAGCCATGGTCTTGAGTGCTCCTAACCCTCTCTTGCATCTTTGTACGATGTGGTCAACATGGCAGTTATAGGAAAGACTGCGATCAAAAGTCACTCGGAGGTATTTCAACCTGTCACACCTGTCAATGGTGCAACCGTTAAAAGTGATGCCCGGGAGTTCAGCCTTTACTATGGAATTATTCAAAGAGCACCACATCACGCAGGCCGTGTTTGAATTGACTGGATACGGGCCAAGGTTGGTGTTCAGCAATTTTTTCGTCGCCAATTTCATCGCTTGTATCTCTGCATCGTAATGATGGTAGAATTTTCCTGTTGGTGCTGTAACTGTTTCCATAGTGTTATTTGGGTATTCGATATACACTCCTGCTCTTCCATACAGTTGAACTTTTCTGCCTGTGTTAGCGCCTTTGTGGCTCTACGTTTCCCTAGTGCTTGCATCCTCCCTAATTTCTCCATCTCCACTATAAGCATTGATTTCATTGCCCCTGTAATAACCCTGATTGTGTACCTTATCTAACGCTTTCAATGTAGTGTTTGATGCTGGACACCAGGCAGCTGATCCATATTCCAGATGTGGTCGTATGCTCTGTTGGTAAACAGTTCCCCTAGGTAAATGGAATAGATGCAGCAATCATGGTTCACCCAGGTACAGATAATAGATGAGTCAATCATGGTTCACCTAGGTACAGATAATAGATGAGTCAATCATGGTTCACCTAGGTATAGATAATAGATGAATCAAATATAGTTAACCAACTTACATATAATAAATGATTCAATCATGGTTCACCCAGGTACACATAATAGATGAGTTAATCATGGTTCACCTAGGTACAAATAGTAGATGAGTCAATCATGGTTCACCTAGGTACATATAATATATGAGTCAATCATGGTTCACCCAGGTACATATAATAGATGAGTCAATCATGGTTCACCCAGGTACACATAATAGATGAGCCAGTCATGGTTCACTTAGGTACAGATAATAGATGAGTCAATTATGGTTCACCTAGGTACATATAATAGATGAATCAAATATAGTTAACCAACGTACATATAATAAATGATTCAATCATGGTTCACCCAGGTACACATAATAGATGAGTTAATCATGGTTACCCTAGGTACAAATAGTAGATGAGTCAATCATGGTTCACCTAGGTACATATAATAGATGAGTCAATCATGGTTCACCCAGGTACATATAATAGATGAGTCAATCATGGTTCACCCAGGTACACATAATAGATGAGCCAGTCATGGTTCACTTAGGTACAGATAATAGATGAGTCAATCGTCGTTCACCTTAGTACATATATTTATTGTTGATTGCTCTGATAACGAACTTGAATGTGCTCATATTAATTCAGTGTATAATGATCTGATGTTCAATGAACAACTTAATGCTCCTAGTGTAGTTGTTGGAACGCCTTCGTCTATCAAAATGCCTGTTTATTATCCCTCAATGTGAGCGTTGTCTGTAAGAAGGTCATAGAAAAATGGCGTGCCCACAACTTCAATTAAATAGGATACTTCATTTTCTTCTAATAACGAATGACAGGAAGGTTTGTTATTAATCTTATATCGCCAAAATCGTATTCAGGGAGCAGTTTCTAGAGCTTTTCTTGTTTTCAGATCCAGAAAATGACCAAAATCTCAGTTTGCATTGGCTTGAGCGAAAGATGCACAAAACACCCAGCGGAGCAGCGATGTCTTTACGCTTAACTTAATAATATTTGTGCTAGGAGAACGTGAAAGTCAACACGTCCAATTTTAGCAGTTGATAATAATAGTTGTCCATCACAAGTAATGAAGACCACTCTCTTTGTTCAGCCGTGTGGACAGTCGTATCACTTGCTGTGTCCGCTGAAATGGGTGACTTGCGCGGTGATTTGGATTAAAGTGAGGAAGAAACTGCGCCTTTTGTCAACCTCACTCACAGAGCCTAAGCTACCTTGTGCCAGTGGCAAGACATTCATCGAGACGGCTGGAGATAGCATAGGATGCAGATTTTGCCTCAGGGTTACTACCGAAGCCTTTTCGTAAACATGTAACCCGCAGGGTAGAAAGGTGGGAAGGCATCTAACGCAGTTTGTCGTGCCTTTTTGATAACCACAAGAGGTCGTATGGACAACACTCAGCGTGTGAGTGACTCTGGCATCTCTTCCCAGCTGTATTCAGCTCATCATAGTAGCATCTAAAATTCCCACACGCCAAATTCGTGAAGGTGAACCGGCAGAACTAACCCGTGAAATACGTCACAGGTAAAAGCGTAGTGCCATTCAGCCGGCGTCCAGACCAAGATAAACGGATGGAAGAAATCACAAAAAAAGAACGAAATAACAAGTCCAGACGGAAAACAACTCCACGTTTTGGTGAACACAAGTGTAAATCGTCGACTAGTGTGAATTTCGGGCAAATCCGTGGTCTGGCGGCATCCATAATGATCCAAAACAGTAAAGAAATGTAGACTCGCAGCCAGTTATGGCGCCATCTTTGCCAGAGTTACAGTTGACAATGTTGTGTAATATATGACATAACTTCTGTTTTGCTACATTAAACAGATATAATAACTGTGCATAATACAAAGGACAGTGAAAAGCTAATGAGAGGGACACGTCAAATAGGAAGATATCGTGTAGTGACTCAAAAATAAAGATACGCGATCAGAAAATAAAACTTGGATAGAAAGTAAATCATGTGACTAAAATTGAACTGTCAACGTGTAAACAACGTGTACATATTAACAGCATTTGAAATCAAACTCAACCGAGTCACACCTTGGCACATCTTCACGTAACGCAAGCTCACACAATTTCATTGAAATGCCTGATTGGCATTTAAGAATCAAAAATAATATAAACTAGGATTACAGATTACAGACAGAATAATTGTTCATCTTAACATTTCCATCATTAGATGTACACGAACCACTTTTACATACAAACGGGAAAACAATATCATGTCCAGACTTGACAAAATTGGTCAGGTGGGCATACAATTGAGTTATGGAGAAAATCCAAAAAAAGCCTATCTTACAATTCTAAACGTTTGGCCTATAATTTGTGTCACCTGAACAAATCACACATAAATTGTTGATCTTTGTGAGCTTCGACCCGCTGCCATGTGACCTGTGCTACAGCTTATTATATATGTCAAAGATTACTTAATCCGCTGACTGTTTGTTACGAAACAATTATTCGGTTCGTAAACAACGTATATTGTCCATAAATACGACTGGTAGCTCTCATGAGTGGAGTCACAAATGTCGCATCACGAGCTCAGAACAATTTTGCGACATTTCCACTCACTCGTGACCTCTTGGAGATTCTCCAATTAAAACATATTAGGTCCAAGCTAATATGGTATGTTTCTAAGAGAACTACTTAATTATACTGGATGATTTCGTCAACAACAAATCTCCAAGTTACTGTGGTTTTTTTCAAATAAATCTGGATTAACTGAACGACTTCGTTTGTCATAAACTGGAACTATCGGCACTTGTTGCTATAAACATGACTGCCTTTCATACTCTGATACATAGATACTCTGATACATAGATACTCTGATACATAGATACTCTGATACATAGATACTCTGAAACATAGATACTTTGATACATGGATACTCTGAAACATAGATACTCTGATACATAGATACTCTGAAACATAGATACTTTGATACATGGATACTCTGATAAATAGATACTCTGATACATAGATACTCTGATACATAGATACTCTGAAACATAGATACTTTGATACATGGATACTCTGAAACATAGATACTCTGATACATAGATACTCTGACACATAGATACTCTGATACATAGATACTTTGATACATAGATACTCTGATACATAGATACTCTGATACATAGATACTCTGATACATAGCTACATAGATACTTTGCTATTTGCTGGATCGATAAACAGTTGACTGTTCCCGTGAATTTTGGTTATAAGAAGAGCTTTGATAAAAAGTCCATTTTATTTCATTGTGTCTATGCGTGTCTCGTCTTGAGTCTTAAATGTGTTTTTTTTTCCATGTGGAATATTTACGAAGTAATAAAGATGAGTTTTACAGAGGATAGGTCGGTGGATGAATGGATGAATTCAATCATGATTGACTGTACTTTGAATACTTGGAATGCTTGGAGTACTGGTGTTCAAACAGTCAGATGGACGTCTACTGTCAGGCAGCTGAAGGTTTTCCGTACAACGTTCTTTTGACAATGTTGACATCCTTCGGCATACAAGGCCTGTGTGGATTTAGGTTGTGTATTAGCTTAGAATTTACATTACTTTTAGCTTCTCTCTCCAGGAGAGCGGCGAACATCCTATTCCTTTCGATTTTCAACTGCCGAGGGTTCCCTTACGTGCATAGTAGGTACATAGGATTTCCTAATTTGATCGCCCATCTCCAACACGACTAGGCACTGGTCACACCTACATTGAGATCAGAGAACGCTTGAAACTTGCAGAAGTAGAAACCCACGTGTTTACGTTTTCGTTCGCTCCGTATCTTGAGAGGTTAGCCTTATCTGTCAGCTGATTAACTATATGACTCTCTATCTGTTTTCGTTTTACATAACGAATTGGGCTACTGAGATGCTAGTCCAGTCAAACACAACATAGGGACCAAGATCATTATTGCTCTTCCATATAACGTTCCCTGGAAAAATACTGTCTTATCAAAGCAGTCTGGCTAACCAAATGGGGATCAACGTGATCCCGTAGTAGTGAGCATCACGCAGATGAAGCCAAGCATAGCACAACCGCCTGGAGGACCGCGGTCCACAGTTGACAGCATGCTCGGGATGTGAGAAAAGTTACTACCACCCGCCACTTAACACATAGGTCCACGCATTGTGATCATTAATTTTTCTATGAAGACAGAAATGTCGGCCATGACCTACAACCACCAGACCTGGACGATATACAGGCTTGTCCGATTTGCTACAACATGCTAGTAGTCAAACTTCCGCTTGCAAAGCTCAGGAAAGTGTCTAGAGACTCTAGCTTGTCATGTGAATCTATCTTGTCAAGTGACTATAGGTTGTAAAGTGACTCTAGCCTGTCTAATGACTCTATATTGTCAAGTGACTATCTTGTCAAGTGACTTTAGCATGTCAAATGACTCTGGTATTTCAAGTGACTCTTTCTTGTGAAGTGAATTTATCTTGTCAAGTGACTCTGACTTGTTAAGTTACTCCAGTTTGTCAAGTGACTCTAACTTGTCTAGTGACTCTTCGTCAAGGGACTCTGACTTGTCAAGTAACTCTATATTGTCAAGTGATTCTAGCTTGTCAATTGACTAACTTGTCTAGTGATTCTGGATGGTCAAGTGAATCTATATTGTCAAGTGACTCTATCTTGTCAAGTGACTCAGACTTGTCAAGTGAATCTATATTGTCAAGTGAGTCTATCTTGTCAAGTGACTCTAACTTGTCTAGTGACTCTTCGTCAAGTGACTCTGACTTGTCAAGTGACTCTATATTGTCAAGTGATTCTAGCTTGTCAATTGACTAACTTGTCTAGTGATTCTGGATAGTCAAGTGAATCTATATTGTCAAGTGACTATAGGTTGTCAAGTGACTCTAGCCCGTCTAATGACTCTATATTGTCAAGTGACATATTGTCAAGTGACTATATTGTAAAGTGACTCTATCTTGTCAAGCGACTATATACTATCAGTGATTCTAGAGTGTCAAGTGACTCATTTCTCAAATCAGTACTGCATGGTATGGATGCCTCTAATAGCAGATTGAACCGCTATACCCATTGACTATAGATCACTGTTGAATGCAAAATGGGGGCAGACATCAGATAACTTGTCGAGGAACTATGAAAAATAACGGTTATCAATTAGGGCTGGAACACTGTACGAAAGATAGCTCCCAGGTGCAATGGTGAGATGGTTACTGATCACTTGATCACTCACAGACCAATGATCTGCGAAGAGTAGTTTGACTGCCTTGCTAAATGATTTATCGATTTACTAACTTCACAATGTTTTTATGGATTGATTGATTTACTGTTTTGCTAAATAAGTAGCTTTATTAATTGATTAATATTTTAATGAAACCTTTAATAATTGTTTTCCCAATAAAAACAAACATTCTTACATACCTACATACATACACACACACATGCATACATGCCCTCATACATACATACATGCCCCCACACATACATACATACATACATATACACAACCACACCCACCCACACACACACTCACACACACACGCACGCACGCACCCATGCGCGCACACACACACACATACATACATACATACACACATACATACATACATACATACATACATACATACATACATATATACATACATACATACACACATACATACATACATACATACATACATACATACATACATATATACATACATACATACATACATACGCGCATATGTATATAAATACACAGCATAAAATACTAGGTAGCTACAAAAAGTTCCAGGAATAGTCGACCCGTGTTTGAAGGAAAGGTGGTTTTATGGAGAATATATAATTATAAGTGGTAAGGACCTTAACGAAATGACATGGCAGATGCGACCTTCACATATACTTTCGAAAAAAAGTTACATAGTTTTGTTTTGTAGTGCTCGTTGAATCGGCATGGTAGAAAATGTCCTTGGTTGAACAATGTACAAATGTCAAATTCTGTGTTTTGCTTGAGACTTTACCCTCAGAGATATAGACATTGCTTAATAAAGCATATGGTAATACCGGAATGAAGAAATGGCAAGTATTTGAGTGGCACAAGCGTTTCCGTGAAGCTTGTGTTAGTGTCGATGATGATGCACGCAATGGACGACCGCCAACCTCGATCAACAATGAAAACATTGAGCGTGATGGAAACGTTGTGTGCTGGCAGAAAACCATGTGTCCAGAAAATAGACTCAGAAGTTGGAATATCAGTTGGAAGTTGTCACAGTATTCTCCCATAATGAGCTGCACATGCAACGTTTTCGTCAACACATGGTTCTCAAAATGTTATCTCTTGAACAAAAAGAAACGACATTTACCCTGGTAGGACACCTAATCACAATGGATGATCAAGATAGCAAATCCCTCAACAACATAATCACAGGAGATAAGACCTGGTGTTTTTTTGTATGATTCTAAGACAAAACGTCAGTCCTCTGAATGGGAATCTACCACATCTTCTCGGACACAGACATTTTGTTAGGACAGGAGCAAAGAAAAGTTATGTTGGAAGTTTGTATTTATTCCCATGGTATTGTTTACCATGATTTCATTCCTGAAAGCCGAACGGTTAACTAGGAAATGTACGTTGATATTCTCTGTCGTCTACAAGAAGAAAACGACCAGAAAAATAGAGAACAAACAGTTGGATTATGCTGCATGATAATGCGCCAGCATATCGATCCCTACTGGTGAAGCAGTACCTCACAAAGCACAATGTGATTACCTTGAAACATCCTCCATATTCTCTCGACCTGGAACCGGCTGATTTTTGTCTGGTTTCGTCGACTGAAATCGGCCCTGAAAGGACAGCGGTTCAAGGATGCTGAGGACGTTTTCACCAATGCGACAAGAAAGCCGAGAGAGATGTCAAAGAATGGGTTCTATGAATGTTTCGAGCAGCTGTATGCACGTTGGCAAAAGTGTAGTTGCCGAAGGGAACTACTTTGAAGGAAATGTAGTGTAAATAATTCAAATGTAACTTATTTCTATACAAGCCAATATTTGCGTGACCGTTTTGACGCTACCTTGTATATTGCAAAGAGTAATCAGGCGTGTAACATACTAATCCCCTATCTGACGTGTCCCCGCTCGCGCTCCTGGAAACATGATATGTGAAAGCAGCCTGGTCAAAGAGGTGGGAATTGACATTGCAATTAACATAGTGTGCACTTTCTGGTAGTCTCGATTTGCATTACAGTCAGGAGGATCTCCCGGGATGTAAGGGGAGGAAGGAGAGTCACTGTAACCCGCTGCCTGATTCATGTCTTCAATAGTTAACTAAATCAGCACCAATAGCTTTGAACAACATCAGTAGGGCAGAGATTAGTCTACCAGCTTGATGTATGAGCGATCTAAGTTTAATCCCCAATTAATGCGGGATGTTGTTTCATCACAGAAGACTCCAGAGGACGACCCAGCCTAAAACAATGGGTACCAGATCAAGTCTGAGGAGTAATGGCAGCCGGTTTGATGTTGACCTCATGACCTTTATTGTCCGTTGGTAATGAAAATATGAGCCTAACTCCAAATCCCTCAAATTCTCACCGCAGTGTACACGGGACCTCGACAGTTTACTTGGTATACTAGCGATGGTAAGCCAGCGAGTAAGTCACAAACTGTATGTGGTAGCTGTACAATGTAGCTTGCAGTTTCTAGAGGTGGGGCAGCAACATACACCTTGTGTGATTACTGTTGGTAGCATAAGCCAGGTATCGCATGCACGTGCACAGCAAATGTAAACAAGATGGTGTCCGTACTAATAGAGTGGAACAAATTAAATGCACAAACACCGTACTGTTTTGTATTTTTTTTTTATTAAAAAAAAGTTTTTGAGGACGGAAGACTTTCTGCAAAGTGTATTCATAAGAAAAGGCCTCCTGTTTCGGAGGACAAAAGGTTTGTCGGGTAAAACGGACATAGTTTGAACAAAAATTTCTTTCAAGAAAGCACAGAAATATTAAAATACAAGGGGGCTGCAAATACAAACCTTAAATATATTTTTGGGGTAAATTTGTTCTCAAAAAGGGAAACACAACTGTATAATTTGTTGTTCAAAGTAGTCACCATTGTGTTCGATACATGTCTCCCAGCCTCTATAAAGTACATGGATACCTGTAGAACGTTCGATATCAGTCTCCCAACGTCTATAAAGTTCATGGATACCTGTAGAACGTTCGATATCAGTCTCCCAGCGTCTATAAAGTACATGGATACCTGTAGAACGTTCGATATCAGTCTCCCAACGTCTATAAAGTACATGGATTCCTGTTGAACGTTCGATACCAGTCTCCCAACGTCAATAAAGTTCATGGATTCCTGTAGAACGTTCGATATCAGTCTCCCAACGTCTATAAAGTACATGGATACCTGTAGAACGTTTGATATCAGTCCCCCAACGTCTATAAAGTACATGGATACCTGTAGAACGTTCGATATCAGTCTCCCAACGTCTATAAAGTACATGGATACCTGTAGAACGTTCGATATCAGTCTCCCAACGTCTATAAAGTACATGGATTCCTGTAGAAACAAATATTTCACTATATGTGTAACTACTCATGCACGACCATCTGGACCTCTTCATCTGACCTAAAATCCTTTCTTACAAATGCGTCTTTCAGTCATCTAAAAAAGTGGAAATCACATGGGGGTGGAGATCCTCGATTGCTGCAGCCGTTGCACAAGCAGTATAGCATCGAGCATTGTCATGTTGCAAAAGGACAACTTAACTCATACGTCCACGTTGTTTGGATTTGATTGCGGGTCGAAGATGATTCCTGAGACACCATCCATGCAGATTGCTGCCTGCGAAGCTTCTTCTGTTTCAGTGAGTAGTGATGGCAGCATTCCTTGTTCGCTCTCTTCATTTAAGGCTCGTGGTAGTGACCCAAGTGTTATCTCAAGTAACAACTCTTGTTAGGAAAAAAAAACCTTATGTTTGAAAACGCCACAAAGATTCCTAACAGGCAGAAAGCGTCTTTGTTTCAGTTCTGGAGTGATCTGCGATGTCATCCACCTTGCAGACACTTTGTGGTACTGTATCACATCATGGATGGTGTGGTGTGCTGAACTTTGACTGATGTCCAGATGTGCTGAACCTTGACTGATGTCCAGATGTGCTGAACCTTGACTGATGTCCAGATGTGCTGAACCTTGACTGATGTCCAGATGTGCTGAGCCTTGACTGATGACCAGATGTGCTGAACCTTGACTGATGTCCAAATGTGCTGAACCTTGACTGATGTCCAGGTGTGATGAACCTTGACTGATGTCCAGATGTGCTGAACCTTGACTGATGTCCAGATGTGCTGAGCTTTGACTGATGTCCAGATGTGCTGAACCTTGACTGATGTCCAGATGTGCTGAACCTTGACTGATGTCCAGATGTGCTGAGCCTTGACTGATGTCCAGATGTGCTGAGCCTTGACTGATGTCCAGATGTGCTGAACCTTGACTGATGTCCAAATGTGCTGAACCTTGACTGATGTCCAGGTGTGATGAATTTTGACTGATGTCTAGATGTGCTGAACCTTGACTGATGTCCAAATGTGCTGAACCTTGACTGATGTCCAGATGTGCTGAACCTTGACTGATGTCCAAATGTGCTGAACCTTGACTGATGTCCAGATGTGATGAGCCTTGACTGATGTCCAGATGTGCTGAACCTTGACTGCTGTCCAAATGTGCTGAACCTTGACTGATGTCCAGATGTGATGAATCTTGACTTATGTCCAGATGACCTGAACCTTGACTGATGTCCAGATGTGCTGAACCTTGACTGATGTCCAAATGTGCTGAACCTTTACTGATGTCCAGATGAGATGAATCTTGACTGATGTCCAGATGTGGTGAACCTTGACTGATGTCCAGATGAGCGACAATTTCATTCACAGTCAAGCAGCAATTTGCCTTTACGAGTAGGTCAACGCCGCGATCGACGCTGGGCTCACCATTCGGCGTACCTGGTCGTGAACAGTCTGTCACAGAACTCACGCCGTTTTATCACTTCCTACTCCACTCATACACTTGCTTGAGTGAAAGGCATGCATCACAGTAATGGACCTCCAATCGCCGATGAATTTCTATAGGTTTCAACCCGTATCTGCTTAACAAAACTGATAAAAGAACACTGCTCCTCTTTAGTGCATAGAAATAGTGGGGATGGCATCTTTTATATGCAATTATGACGTCATGTTGTTTGTTTGCACCGTGATGGCACGTGCAGGACACTCTTGACATCCTTAGCAACCATAATAATGAGTTACATTACAAAGGCATGGCTTTTCAATAATCCCACTTTTCATGTTCTCATTTGAATCGATCCCGTGTATGTATGCGCTCAGATAGGAAGAGAACCAGTTGTCTGATAGACAGACTGATACATAGAGACATATTGTAAATGAGTAAATTGATTATTGGAGCAGCTGATGTCTGACAATCCTATTGGCTGTAACATAATTGATCTGTTCACAAACTGTCAAGCTTATCAGTCTCGCCATCACTATCATCACAACTCCCCCCCCCCCCCCCCCCCCTCCCCACATTTATGAAATGAGAGCAATTAGTCGCGTGCCCTGAATTATGTTGAAAAAGCAGTGGATAGGTCAGGTCACGTGGACCAATTTTCAACTGAAGTTGTTGCTAACTTCAGATTGACAATAAGGGTAAAGGAGGCTGATTTTGTAAAGTGAGGTAGACAAATTACCAGAAATAGGACAGATATATCTCGACCAATCAGGGGCTAATGTCTTATTGGTTGTTGGCTAGTATTGACTGCCCTAATCCTCTGACGAAATTATATGTGGTGGTACGATAAATCCAGAACGACTGGCCTTGATAAAGAGTTAACTTAACGTCTTTGTACTCGTTTGGAAGACTCTACATAGTCTGTATACAACCAGTTTCTTTTACATTTCCTTAATCTAAATACTTTGCTCATCCAATGTATTCTTGAATGAATTAATTGACCCTGCCTCAAACACTTCCTGGTATGAAGATGCTGAGCAGCGCATGAGCTACAGTGGTGGAAATATCGCAGTCAAGCTGTAAACTACGACACAAAGCATTCCGTTCTCTGGACTACATTCTGCTACTTAAGCCTTTTCGGGGTTTGGTAGCAGGAGATTGAGAACGAACGCAGGAGAAGAAGAAGAAGAAAACACTTCATGTGGCAATGCATTCCAAGCATTCAACACTCTCTGACCAAAAAATTATTTCCCAATATCTAATCTGGACCTTTCTTTAATTGATTTATAACTTTGTCCTCTTGTTCTTGCAGTGAACAACTAATAATCTAATTTATCCGTTCCGTTGATTATCTTATGAACCTGTATTGTCACCTCAAATTCTTCTTTTTTCTAGACACTGTAAGCCGGTTTTTCTGATTTTTTCCTCATAACTGTAATTCTAGAATCCCACTATCAGGTTTGTCACTCTTCTTTGTATCCTTTCCAACATGTTTATTTCTCTTCTATGATAAGGACTCCCCACTTGTACACAGTACTTCAATCTAAGTCTAGCCAATGCTTTATACAGTTTGACTATGACTTCCCTGCTCCTATGCTTAATATGTCTGATTATCATACCTAACATTGCATTTGCCTTTTTCACTGCATTCACAATGTGCAGACGGTAAAACATTCACATTGTGCGGACCGTAAAAAAAAATACACAATGTGTGGACGGTAAAACATTCACAATTTTCGGACGGTAAAACATTCACAGTGTGCGGACGGTAAAACATTCACAATTTTCGGACGGTAAAACATTCACAATGTGTGGACGGTAAAACATTCACAATTTTCGGACGGTAAAACATTCACAATGTGCGGACGGTAAAACATTCACAATTTTCGGACGGTAAAACATTCACAATGTGTGGACGGTAAAACATTCACACATGCGCACGATAATCTCCTTTACCTCGTTGCCGAAGTACAACACCCATTTTTCCAAGGATAAAAAAATAATGTCGGATACTTCTTGAACAGACCTCGTAAATATATCTATATACACAAATGAAAACTCTCAATGCTCAAAACGATGTGGGCTTCCTTTGTACAAGGTAACGGTTTGCATGTCAATCTCCTGATGACAACATCCTGGGAACGAAAGGGCGATTGTTAGGTACAGGCCCTGACAGATAATCAGACACGTTTGGCTGCTTATAATTTCAGGAAAGAATATTCTCCTGCAGTCCACCCCTACTGATCGGACTGACAGTATTGCTAGAGCACATGGACATGATTATCCGTGTCCTTATGCTAGGACTGCAAGGTCATTTAATAATCACTTTCGAGACATGTACTCGAAACACACATGTACGTATATATATATATATATATATATATATATATATATATATATGGTATCAAGATGCTGAGCAACACATGAGCTGCAGTGGTTAGCGACCCATAGCTGACTGCTAGCGTCAGGGCCAGCGAACCATAGCTACCAAGACCCTTCTACACCTCCACGCGGTGATCCTGGATAACAGGCTGCGGCAGGGCAGACTGGCTAAGGAGAAGGGATCGAAGAGGGAATGCTAACCCGGTACTAACAAAATGATTGTTGAAGTCGGATGTGTTGGACCGAAAGGTGCAAATATCGCAGCCAAGCTGTAAACAACGACACAACGCATTCCGTTCTCTGGACTACTTTCTGCTACTTAAGCCCTTTCATGGTTTGGTAGTGGGAGATTGAGAATGAACGAAGAAGAAGAAGAAGAATATATATATATATATATATATATATATATATATATATATATATATATATATATATATATATATATATAGAGAGAGAGAGAGAGAGAGCATCTCGATTATCAACTTATCTTGTAGGGTGCATTGAGAGTTGTAATCTTCTTTCGTGTACTATCCCTGTGACTTCATATTTTCAGTCCGTTCCTATGATGTGTTTCTTAAACACCCGATTATCTATATTTGATGAAGTCTCTGTCTTGCTCTGAAGTTTTTCTTATGTTTATTATTACAGGCTCGAGCGACTAGAAGTTTAATAGACCGTCTTATCATACGACCAAACCAACTTATCATGAGACCAAACCGTCTTAGCATGCGACCAAACCAATGAATTCCAATGTGCCCGAGAGATGTCATATCATTAAAGTATTGACGTTTCCGTATAAGTATGACTTGTTTCCTACTTTCTGTCAGATTGCTAAGTGTGTCAGTGTTTACGCTGACATTCTGTTACATACATTTTATTTAATTTATTGAAATCCTCCGTTCTTGTGTCTTGGTCAGTCATTATTGTAGTCCACCGTCCTGGTTATTTCTTTGTGAGAGTCATTGCTGTAATTCTTTCATCTTTAGCCTTGGTAGTGTAGCAGACCCTCTGCTTCTTTGCCCTGGCCGTGATCTAACTTAGAACATTCTCACACTCATCCACATCATCATGACCATACTCAGTAAATGACATATCACACATCAGGTGGCATATTTATTAAATCATACTCATATCATAGAATGAGTAGAGAAATTACAAACATAATATAATACATATCTTAACTAAACATTCTACTAAAACGGGAATTGTAAGCATTAGCTATTGATGGAATTCCCAACTATCTAAAAACCCAGTTCTATTGCCTTGCAATTACATCACACACACATCGCCTTAACTGCGTCTTCAACACACCTTATCAAATACTCTTCCTCACTGAAATCCCCTCAGGCGGGCGATCTCGACATAACTCGTTCACAATGTGTCCTTGCTTACAAACACACTTTCAGATTATTCATTAATGTAAAACTCACACACCTATTTGAGCGATCCTGTTCTATCACTAAACATTCGTCCAACCGTCTATCAATCGCTCCTCTATCTAAAGTCGGTGAGTTAAACACACTATCTACATTCAGTCTCTCTCTCTCTCCAGCCTCACTCTCTCTCATACTCCATCTCTCCTCCAGCCTCACTCTCTCTCATACTCCATCTCTCCTCCAGCCTCACTCTCTCTCATACTCCATCTCTCCTCCAGCCTCTCGAGCTAAACTTTGTCTCGAGTTATATATCCTCAAGCAAGGCCAGAGCTTGACCAATCGATCTCAGGTATGGTCATCTTCAATTCCAATTGGAACGAAACACTTTGCACACCTGTCACTCATTCTCTCGCAGCAAGCCCCGTTGCCAATTTCGTCTGTCAATCAATCTCCCCCTACCAAAATCGGAAGGCCAGTGGTCAGTTTCTACCTGTCCACATTTCTTAACCCAACTCTGTTCTCCTTTGCTGAGACAGTGAGTGACCTTGACATGCATTCATGTAGCTTTAAGCTTTAACATGTTCAGGCATCCTAAACTCCCCTTGCTCCGGCGGGAACTATTACAGTAGGATGCACTATTGTAATCGTTTGTCCTTTGGAATTGGGAAGGGCCAATATTGTAATCTTGTGTTCTTTGGTAATGATCAAGACGAATATCTAAATAAAATAACAAATAGCTATTATGAATACAACAATAGACTTTAAAAACAAATCTGCATGTGAATGATTGAATATGTTTCTAATATGATAATAGTTGGTATGTGAGTACATTAAAAAAGTTATGGTGGTTATATGTGTGTGTATATGTATGTATGTATGTATGTATGTATGTATGTATGTATGTATGTATGTATGTATGTATGTATGTATATTTGTACGTGTGTATGTATGTTTATATGTATGTATGTATGTAATTTTGTATGTATTTGTATGTATGTTGTGTGTCTGTGTGCTTGTGTGTGTATCTATCTATCTATCTATCTATCTATCTATCTATCTATCTATCTATCTATCTATCTATCTATCTATCTATCTATCTATTTATCTATCTATCTATCTATCTATCTATCTATCTATCTGTCTGTCTGTCTGTCTGTCTGTCTGTCTGTCTGTCTGTATTCTGTCTGTAGTCTGTCTGTCTATTTTTCTCTAAATATATATATATATATGTGTGTGTGCATGTATGTGTATGTATGTATGTGTGTGTATGTGTGTGTATGCGTATGCATGTGTGTGTATGTGTGTAAGTGTATGTATGTATGTATGTGTATATTTGTATGTGTGTGATCCCTGAAGGCAGACGGGAATACATGACAATACCTACAAAATAACACCCTACCTATTTATTGTATTTTTGTTTTCGACGCATTGTATCCAAATTGTGTGAGCACTCTATACAAATTGTTTGTATAATTCATTATTCTTCTAATCTATTTTATAATTATATGTTTGCTTAACCAAAAATGCCGTATAAATAATCTGTCAATTGATTTCTTATAAACTATTTTTGTTACTGCGATGACAAGATTTTTATCAATTTCACGAGTTTGTCTTTCGCTCCAAATGATCTTCTGGCTCGTGTATTACATCGATTTCCAACCCGAGCAGGGTCAGTCACATGGGCTGCTGTGGTACCAACATCAGCACCATCGAAAAGCTGGGAGCTGTGCCACATCAACGATAAAGTGTTCGATAGCTCCATTCTTACAGGATCATTAAGTCTGCGGCGGAGACCCCCAGCATGCGCTCAGAATTATAATAGTGATGTCAGGTAGATAGGACAGTTAGTTGCCAGGATTATTCTTGTCTTACATGCGTTTGAACAACGGTTTCTTACGTTGTTATCAGGCAGATGTAGCTGATGAACAAATTACAGCGGGCGGGCTGCGCAATGTTTGATCCCTCATTCAGTAAAATATGTAGTCAATGACAGACTTCCTATCTTTCTTCAAACAGCAAAACGTGGAATTAAGGCCAGGCATTCTATCTTTCTCCATACAGCAAAACATGTGATTAAGGCTAGAGTTTACATCATTCTGCATATAGTAAAATATGTGATTAAGGCCAGATTTTACATCATTCTTCATACAGTAAAATATGTGGTCAATGACAGACTTGATATCTGTCTTCACACAGCAAAACGTCTGATTAAGGCCAGATTTTACATCATTCTTCATACAGTAAAATATGTGATTAAGGTCAGAGTGTACATCTTTCTCCATAGAGTAACATATGCAACCAAGGCCTTATATTGTCTTCCCTCACTCATGATATAAAATATGAAGTGAAATCCATAATTTCTTTGTTTCTGTCACAATATAACATGTTTTGTCAATGCCCGACTTCTTTTTTTTAAAATGTCATTTTGTCACCTATGTGTTCAAGGACACACTCTATTCTCTCATTAAACAGCAACACAAATTATAAACTTAATGAGATAAACACATTAATGAGGAAACAAGTACGTGGGAAGAGAATCATGACAAGATGTGTTTAATACACAGAAAACAGATACACATCCATTCATGTCCGTAGAAACAGTCTATAAAACTCACAAATAAACACGGCAACAAAAACACCAATGCGCATCAACACAAACAAAGAAACAGACTATAAAACTCACAAATAAACATGGCAACAGAAACACCCATGCGCACATACACAGACATAGAAATACAAAAAATAAGGTGAACAAACATATGCTCATCGGAGAAGAAATGAACTTGGGGACACAATGAGACATAACCGCGGACGGCGAGGTGGTTTGGATAATCACAACTGAGCAATAGGCACGTGATGTTGAAGACACCACGTGACAGGATTGGTGGGTCAATTCCGGGATGTCACGAGTCTTACGATTACGATAATGTCAATAGAGATGAAAGCCGATAACAGAAGATGTGATTTGGTGTGTGTCTGATGTAGGATATGAGATGACGTGTGTATGTAATAGAGGAAGTGAGATGACGTTTGTGGGATAGAAGATGCGAGATGACGTGTGTAATAGAAGATGTTAGATGACGTGTGTGGGCTAGAGGATGTGAGATGACGTGTTTGTGTGTTTGAGGATGTGAAATGACGTGTGTGGGATAGACGATGTGAAATTACGTATGTAGGATAAAGGATTATGAGGATATAGGATATGGGATATAGGATGACAGATAACGTGTTTCGGATAGAGACGATATGATGTGTGGTAGATGATGCAAGATGATGTGTGTGTAATAAAGAATGTGAGATGGCGTGTGTGTGTGATAGAGGATGAGAGATGACGTGTGTTGGTGATAGAGGATGTGAGATGACGTGTATGTAATGGAGTATGTGAGATGAAAGGTTGTGTGTAAAAGAGAATGTGAGATGACATGTGTGAGTGATAGAGGATGTGAGACTACGTGTGTGTGTGTGTGTATGTGTGTAATAGAGGATGTGAGATGACGTGTGTGTGTGATAGAGGATGTTAGATGACGTGTATTGGTGATAGAGGATATGAAATGACGTGTATGTAATTTAGTATGTGAGATGAAAGGGTATGTGTGAAAGAGGATGTGAGATGACGTGTGTGTGTATGTGTGTAATAGAGGATATGGGATTACGTGTGTGTGTGTATGTGTGATAGAGGAAGTGAGATGACATGTGTGGGATAACATGTGTGGGATAGGTGATATGGAATGACGTGTGTGGGATAGAGGATGTGAGATGACGTGTGTGGGATAGAGGAAGTGAGATGACGTGTGTGGGATAGGTGATATGGAATTACGTGTGTGGGATAGAGGATGTGAGATGACGTGTGTGGGATAGAGGAAGTGAGATGACATGTGTGGGATAGGTGATATGGAATGACGTGTGTGGGATAGAGGATTATTATGACATGTATGGGATATAGGATGAGATGATGTGTGGTAGAGGATGCAAGATGACGTGTGTGTGTATAATAGTGGATGTGATCTGTAATAGCGAATGTTTTTGTTTTTTTAATACATATTTTTTTGCGTTCGCCTTATTTCTCCAATCCCCAAGGCGGTGTGCTTTGCACTGTAGCTTTTTATGTTGCGCCTTTTCGGCCCAGTGCATCCGACTTCAACAGGCATTTTATGAAAGGGTTTTCTTCCTCCTGCATTTTCTAAGGATTTGCTTCGATGGGGTAACGGTTGGTTTGAGATGGGAATCGAAATCAGCACCTCCGGTTTGTGAGCCGTGTCAATTAACCTCTAGCCCACATCGTCCCCGTAGAGGATGTGAGATGACGCGTGTGTGTAATAGAGGATGTGAGATGACGTGGGTGTGTGTGTGTGTATGTGTGTGTAACATAGGATGTGAGATGACGTGTGTGTGTGTGTGTGTGTAATATAGGATGTGAGATGATGTGTGTGTGTGTGTGTGTGTGTGTGTGTGTGTGTAGTATAGGATGTGAGATGGCGTGTGTGACACAGGGGATGCGAGATGATGTGCATGTAACAGAGAATGTGATATCACGTGTGTGTGAGTAATACACGATGTGAGATCACGTGTCTGTGAGTTATAGAGTATGTGAGATGACGTGTATGTAATAGAGAATATAAGATGACGTGTGTGTGTGTGTGTGTGATAGAGGATGTAACATGACGATTGTGTGATACAGCATGTGAGATGACGTGTGTGCAATAGAAATGTGAGATGACGTATGTGAGTAATAAACGATGTGAAATTACGTGTGTGCAATAGAGGATGTGAAATGACGTATATGGGAAAGCGGAAGTAAGATGATTTGTGTACATTAGAGTATGTGAGATGACGTGTGTGAGTAATAGAGGATGTGAGATGACGTATGTGTGTAATAGAGGATGTGAGATGACGTGTGTGTGTGTAATAGAGGATGTGAGATGACGTGTGTGAGATAGAGGATGTGAGATGACGTGTGTGTGTAATAGAGGATGTGAGATGACGTGTGTGTGTAATAGAGGATGTGAGATGACGTGTGTGTGTGTAATAGAGGATGTGAGATGACGTGTGTGTGTAATAGAGGATGTGAGATGACGTGTGTGGGATAGAGGATGAAAGATGACGTGTATGGGATAGAGGATGTGAGATGAGGTGTGTGGTATAGAGAATGTTCGATGACGTGTATGGGTTACAGGATATTAGATGACATGTGTGTGTAATAGAAGATGGAACATTACGTGTATGCAATAGAGAAAATGGGTTTGTGGCTGTGTGTATGGAATGGAAAATATAGGTTTGTGTACGTATATTATAGAGAATATGGGTTTGTGTGTGTTTGTGTGTGTGTATGTGTGTGTGTGTGTGAGAGAGAGAGAGAGAGAGAGAGAGAGAGAGAGAGAGAGAGCCTATTAGAAATTATGCGTTTGTCTTGTCAATAGAAAATATGCGTTTGTGTAAATATGTGACAGACAGCGTCCATTTGTGTATTCGCGTGTGTGGGTAACTGAGGAATTGAGGTTGTATGTTGTATGTTACATCTAATATGATTTAATTGTTGGTATGATGGCAATATAGAGATTGTGTTGCATATGTTGTGTATGAAATGTGAAGTGTGTGTGTAGTATGTGCGATGTGAAGTGTGTGTGCAATATGTGCGATGTGAGGTGTGTGTGTTGTATGTAGAATGTGAGGTGTGTGTTGTATGTAGAATAAGAAGTGTGTGTGGTATGTAGAATGTGAAGTGTGTGTGGTATGTAGAATGTGAATTATGTGTGTTGTATGTAGAATATGAAGTGTGTGTGGTGTATGTAGAATGTGAAGTGTGTGTGTGGTATATAGAATATGAAGTATGTGTGTGGTATGTAGAATGTGAAGTGTGTTTTGTATGTAGAAAGTGAAGTGTGTGTGTTGTATGTGCGATGTGAAGTATGTGTGTTGTATGTGCGATGTGAAGTATGTGTGTTGTCTGTAGAATGTGAGGTGTGTGTGTGGTATGTAGAATGTGAAGTGTGTGTGTTGTATGTAGAATGTGAAGTGTGTCTGTTGTATGTGCGATGTGAAGTATGTGTGTTGTATGTGCGATGTGAAGTATGTGTGTTGTATGTAGAATGTGAGATGTATGTGTGGTATGTAGAATGTGAAATGTGTGTTGTATGTGCGATGTGAAGTATGTGTGTTGTATGTAGAATGTGAAGTGTGTGTGTTGTATGTAGAATGTGAAGTATGTGTGTTGTATGAAGAATGTGAGGTGTGTGTGTAGTATGTAGAATGTCAAGTGTGTGTGTTGTATGTGCGATGTGAAGTATGTGTGTTGTATGTAGAATGCGAGGTGTGTGTGTTGTATGTAGAATGTGAAGTGTGTGTGTTGTATGTAGAATGTGAAGTATGTGTGTTGTATGTAGAATGTGAGGTGTGTGTGTGTTGTATGTAGAGTGTGAAGGTTGTGTGTGGTATGTGCAATGTGAGGTGTGTTTTGTATGTAGAATGTGAAGTGTGTGTGTTGTATGTGCAATGTGAGGTGTGTGTTGTATATAAGGTCAGTTTCAGTGTCTTGGGAAATGTGAGTCCAGATGCTTTATGTAACGTGCATTTCTATGTGATATGTAATATCAGATCCTATTTTAGATCCATATTGAACCTTGCTAATTCTGTCAGCTGTGATGAGAAATCACTCAGTTTTAGAATATCTTACTATTAAGCTGCAGCTTGGAGACATGTTCGGTGCTCACTCTGATATAAACAGGTCGCTATCCCAGTGCATCGAACGTTCCAGCAAGTTAGGTTTCTGACCTAGGATTTGTTCAGAAAAGTCTATTGGAACCTAGGTGCCTCTCACGCCACAACCGGGAAACACCCTTCCGGGCAGTTACACGTTGGAACTTTAGACGTCACAGTGAAAGTCGAGTCTCGTTTTGATTTAACTTGCCGCGTGAGGAAATGACAAGCAGAAGAAAATATGGGAGTTTCCTCGTCTTCCGGACATAGCTAGCACTTCCCTGTTGGGAGGGCGTGCAGTGAGTGAATAATATACTTGAGTCAGTTACTAGTGACTTCAATTGTCTGGGACAGGAGCCTGCGGGTATGTTGACATTGTCTGTTTCCTTCTCTTCTGTCTGTCGTTTGGTTCACAAACCTATGTTTATTTATGTTCATTTTACAAATTATTAATACTTTAGATCTTGCCTGCACACCACTAGTAGCCATTATTGTTTGATTAATTATTTTAGTTCTTTTCTCACAGTAGTAGAAGTAGGAGCATTTGATGTTGTTATTGTAAGAGTATATGTAGGAGTAATTGTAGTACTAGTAATACTAGGAGTAGTAGCAGTGCAACAGTAGTAGTAGTAGAATTGTCAGTAGTAGTAGTAACCGTGCTAGTAGTAGCAACAGTGTAGCAGTAGTAGCAGTATTATTATTAGCAGTAGTAGCAGTAGTAGTAGTTGTATTAGTAATAGCAGAAAGTAGTAGAAGTAGTAGTAGCAGTAGTAATAGTAGTAAAATTAGTGGTAGCAGTAGTAGAAACAGTAATAGGAGTAGTAGCAGTGTAGCAGTAGCAACAATAGTATCAGTAGTAGTACTAAAGATAGTAGCAATAGCAGAAGTAATAGTAGTAGTTGATGTTGCTGTTATAATAGTAGTAGCAGTAATAGTAATATCAGCAGTATTAGCATTTATTAGTACCAGAAGTAGTAGTATTAGTAGACGTAGTAGTAGTATTGTTATTATTGTTATTAGTAGTAGCAGTAGTAGTAGTAGTAGTAGTAGTAATAGCAGTAATGGAAGTAATAATAGTAGAAGAAGTAATAGTAGTACTAGTAATATAAGTAGTAGTAGTTGTAGACTAGTAGTAATAGGGAAAGTAGTTGTAGTAGTAGTGATAGGAGGAGGAGTAGTGGCAGTAGTATTAGCAATAATAATAATAGCAGTAGTAGTAGTAGTTCTAGCAGTAGTATTAGTAGAAGTAATAGTAAAAATAGTAGTAGAAGTATTAGCAGAGTAGCAGTGAAGCAGTGGCAACAATAGTACTAGTAGTAAAAGTGGTAGTGATAGTAGCACTAGTAGTAGTAATAGCAGTAGTTGATTTATTAGTACCAGAGTTATTAGTAGTTGTAGTAGTAGTAGACGTAGTAGTGGTAGTAGTAGACGTAGTAGTGGTAGTAGTAGACGTAATAGTGATAGTAGTAGTAGTAGTTGTAGTAGTATTAGTAGTAATAGTAGTAGTAGTAGTAACAATTATAATAGTAGAAGCAGTAATAGTAGTACAAGTAATATAAGTAGTAGTAGAGTAGTAGGAATAGTAGAGTAGTAGTAGTAGTGGAGTAGTAGTAGTAGTATTACGAGGAGGAAGAGTAGTGGCAGTAGTATTAGCAATAATAATAATAGTAGTAGAAGTAGTAGGAGTAGTAGTAGTAGTAGTAGTAGTAGTAGTAGTTGTAGTAGTAGTAGTAGTTGTAGTAGTAGTAGTAGTAGGAATAGTAGTAGGAGGAGTAGTAGTAGTAGTAGTAGTAGTAGTAGTAGTTGTAGTAGTAGTAGTTATAGCAGTATTTAGTAGTAGAAGTGATAGTACTAATCGTAATAGTAGTAGTAGTAGTAGTAGAACCAGCAGTAGTAGTAGTAGTAGTAGTAGTAGTTGTAGTAGTAGTTGTAGTAGTAGCAGTAGTAGTAGTGGTAGTAGTAGTAGTAGAAGTAGTAGTAGTGGTGGTGGTATTGTAATGGCAGCTATCTGTAATTGCTGCGGTTGTAACTGTAGCTACAACATTTGCTACTATTGTTTTGGAATCTAAAAGGAATATCCGCATCAGTTGTAATGGTCTGCCAGTTGCAATGGTGTGGGAGTTGCAATGGTTTATCAGTTGCAATGGTTGTCAGTTGTAGTGGTTTGTCAGTTGTAGTTGCTTGTTAGTTGTAGTGGTTTGTCAGTTGTAGTGTTTATCAGTTGTAGTGATTTGTCAGTTGTAGTGGTTTGTCAGTTGTAGTGGTTTGTCAGTTGTAGTGGTTTGTCACTTGTAGTGGTTTGTCAGTTGTAGTGGTTTGTCAGTTGTAGTGGTTTGTCAGTTGTAGTGGTTTGTCACTTGTAGTGGTTTGTCAGTTGTAGTGGTTTGTCAGTTGTAGTGGTTTGTCAGTTGTAGTGGTTTGTCACTTGTAGTGGTTTGTCAGTTGTAGTGGTTTGTCAGTTGTAGTGGTTTGTCAGTTGTAGTGGTTTGTCAGTTGTAGTGGTTTGTCAGTTGTAGTGGTTTGTCAGTTGTAGTGGTTTGTCAGTTGTAGTGGTTTGTCAGTTGTAGTGGTTTGTCAGTTGTAGTGGTTTGTCAGTTGTAGTGGTTTGTCACTTGTAGTGGTTTGTCAGTTGTAGTGGTTTGTCAGTTGTAGTGGTTTGTCAGTTGTAGTGGTTTGTCACTTGTAGTGGTTTGTCAGTTGTAGTGGTTTGTCAGTTGTAGTGGTTTGTCAGTTGTAGTGGTTTGTCAGTTATTATTGCAGTAACAACAATTATCTTTAAACATAAAATTGGATTTAATCATTAATTAGCAGCAGTGATACTAACCATAACAGAAGTAATACTGACTTTAGCAGCAGTTATACTAACCATAACAGAAATAATACTGACTTTAGCAGCAGTAATACTAACCATAACATAAGTAATAATCACCGTAGCAGCACTACTAGTTGTAGAATCATAAGCAGCTGAACATGAAGTAACTCTATTAGTAATTGTGTCAATCCCACAGATGTCAATGTTTCCGGAGTTTCTAATTAAGCAATGAGCCGTGTAGTATTCCAGTTATTCTTCTTCAGCGTTCGTTCTCAATCTCCCGCTACCAAGTCCTGAACAGGGCTTTGTAAGTAGCAGGATGTAGTCCGGAGAACGAAATGCGTTATGTCGTTAGTTTACAGTTTGACTGCGATATTTGCACCTTTCGGTCCGACACATCCGTCTTCGACAGGTTTATTCCAGTTATTTCAAACAGAAACAACATAGACGAGTACGTTGAGTATGTGTGTGTGTTTATGCATTTAAAACTGTGCGTTCAATGTGCACGAATCACCAAATGTTTGTGTGTATAGTGCTGGAGATTAATTTCACGTATGTTGTTTGTCAGTTATGCTGATAACTTGTATCTATGTAATGCTATAAGATTGTCCAGAGTAACTATTTGGCTCTTGTCCCACCATGTTTTCATGTCGCTACGATACGATCAGACTGCCCTCATCACTCGACATGCCCATAAAGTGGACAGCTTCTTTCTGATGCCTGCACATTGTCCTCTCTCGTGGCATCATTTACGCCTTGCTCATTGTCCTTTCTCGTGACATAGTTGTGAGGGTAGGGTTCAGATCTTCGAATCATGTGGGCACGGATTAGACCCTCTGTACGAACCTATAAGTTGTTCTAGAGACACGAAAACTATAATTGTTCTGGAAGTGTGCTGCTACTACTGAGTTAAACGGCCTGCATTCATCAATGCTATTTATCCCCAAGGCGGACCAAGTGTGAAAAGAATACCGGAAAAGAAAGGTTTTTTTTAGGTCTCCATTGCACTCTGAATAATTATCCTGCTAAGTTATATCTTTCTTGCTTCAATGTTTTTCTCCCGTATTTATTTATTGTACACTGCTACCATCACCGTTCATACTTTATTGTTCAACGTCACAACCATGTTTTATACTTTATTGTTCAATGTCACAATCCTGTTTTATACTTTATTGTTCAATGTCACAATCCTGTTTTATACTTTATTGTTCAATGTCACAATCATGTTTTATACTTTATTGTTCAATGTCACAATCATGTTTTATACTTTATTGTTCAATGTCACAATCATGTTTTATACTTTATTGTTCAATGTCACAATCATGTTTTATACTTTATTGTTCAATGTCACAATAATCTTTTATACTTTATTTGTTCAATGTCACAATTTATATTTTATATTTTATAGAACGCTGAAGGCATCACACTTATTCCCTGTCGTCTCTCACGATCTCTCTATATTGCTGACTTCCTTCTCTCTCTCTCTATCTCTATCTGTTTGCATTTCTCTCACTCTCACTCCCTCTCTTATGTCTCTCTTTTTCTTGTCTTCACATTCTGACTCACTCTTGGGCTCTAATTTATTGCACGATACCCACCGGCAAACATTTGTGCGAAGTGCAGACTCCCATTTTGAAAGTTCTGATGTCTGTTTTGTTGTTTTGTTGTTTTATTTTTGTCCTTTTGTTTGGTCTATTCTGTTGGTTATTCCTGGCATACATTGACTACCAGATGTTGTTGTAGTGTTCCGACACTTGAACATTGGGACGTGTGTTACGAGTAGCCCATTTGCCTAGATGTTATACTGTGTACAAACTATGTACAAGCTGTGTACAACCTGTGTATAAACGGTGTATAAAATGTGTATAAACTGTGTATAAACTGTGTTCAAACTGTGTACAAACTGTGTACAAATTGTAAACATACTTTAGGGAAAAGAGTCAAAGAGATGGGGAATATGCTAGTAGATGGAGAAAAGACATTTTGACATGAAAGAAAGTGTATGCAAAACGAAACCAATCCGTAATAAGATAAATAGCGGTGGCGGAACAAATATGAGATAATAACGAGAAGCATTGCTATGAAACATTATCATAAAAACGGGATCAGCTTGAAACAGGCTGACACGAATGTTATGTAACCAACACTGCCTACAGTGCAGCTAAAAAAAAAACCTGTTATTTTATGATTTTCATTATACGCGGATTTTTTGTGTGGTTTGTTTTAAATTTCAAACACCATAAAAGGTCATTTGTCAATTCTTCTCCCCGTATCCTTTGATCGAGACAGACACCCGTTTATGTCACGCATTTCTGACTGAGATTTTATTTATCATCTTTCTGGATAGTTCTTTGACGACACCTCTATAGTTTTCTATTCTGCCTAGCTTGAGCCCGGCTCCGACCAGGACAGAAGAGATCCTCGCACCGGAAAGGACTGTGTAATGTCCTAAGCCTACAGGTTATTATCTGAATAATGGTTGGTTGCCAAGTGTGGCAAGGTATTGAGCTGCCTGAAAGTGCTGGAAGCTTCTGATAATGTGCACGAAACCACGTGGCACCAACTTCGATCAGAACGAAGCTGCTCGACTGTAAACAAATGACACGAACAACTGTTTTCAATCTGCTCTGGACTTGTGAATGTCTAGAAGATCCTGCCAATATTATATCTACTTTGCAGCCTTTGACGGCCTGCGCTACAAGGATGCTATTACTTTTAAAATAAATTAATGGAAGAAATATGCTTAACAACTTTCAGTTTAACTAGCAGATATTATATATTTACCAGGTAACATTTGTTATTCTTGTATATTGTATTTTCGACTTCTTTTGATGTACTCAAATGTCACATTGTGAATCAGCGGAAAGTTGTTTCTTGATGTACTCAAATGTCACATTGTGAATCAGCGGAAAGTTGTTTCTTGATGTACTCAAATGTCCCATTGTGAATCTTGCTTTACAGCGGAAAGTTGTTTCTCTGTGTTACTTGTTAGTGGCACTTTGCTGGAGTCTTATTTCCGTTCCGCCAAGGTCTTAAGCAGGTACATATTCTATTACACTTCTTTAATCATCTACTGTCTCCCATTAATTATCAGTTGCAAGCACAAAATATTTTTGAAAGTAAAAAGACACTCATTTCTAATTTGCTTGTCCTGGACACGAAAATAACTGTAACGTTTGTTGTCTGACCTTTGGAGACAAAATGTTATTGTTGATGTACAAATGGCTCAATCTGCAGGTAAGCATTTCCCAAAGACATATTTCTAAAATCCTATTGCGTCGTATTGTCTCAGCCGACCGTACTTTATGTCCCACCTTTCGTTATTTCCTTAGCAGCGACAGTACCGTATAATTTTTTTATATTTATTATTTAAGTTATATTGCGTCGTTACGATTGCTGGCGACAATGATGTAGTCGTTGGTTGTAAGCGAAGACTCATAGGGTCAGCAAGTTATTTCAGCGATTTCCTTTGATCCCTTCGTTAAAAGTACAACACGAGTGATCGGTGCAGTTTAATGTCTCGTAACTGTGTTGATAGTGTGGATAATGTTTGTTACATTTGAAGGGCAGTTACTTTTGCAAGTCAGATGAGAGTTATCACTCCAGTATTGAGAATTATAATGCATGATTAAGAAGCATGAAAAGGAGTGGGCCTCACAGGTGGGCTACAGTATGTACTCAAGAAATTTTCAAAAATGACTGAAAGACAAAAATGATGCGATGCCATTTGCTGTTCTTATGCAAATGACTTACATACGAGTGGCAGAACCTGTTTTTGCAGGCATTAAAGAGATAAAAAGGTGAGAAATCATGTACCATTGTAAACGATTTCTCTCCAACCAGTTCCGCACTGCGAAAGACTTTCTGTTTCTCAATCTTTAAATGCATTTTGATGCTGATGGACGCCTACAATCGCCAGGGTTATTGACGTCCCACACGACGCGTCATCTGCAGCCACATTCTACAATCCTAATGAAATGAACGATCTTGTTCGCCATCTGGGTGTCTAAGACCAGAGCAGTCACGTGACTCAAGACTTAAGCAATAGAATCTTCTCTAGGAAGATGTCGTAGCTACTTCGTTTCGCCCTCGTCATCAGCTGTTTGCTGATTTCTTCAGAAAGTATTCTGCCCCGATGATAAGAGACTGGCCTCAGAGACAATCCATGAAAGTATGAGACAAGAACTTGAAACACTTAGCACTGACAGAAGCGCATACGATCTTGCCACTTCCCTAACATATCAAACTCGGTGTCAAGAAAAACCTCCTGATAGCCATATACAGAACTGGTCTGGCCGTCACGTACTTTTCTGACCCATTTCCTCGACTCAATCGAAAATAAAAGAGGGAATTTATGCTGGTGCTCAGATCCGCGAACGAGATATTAGACAAGCTTGTTTGAGGGCGACGGGAACAAAACTTGGAACTCGTTTCCTCTCATCTTAGCTAACTCTCTTGGGGATGTCAATGCTAAAAATCAACAAGTCCTTGGATTAGGATATGTCTCTGTATCACAAACTTGGCTGCAATATGTCCTTAAAAATCTACTTTCTCAACCATTCCTTCTCGGACCTCTTCCCCGACAACTGCGGCATAATTAGTGATGAGCATTGTGAACGTTTTCACAAGGACACTGGCATGAAGGGGAAACGGTACTCCAGAAACTGGTCCACTGAAATGTTGGCTGACTACTCTTGGACGCTCGATGGTCTTGAGTAAATAGTTATACAAGCGGCAGACAAAGTGACGTCGGGCATAGAACCGGCCTTCTACCGGTACATGTAGGGAAGAAAGACTAACGTCGGGTCAGGCACAACATCCTGTCCAGACATGTTAGTAAGGGTCAGGCAAAATATACTGGCCAAGACCCTCACCTCGGCTTTCTCATAGCTATTTTCATGGCAGCCTGGTTACCAAGATGAGGGATCGACGTGATCCCCATAGTAGTGAGTAAAACGAAGATGAAGCCAAACATACCACAACCGTCTGGAGAAGCCCGGTCCACCTTTATCATCCCGCTCGAGAGCGGGGAAAGCTACGACAACCTGCCACCTAAATTCCTTTTTAGGGCGCACAGAAGAGTAATCCTACTCATTGTGGTCATTCAACAACAACAACAACAACAACATGTCATTTGTCCGTAGCCCTCTAGTATAATACAAGTACCACAAATAGTGGTATTAATAATATTTTAAAAAATTATTTTCAGTTCAAATACCAAAGGAAGGAGACTATCCGATTGTTACAACTGGCGGGACATAACTCTCCTGTCAGTGCCTGGTTAAGTACTCTACAGCATGATATTAGAAAGACTCAGGGAACAGGTAGATGCCATCATTAGAGAAGAACAGGGTGACTTTAGAGCAAAGCGTTCTTGCATTGATCAAATTTTCATACTCATAACTATCATAGAAGAATCAGTAGAAATGCAATCCCCACTAATCATCAACTTTATTGACTTCCAGAAGGCCTTTGACCATCTACACCGTCCAACATTATTGACTTCCAGAAGGCCTTTGACCATCTACACCGTCCAACATTATTGACAATATTAATGAATTATGGCTTACCCTCAAAATACATAAAAATTATCAAAGCCTTCTAAGATAATTCACGATGTATTCAAACAACCGAAGATAACACTGAATGGTTTAACATCAAAACAGGAGTAAAACATGGATGTATTTTATCACCTCGACTATTTGGCATAGCTATAGACTGGATTATGAAATAATATGCCCATGATAAGTATTTAGGAACAGAATGAACAGATAAGACCTTAGCAGATCTTGATTTTGCAGACGACATAGCGCTACTAAGTTCCACTAATGAAGAAAGTCATGGCTTCCATAACCACAAGGGTTGATATCAAGCAATAGGTGAAATGTCTACAAAATGTCCAACCATATACCTGGGAAATGAAATGACGTAAGATAGAGATTCCAGAAAAGACATTTCCTCTCTGAATTGCTTCGGCCTCGTGTGCCTTTAATAAGATCACTAACATCTGGAAATCAACGACACTGAGCAAACATACCATTGCTGATTGACATCCTGTCAGTCTCGAGAGACAATGGACCTCGTTATACAGGGGACAGTCAGTTTTTGCCTTTGCTTTCGCCGCACACGTTTTCATCTCAACGCATCTTGTCTTCCACTGCATGCAGACCAACACACGAAGCCTGCCCCCAGCCGGGTCTGCATCATGTCGCATCTTGTCTTCCCCTGCCTGCAGACCAACACACGAAGTCTGCCCCAGCCGGGTCTGTCATTGGCAAGTTCCCACCAGTTGCAGGTGTTCACATCCTACGCCTTTAGGTCACGCTTGCAAACATCTTGGCAGCGGATGAAGGGTCTGCCTTTGTTACGCTTTTCCATGGTCAGCTCTCCGTATAGGATATCTTTTGATATTCGCCAATTCTCCATTCTGCACACGTGATCAAGCCACCATAATATGCGCTGACGGAGCATTGCAACTAAGCTGAAAATCTTTGCACTGTCCAACACTTCGTTGTTAGTCACTCTGTTACTCCATGAAATTTCAAATATGTATCTCAGGCAGCGCATTTGGCCGTTTTTCCTGTGAGGCATACATGTTTCGCTTCATAGAGTAGGGTACTAATCACACAGGATCTGTACACATCAACCTTTGTGGAGCTGGTCAGCATGTTGTTAACCTACATTCTCTGTGAGAGCCTGGCAAGTGCTGATGAGGCCATTCCTAATCGTTTCTGCAGCTCTGTCTCCAGTTAAAGGTTGTCGGTGATGATAGATCCACGGTAGTTGAAGTGATTTCCTACCTCCAGATTGTTATCATTTGAAAAAATGTTTGGAGGATCTGCACCCTGGGTCATCACTTTCGTCTTTTGTGCGCTGATTGTGAGTTCAAACAGATCCCATGTTTGTGCCAGCCTATTAATGATGAACTGTAAGGCAAACATACCAAGCTCAGACTATTCAACTCAATTGTAATATCACTCCTAACATATGGTTGTGAAAACTGGAAGCCAAAAACGCGTTAGAAAACAAACTAAATGTCTTTTGAAAATAAATGTCTTAGAAAATTATTGAATATACGCTGGGATCAGTTCACAACTACTGACTCGATAAGAACAGAGACAAACCAACTATACGTGTCTAACATCAGGAAAAAAAACGATGGCATACATAGGACATGTCCTTAGAAAGAACAACAACCGTCTCCCATTACAAGCACTCGAATTGACACCAAGGGACTTTTGGAAAAGAGGGAGACCCAAGGAAACACTCAGAAGAACAATCATACGACAGGGCTAAACCATGGCCAACTGCTTTCTCTTAATTCATTCAGTTTCCGTTTAAAGATGTGAAAAGACGTAGAAGACTTGAAGCCTTCGTTTAGCACTGCTTTGTTCAGATATATTAAACGAACGTGTGAAGACGCAAACAAGTAGGTGGCGAATATTAGCTCTCTAACATTACGTTAAAGAATAGAGTCTGGCTCGGTCCCTAGAATAGCATTGCTCTAATCAGGGCGGCTCGGGTTTGAGTATCCAGTGTGAAATAAAATTAGAAAATCTAGATTCTTGACCTGCCTTTATTTCTCTTTCCTGTCAAGTCATTCCCCCCCCCCCCTTTCTCTCTCTCTCTCTTTCTCTCTCTCTCTCACACATTCACACAAACACGCACACACACACACACACACAACGAACTCCAGCATTGATAGCTAACAAAATGTGCGAATCTCACTAATTTGATATTATCGGTTTTGTTTTATAGTTTCATTTTCTCCAGTATTCTTGTGTCCCGTTAAAGATAAATACGCCTGGGTAGAGAACTCTATATATGTTTGTCCCCTCTACATCTCAGTCAAGAACTATATTTATTTCTGTGTCCTCTCTGATAAAGACATCTCAATGAAGAACTATATCCGGCCGAAGACGGATGTGTCGGACCGAAAGGTGCAAATATCGCAGTCAAGCTGTAAACTAGCGCAACAACGCATTCCGTTCTCCGGACTACATCCTGCTACTTGCAAAGCCTTATTCAGGGCTTGGTAGCGGGAGATTGAGAACGAACGCAGAAGAAGAAGAAGAAGAAGAAGAAGAAGAAGTAGAAGAAGAACTAAATTTATTTCTGTGTCCTCTCTGATAAAGACATCTCAATAAAGAACTATATTTATTTATGTGTCCCCTCTGATAAAGACATCTCAATAAAGAACTATATTTATTTCTGTGTCCCCTCTGATAAAGACATATCAATAAAGAACTATATTTATTTCTGTGTCCCCTCTGATAAAGACATCTCAATAAAGAACTATATCCGGCCGAAGACGGATGTGTCGGACCGAAAGGTGCAAATATCGCAGTCAAGCTGTAAACTAGCGCAACAACGCATTCCGTTCTCCGGACTACATCCTGCTACTTGCAAAGCCTTATTCAGGGCTTGGTAGCGGGAGATTGAGAACGAACGCAGAAGAAGAAGAAGAAGAAGAAGAAGAAGAAGAAGAAGAAGAAGAAGAAGAAGAAGAAGAACTAAATTTATTTCTGTATCCTCTCTGATAAAGACATCTCAATAAAGAACTATATTTATTTATGTGTCCCCTCTGATAAAGACATCTCAATAAAGAACTATATTTATTTATGTGTCCCCTCTGATAAAGACATCTCAATAAAGAACTTTATTTATTTCTGTGTCCCCTCTGATAAAGACATCTCAATAAAGAACTATATTTATTTATGTGTCCCCTCTGATAAAGACATCTCAATAAAGAACTTTATTTATTTCTGTGTCACCTCTGATAAAGACATATCAATAAAGAACTATATTTATTTCTGTGTCCCCTCTGATAAAGACATCTCAATAAAGAACTTTATTTATTTCTGTGTCCCCTCTGATAAAGACATCTCAATAAAGAACTATATTTATTTCTGTGTCCCCTCTGATAAAGACATCTCAATAAAGAACTTTATTTATTTCTGTGTCCCCTCTGATAAAGACATCTCAATAAAGAACTATATTTATTTCTGTGTCCCCTCTGATAAAGACATCTCAATAAAGAACTATATTTATTTCTGTGTCCCCTCTGATAAAGACATCTCAATAAAGAACTATATTTATGTCTGTGTCCCCTCTGATTAACACGTCTCGGTAAAGAATTAAATTTATTTTTGATAAAGACACATATTTTGTAAATGATCTTTCTCCATTTGTAGCTTGTATTATCATTTATTAATTGTCGTGACATATTTTAGAAAGTTATGTGACACAGTCTCAACATTAGAAACGTAATCTTTTATTTTTGTTTCTTACTTTTCCTGTTAGTAATTTGCTTTGTTGATAATTGTAGTCAGCATAGTTTATAAACTCAAGCTATGCGTCCAGACTTGATACAAATTTGCTGTTTCTGCAGCCCGTACATACAATAATCAAAAGTTGTTTTGCATATGATACAAATAAAAACTCAGTTTTGTAATATTTATGTGCCAGAGTAATTTTCTTTTCTACAGTTGTTTTTAATTGTAGTTTTCAATGACGAAAATTAGCCCATAGCACATTTGGAAGTGTACAAGGATATTTTACACTTTCTCAAGATGTGTTTTACTATTGTTAGAGCTATCAGTTATTGTTTAATGACATACTAACGAAAGTCAATCAAATGATACACTCAAGCATTGGTACTTATAAGATAAACATACAAGCTGTCTCCACACAAATTGCAGACTTCCCGGTCGTCTCCAACGTCTTCTCTTCTTAACTTGGTCAACCATATATTTATCCTGTTCATAATGTTTCGTGCCAGCTTATGTGCCAGCGAGATGCCTTACAGCTTACATTAGTTTATCTTTCTGGCAGGGTTTGCAACTAAGTATTTTTATGTGTACTATTACAAAATGGGGTATGATTCCTTTCGTTAAATGTCGCACTATTTCTAGCTTCGTTCCCGTTTTTACATAACTTATGTTAATTTGATAATGTGCCTGTTAAATGTGCTCCAATTACCACACTATTCACAATCAAGGTACGCCATTCTGCCTTACATCATCATTCTTAGTCTCCATGTTTCTACTACAACCAACACTGGAGCAAAGGGTAATCAGGGTCAGGTGAAACATTCTGATCAAGGTGGGAGCAAATGGTAATCAGGGTCAGGTGAAACATTCTGATCAAGGTGGGAGCAAAGGGTAATCAGGGACATGTGAAACATTCTGATCAATCTGGAAGCAAAAGGTAATCAGGTCAAGTGAAAACATTCTGATCAAGGTATGAGTAAAGGGTAACCAGGGACAGGTGAAACATTCTGATCAAGGTGGGAGCAAAGGGTAATCAGGGTCAGGTGAAATATTCTGATCAAGTTGGGAGCAAAGGGTAATCAGGGACAGGTGAAACATTCTGATCAAGACCGTTGATCACGTCCGTGTTCGCGCCTCTGAAAATAGGTAGTGCTACAGCAGTTTGACCACCGAGGTGCAACTTCATGTAGACTAAGGATGTAAGAAGAGCCACTGTTACTTGCCACCAAAGAAACATCGTCAATATTTACCTGAACTCAGCGCGCGTAACTTCGAACAACAATAATTCAACAAACAATGGCGGTCACAGCTCCTCGCTATTATTCTTGTTAAGAATATTGTTCTACGACCGAGTCTGTAGCCAATCTGAGGTCTCTGGGTATTATTCTACAACCGAGTCTGGGGCCAATCTGAAGTCTTCTAGTATCGTTCTACGACCGAGCCTGTAGCCAATCTAAAGTCTTCTGGTATCGTTCTACGACCGAGCCTGTAGCCAATCTGAAGTATTCTGGTATCGTTCTACAACCGAGCCTGGAGCTAATCTAAAGTATTATGTTATTTGTTTACGACCGAGCCTGTAGCCAATCTGAAGTGTTCTGGTATCGTTCTACGACCGAGCCTGTAGCCAATCTGAAATATTCTGGTATCGTTCTACGACCGAGCCTGTAGCTAAACTAAAGTATTATGTTATTTGTCTACGACCGAGCCTGTAGCCAATCTGAAGTCTTCTGGTATCGTTCTACTACCGAGCCTGTAGCCAATCTGAAGTCTTCTGGTATTGTTCTACGACCGAGCCTGAGAAGCTAATCTGAAGTCTTCTGGTATTGTTCTAAGACCGAGCCTGGAGCCAATCGGAAGTCTTCTGGTATTGTTCTAAGACCGAGCCTGGAGCCAATCTGAAGTCTTCTGGTATTGACACAACATGCCAGATATTGCAGAGAATCGTCCACAAATATTTCAAACAAACGTATTCTCGAGATAGTCTGGTTATCGTCACCTATAGTTGCTGATGTCTGAAATATTTGTGACCATATTTTTTACTTGTTTTTTTATGTTTAGTCTCGGCCAAACACTGAAATGATTGACATGCCGAGAGCACTTTCGTTGGGTCTAATATGGAACGGGTGCTGGAATTAGACCATCGAAAATCTGGGGCTATCCTCTCGGTTGCTTGACTGTCCCGCATCCAGTGTTCGTTAAAGGAATTGACGGAAGGGCACCACCAGGAGTGGAGCCTGCGGCTTAATTTGACTCAACACGCAATTACTGTAGAACGACTGACAAATCGAGAGCACTTTCGTTGGGTCTAATAGTAAACGTGTGCTGGTATTAGACCCACGGAAGACAGGTCAGCTTTCTAACCTTCTAATGAAAGAACGCTACGGAAAGCGTGTCTTAACCCCGCAGAAACCGCAGGTTCCAGATACCTGGTCACTGACAAACAAAAGCCCTCGATTAATTCGTCCTGGCCAAATAGTGAACGGGTGCTGGAAATAGACCATCGGAAGACAGGTCAGTTTTACCCTACAAATGACAGGGTGCTGCTACGGAAATCCTGCTCAACTCGAGAGGAGCCGCAGACATTTGGTTCACGTACCAGGCTGATAAGCCAATGGCGCGAGGCTACCGTGTGAGGGATTACGGCCGGACGCCTGTAAGCCGAAATCCCGCCCAAAATATCAGCACCACTGCAATGAGAGGCTTCGATTTGGTCGGGACCTGGGGATCGCGCCTCAACCCTACCAGGTCGAGCCACAGAAAGAGGTCTCTTCCATCCGCCGATCAAAGCGGGCGGATAGCTGCTCGATATTCACCCTATACGGCGATGGGGTGCGAAACCACCAACATAAGACTTAGTTCTTGGTCGGAGTGTCGAAAACAGTATAGCAGCCACCTCACTGTGAACTGTCTAGACTCATTCCTTGACCACGAGATATGTCCACAAACCAGGCGAACAACATTTTCGTGACATTATCAGGCTTGTCCCCTGGTTAAATGCACTTCTGCTTCGATCTCTACCTCTTAACGTTATCAGCCATACCAATGGACGCAGAAAAGATGCAGACTAGCGGACATTTCACACCTGCCCCACTGTGTCAACATCCCAGGTGGCGGGGAATGCTAGGCGTACCATCCCTGCATAGAAGCCAAGAAAATAAAGGGAGCAAAGAGATACCCCACTCACATGCAAATGCTACGTTTCTGGCAGGACGTGACGATCCTGGGATACAGACACACTGCACTGCCTCTCTTCCGGGTAAACCAGTCCATATCATATATCATCTCATATATCATCACCGCACCCTATAGACACGAGTAGTGAAGACTCGTTAGTCTGGTAAGACAACTTCCATAAGAGAGACAACTCTGAACACAAACAACTGCTGCCTTGCAGATAGGCTGGGGACAGCCAAAGGCTAAGGAGGGCATCCCTACAGAAACGCCTGTTGAAATCGGATGCACAGGACCACAAGCCTAACGAAACAGTGCAAGGTAAATCGCAGTATGATGACAGTACAACCGATCAGAAAAACGTATGGCGCTCATCCTGTGGAGTCCCGCCAGGCAGCGAGAGTGCCGGGCCTCACGCCTCGAAGGGGCCCACCCTTGACTACTGGTGATCACCCACCCATGTGTCGTGGAGTCAAGGCACATGGCTATGGGGCAATTCCTATTGATCAAAAAATGCAAGACCCTCAAAATACTACAGTGGAATGCGGAGGGTGTCGTTAACAAAAAGCTTTCCCTAACACATCACCTGCACGAAGGTAAGATTGACGTGCCATGTATCCAGGAAACGCACCTCAACAATAACCATAAATTCTCAATCAGAGGATACCAGACCTTCCGTCTCGATAGAGAAGGTCACAAAGGAGGGGTCCTGATACTGACCCGAAACTGCATACCGAGTAGCGCGGTATCTGTCAATCACACTGGACAAGCAGAAATTGTAGGAGTTGACATAATGGCCCAAGAGACGAAGCTCCGCATTTTCAATCTGTACGGACCACCAAATAAAGACCTATCGCTCTCGAGTATGGAAGTCAAAGACTCCAACTGCATAGTAGTTGGAGACTTCAACAGCCACTCGGTGAGATGGGGATACACAGACAGCAGAGGTGACGAAGTGGAAGATTGGGAGATAGACACAAATCTCTCCCTAATCAATAGGTCGGAGGATAGCCCTAGTTTCTATTCTAGAACATGGCATACCACCTCGACTCCAGATTTGGCCTTCTCCACACAGGACATACACCATAAAATAGACCGCCAGGTGCTAAACCAACTGGCAGGTAGCGACCACAGGCCGATCAGGCTAGACATTGATATGGAAGTAGGCCCACAGGAAACAAAACCGCTCCCACGTTGGAATTACAAACGAGCCGACTGGGACAGATTTGCAATCCTGACAGATGGGCTGTGTGAAACCATCAACACACGAAACAACAAAATGAATGGTGGAAAGCCTAAGCAAGGCAATAATGCAAGCCGCCACTGAAACCATCCCAAGAGGAGCTAGGAAAAACTATAAGCCCTATTGGAATGATGAGTTGCAGAAAGCGGAAGATGCAGTCACAAATGCTAGGAACATGGCAGAGCGAGAACAATCTATGGAGGCAAATATCGCCCTCAAAGCCACCACGGCGAAATACAAATACACTCTAAACCAAACAGCAAGAGAGAGCTGGAAAAAAAAAACTGAAAGCCTCAACCTAGACAAAGAAGTGAACAAGCTATGGAAGCTAGTCAGAGCCATGAATGACGAAACCCCTTCAAACAAACAAATTACCATCAAGCAGGGCGAAAACTTGCTCACTGGAAAAAAAGCCGCAATAGCTTTTGTAGAACACTATGCCTGAGCAAACCACATCGACGTCCCTGCAGATAGGCATACAGACATTAGTGAAGAGCAAAAGGGGCACGACAACATCAATACGGCACCAGAAGAGCATATGATGGCCAAATTAACAATGAGTGAAATGGAAGAGGCCATGAGAACATTAAAGAAAAGGAAATATCCCGGAAATGAAGGGATAACAAACAAAATGCTGATGGGGCTGAGCCAAACAGCGAAGAGGAAACTGCTATCAGTCCTGAACCAAAGTTGTAAAAGGGGTATTGTACCCCAGGCATAGAAAGACGCTGTACTAGTACCAGTACCAAAGAAAGGAAAAGACAAAACCGATCCAAATGGATACAGGCCTATCAGCCTACTGAGCTGTGTCGGCAAACTGATGGAACGTATGATAAACATCAGACTGATGTGGCATCTGGAAGAAAAACGAATACGAATTCCACAGCAAGCCGGCTTTAGACAGCACAGATCCACTGAGGACCAGGTCATCCTCATAGCCCAGGAAATAGAAGATGCCTACCAGGCACAGAGACACACAGTAGCGGTTTGGGTGGACCTGGAAAAGGCATTTGACAAAGTCTGGAAAGACGGACAGAATCAAGCTTTGGAGAAGTGAAGTTTGTGGGAGAATGTACAAGTGGATCAACCACTACCTCAAAAAAAGAACGGCCAGAGTCCAAGTACAAGGGCAGATGAGCAAAAAGGTGACACTCGAGCAGGGAGTACCCCAAGGGGGAGTACTGTCACCCACACTCTTCTTGGTGTATATAAACGACATTACAGAGAATATACAAAGAAGAGTCCATAGCTCAATGTTTGCAGACGATCTGGCTATGTGGACCTCTGAAAAGAATCTCACCATAGCAAGAAATCGGATGCAGCAGGCCCTAACATCGCTGGAAGAGTGGGCGAACTCATGGCTGGTCATAATAAACGAAGAGAAAACCACATGTACAATATTCTCGCTTTCAATCAAACCCCAAAACACCTAATTAAGTCTAAATGGCAAATTCCTGCAGCCAAACGACAACGCAAACTATCTGGGAGTCACATTTGATCGGCGCATGACATGGAAAAGTCAGATCGAGAGAAACCGAATGAGAGCCAGAGAAAGAATGGCAATCATGAGGAAACTTGCTAGCACAAGCTGGGGAGCAGACGAAAGTATACTAAAGAAACTGTACACTGGAAGAGTGAGACCAGTTCTCGAGTATGGCATTGCGGCATGGACAACAGCAGCAAAGGCGAACTTCGATAAAATTAGCAAACTTCAAAACTAAGCCATGAGAGTAAAACAGGAGGCATGAAGTCAACGCCAATTGTAGAACTTGAAAAGATTACAAAACTGCAATCCATGACCGATAGAAGAGACTGCAGAGCCCAGCTGCAGTCAGAGAAACTCCGAAGACTGACTGACCATTCAATGCACCAGAGACTAAACAATTTGGGAAATAGGAAACTAAAGCGGAGAAACTTTGCAGAAATAGCCAAAGCAAAGATGCACGAAGATCCCATAAACGCCTTAACAGCACCAAAGCCCATCACTACTGTACGAAAACCTACCTGGAGGCAGGATATATTTCCAGAGGTGGTAGAAAATATACCAGGTATTGGAAACAAAAACTGCCAGACTGAAAAAGAAAGAAGAGATACTACCCTAAGCTTTATATCGAAAAACTACCCAAGCATGGACTGGACCCATGCATACACAGACGGTTCTGTAACAAACGCTACACAGAATGGAGGGGCAGGAGCATTCCTGAACCTACCAAATGGCAGAAAAATAACACTGTCATTCGCTACTGGTAAGTACACAAGCAATTTCAGAGCGGAGGCAGAGGCACTGAGGGCGGCAGTGGAAGAAATGGTGACACATAAAGAAAATGAAAGCCATACAGTCCTGCTTACAGATTCTCTGGCCGTAGTCACAGCGCTAAAAAGCCAGAAAAACACTGAGCTTAATGACTTAAGAGCAGTACTCTGTCAACTATGCCAGCAGTCCGCACCAAAAAGGGTAGTGGTACAGTGGGTCCCATCACACTGCAACATCCATGGCAACGAGGAGGCAGACAGAATGGCAAAAGAAGGTGCAAGACTACCACAAACAGATACCAGTATGACGTACGAAGAGTCAAAACGGCTTATCAAAGCCAGATACATGACCAAATGGGAAACTGAACATACCGGCTACACCAAAAACGATGCCTATTACCAGTTGAACAGAAGAGAGCAGGTCGTTGTCTTCAGACTTCGCACTGGCCACAATAGACTGAGGTACCACCTATTCAACAAATTGAAGATAGGTGGTACCGACGAATGCCCGTGTGGTATCGGGAAAATGACCGCTGAGCATCTGCTGCAGAACTGCCCGACATACGAGGATCAGAAAGAGCAGATGTGGCCATCACCAGTGGCAACACAAGACAAGCTATATGGCAGTGTCGACAGCCTCAGGATGACCGCCGCTTTTTTCGAAAAAATAATGGTTACTGTCTGACTGCGTACGATGAAGAAGAAGAAGATATGTTTAGTCTCATTTGCTGAACTAATTCTTCTAGATTTTGCTTGCAGAATATTCATGTCCAGCCTACACGTTGATCGTGTTGCTTCATTATTTCTCCAGCTTAAATCTTTTTAACTTTCCTCCAACATGGAGTGTTTCGTCTAAATGTCGAAGATTATTTATTATTATGCCTTTGCTGTTTTTTTAGGCATACTTTTGATCGAAATACATGTTTTTCTGTGCACGTGTCAAATAATAAAACATCCGTCTGTATCTTGTTTTATTGTCTCTCAATATAATAATGTTTAGATCGCATTGCTGCACTAAAATAGACATGAGAGACAGACACGAAGAAGTCAAACAGAAGTTGGGAAGACGGTTACGCACGGCAATTATAGACATACTGAGCATTAAGTAATTTAGTTACATGACAAGAGTGTCTACAAACGCACTCGTCGTACGATCATATAAAAACACATACCAGGACTTTAGGGCAAGAAGAAGACCAAGACGATGATAAGTTGGCGGTGTTAACAACGGAACAGAGGCATAAAATCATGGAAATGTTAACGGCCACATGTGAAAGGAAATTGCTCCGCGCGTGCTCTAGCTACATAATTTGGACAAGTAGGCTCTGATGAGGATAATGATGACGGAGAGATGATGTTTATTAATGATATGTGTCCCTGGTACACAATATTAAAGACACCATCCATGAATGGACTAACCTCTGACCAGAAGATACATTAAAAGCAACCGCAGACAGTTAGGAGCCGCACAAACAACATGGCCGCTAATCACGACCTACATCTGTCCCTATCTCGTTGCCCTGCCAGTCATTCGAATCACTATTATACATGTAACACTTGTCAACCTGACAAGTTCCTCCTTCTGAAACCTGTTCACTTAGCTGACTTTCCTTTCCTGTCAACCTGACAAGTTCCTCCCTCTAAAACCTGTTCACTTAGCTGACTTTCCTTTCCTTTCAACCTGACAAGTTCCTCCCACTGAAACCTGTTCACTTAGCTGACTTTCCTTTCCTGTCAACCTGACAAGTTCCTCCCACTGAAACCTATTCACTTAGCTGACTTTCCTTTCCTGTCACCCCTGCCAGGCTGCCAGTGACAGCGTTGTCGTCATATTATGCGTCGCTCAATACCTCTACCCCCTTTTCTCTTACTCTCATTGATACAGCAGAACTAGACTAGAACCCTCCCCCATCATCTTTTGTCAACCATCTCCATCTCACAGCAGACATTTCCCTCTCTCTCTCTCTTCTCTCTCACTCTCTCTCTCTCTCTATCTCTCTCTATATGTATCTCTCTCTCTCTTTCTTTCTCTATCATGTGATACCAGTCGAAGCTCTGCTTTAACAATCGTGCTTGACCTTGGTGTGAACTGTCCTTACATGAGGTGAAATATTATATTACTGTCCCCGCGAATAAGCTGCAACACCTCTGTTCTCCATGGACTTGTTACATTACTGACAATATATAGCACCTACATGTCTATTAAACAAAATTACTGATACCATATAACGCCTTCACATAGTCAAACAGTTTTTACAATATATATCGCCTTAATGTAGTATATCCAACAGAATTATTACAATAGATATCGCTTTATTGTAGTCTATCCAACAGATTTACAAACACCATATCAACGTATAATGCGCACACGTTGTCTATTATTACTGACAACATATAACGATAACATACTCAATATGTAACATACTCTATATGTAACATACTGGATATGTAACATACGCTATATGTAACATACTCTATATGTAACATACTCTATATGTAACATACTCTATTTGTAACATACTATATATGTAACATACTCTATATGTAACATACTCTATATGTAACATACTCTATATGTAACATACTCTATATGTAACATACTCTATATGTAACATACTCTATATGTAACATACTCTAGCTGGCTGACCTACCGTAGCAGATGGTGCAAGGGGTCTGCACTAACTATATTATCACTTCAAACAAATTAACTACGGAGCTAATTGGAAATAAAACTTTATTTCTACACGTTCACAACTGACTCCTCGATCTTCACTCAAAATAAAACCTGTCTGGCTGTAAGAAATTATGAGCTAAACTGAACTAAAAGAAACTTCATTACGAACTAAAACTTGATAGACAAGCTGTATCTTGAAAGACGAACCGTAACTTGATAGGCGAACCGTAACTTGATAGACGAACCGTTATGTTGATTGCCACAGAATGGAAGATTCGTGACTATTCTACAACCCAGGTGATTCGTCCGTGGCTTGTAGTGATCGCTGAAGAGCTGGATCACTGTTCTAGTCAAATATCTCTCTAGAGTTAGACGCTGGATTTTTTAGATACTTCTGTTAGACGTTGATTCTTGAGATAATTCTGCTAGGACGCTTAGTCTTTAGATAATTCTGTTAAGAAGCGGATTTTTGAGATAATTCTGCTAAATCGCTGGATTCTCCGCAACGATGCAAATAATAGTATCTAATATGTCTATGTCGTGCGTGTTCCTCGTGACGCACTACTAGATATTTTTCTAATACTTGCTATGCCAAACAACTATTTCATTACTATCTACCTCTCCTTGATATGCTGCTGGACATCTGGACTCTCGTAGTGAAAGATTGTCTGTCAAAACCTTTCTCTTTCTCTCTCTCTCTCTCTCTCTCTCTCTCTCTCTCTCTCTTTCTCTTATGTATGTACGTATGTATGTATTTATATGTGCCCATGAATATGTGCATGTATGTTTGTGTGTATTTACTTATGTATTTATAAATGTAATTATGTGTGTGTGTGTGTATTTGGTGTGTGTGTGCGTGTGGATGAGTGTGGATGTGCATGTGTTTATCCAATTACTAACGCTAAAGTGTTTATTTTCAAACACGCTGGCGCCCAATCATGTGCTAGCATCAATGAACAATGCCTGCTGCTCTAACAACCACACAATGTTCAATCATAACTATGATTGATTGCGCGTTGCTTCAATGTTCCTAAAACAAATATTCTAGAAGTTAATTGTCGCAGATCGTCATGTACGCTCTCAAATAGTGGTTCGGAAGCACCTAGATGGGAGCACAATTAGCATTGTCTAGCCACTGGGATTTTCGACACATCACTCGTATTGTTATTACTGCTCGTATTGTTATTACTGCTCGTATTGTTATTACTGCTCGTATTGTTATTACTGCTCGTATTGTTATTACTGCTCGTATTGTTATTACTGCTCGTATTGTTATTACTGCTCGTATTGTTATTACTGCTCGTATTGTTATTACTGCTCGTATTGTTATTACTGCTCGTATTGTTATTACTGCTCGTATTGTTATTACTGCTCGTATTGTTATTACTGCTCGTATTGTTATTACTGCTCGTATTGTTATTACTGCTCGTATTGTTATTACTGCTCGTATTGTTATTACTGCTATCTTAACTTAAACATTGAATTTGAAATGAATTGAAAATTATGATCCAGCTCGTGGGTCCTCGTTAATCAATAGGGATGTAACCACGTCTGTACTAGTTATTCTACTTAACCAGATTACACCTGACCCGATCTTAACTTAACTTAACTTAACGTCTTAATGCGGGTTCAGATGACTCTGCAGTTTGAATACAACCCCTTTCTTTAACGTCCACTTGATCTAAAAATAACTATGTGCATCCAATTTATTTTTTAATGGCATTAATTGACCCTACCTCCACTTTTGCGGCAATACATCCCTGGCATTCACACTCTCTGATTTAACAAATATATTTCCTAGGATCTAATCTGGATCTTTCTTTAATTAATTTGTGGCTGCACCGTCCTGTTCCTCTAGATGGCTGCATTTTGAATAAAAAACTTGTTATCATCTAATTTTTCCTTTTCGTTGATTATCATATAAACCTGTATTAAGTCATCTCGAATTCTTCTCTTTTCTACACACTGTGTAGGCCGGTTTTTCTGTCTTTCTTCATAACTGTAATTCTGAAATCTCACTATCAGTTTTGCTGCTCTTCTTTGTATCCTTCCCAGCATGTTTATATCTCCTCTATGAAAAGGACTCCACACCTGTACACAATACTCCAATCTAGGTCTAACTAATGCTGTATATAGTTTAACTATCACTCCCATGCTCCTGTGGTTAATATTTTCTTTTATCCTATCTAACATTACACTTGCCTTTTTCACTGCTGCCTGGACTTGCTCACTCACCTTACCTGTGTGATCTATTATAACCCATACAATCCTGTTTGGAATACTCTAACAGTTTAGTTTAATTTTACTAGTACAGTACATACACACACACAGAGAGAAAGAGATATATATATATATATAAAGAAAGAGTGTGTGTGAGAGAGAAAGAAGGAGAGAGAGATGGAGAACGAGTCGTAAAGAAGACAAAAAGAAACATAAACAAGAGTGAAGGTGAGACAGAGAGAGAGAGAAAGAGAGGAATAGACTGGGAGAGGGGGGGTGGGGGTGGTGTGTTACCGGCGAACTGAAGTAGAAATAACCCAAGAAACATGTGTAGGACTTGTCTGCCGGGGGGGGGGCGGGGGGGGGGGTGTGTGTTACCGGCGAACTGAAGTAGAAATAACCCAAGAAACATGTGTAGGACTTGTCTGCCGGGGGGGGGGGGGGTGTGTGTGTTACCGGCGAACTGAAGTAGAAATAACCCAAGAAACATGTGTAGGACTTGTCTGCCGGGGGGGGGGGGGGGGTGGTGTGTTACCGGCGAACTGAAGTAGAAATAACCCAAGAAACATGTGTAGGACTTGTCTGCCAATAATGATGTCGTCCTGTAATCTCCTATTGCCAGTTTATGGTTGGGTTTTCATTTGGTTATCACGCCAGCGACGCAAATGGCAGATTTACAGAACTAGCCGCACACACAAAATGCTATCTTTGGTAATGCACTAAATACAAACATGGGCCTCTCTAGTGGCAGAAGGAGGCTGTCCGTCAAGTCAGTTTGAGGCTGTCCGTCAAGTCACAATAATGCTGTCCGTCAAGTCAGTTTAAGGCTGTCCGTCAAGTTAGTTTGAGGCTGTCCGTCAAGTTAGTTTGAGGCTGTCTGTCAAGTTAGTTTGAGGCTGTCCGTCAAGTTAGTTTGAGGCTGTCCGTCAAGTTAGTTTGAGGCTGTCCATCAAGTTAGTTTGAGGCTGTCCATCAAGTTAGTTTGAGGCTGTCCGTCAAGTTAGTTTGAGGCTGTCCGTCAAGTTAGTTTGAGGCTGTCCGTCAAGTTAGTTTGAGGCTGTCCGTCAAGTTAGTTTGAGGTTGTCCATCAAGTTAGTTTGAGGCTGTCTGTCAAGTTACAATAATGTTGTCCATCAAGTCACAATGATGTTGTCCATCAAGTCACAATAATGATGTCCGTCAAGTCATTTTGAGGCTGTCCATCAAGTCACAATAATGTTGTCCATCAAGTCACAATAATGTTTTCCATCAAGTCACAATAATGTTGTCCATCAAGTCACAATAATGTTGTCCATCAAGTCACAATAATGCTGTCCGTCAAGTCACAATAATGCTGTCCGTCAAGTCATAATAATGCTGTCCATCAAGTCACAATAATGCTGAATTAGGTTGAGGCTGCCAGTCAAATCAGATTGAGGCTGCTCGTCAAGTCAGATTGAGGTTGCCCGTCAAGTCAGATTGAGGCTGTCCGTCAAGTCAGATTGAGGCTGCCCATCAAATCAGATTGAGGCAGCCCGTCAAGTTAGATTGAGGCAGTTCGTCAAGTCAGATTGAGGCTGTCCGTCAAGTCAGATTGAGGCTGCCCATCAAATCAGATTGAGGCAGCCCGTCAAGTCAGATTGAGGCAGCTCGTCAAGTCAGATTGAGGCTGTCTGTCAAGTCAGATTGAGGTTGCCCGTCAAGTCAGATTGAGGCAGCCCGTCAAGTCAGATTGAGTCTACATCAAGTAAGATAACGGTTTTCTGTCGATTCCGGTTGAGACTGATTTGAGAAATATAGTTCAGAAAATGCGTGTACTGAATCTTCGTCTTCATGTTCGTACCCTGCCATACATTTTCATCTACCAAAGTTTATGTAAGACAAGTGCAATCCATCGATTGATTTATTTGGAAGTCTCCAGAATTGTTGATTGTATCTCCTAAATACGTAAGTGCGTGTTACTACTATCTAAGCGATGTCTTTTACTGTACCATCATATTTTGTTCCGGTGTTTAGGTTGAAGATTTGTGACATTCCGCAATCAATATTCCTTATATATTAAAATATTGTCAGTCTACCAGATTATACGCTTTCCTATTTACTGCTAGTGTCAACTACTGAAGTCAGATGTGGACTAGGTAGCCTCAAATTGTCAAGGTCACAAAGTGAAAATTCGAAACGTATCTACAATGAAAGAAGCAATTAGTCCTAGGTGTAGAATTGAAACCGTTATTGTGTAATGCGATACAGTTCTGGATTTCATTGATCCACAACTACGATGAAATGCAGAGTACATTCGAGTTATCATTAAAATTGGCAGGGAATGGAGACAGTGATGCAGCAGGATAGCAGATTTAGGGTTGATCAGTGGATAGATGATAACACTCTGATTGGCGATGCTACTGTACATACATGTGACTAGGTCTGTTCGTTGAGATCAAGATGTCCCTTGTCTGCTAGTGTGGGAGGTATGATTGGGGGTCATGCAGAGTGGCGCACTCATGACAGATGGCCCTTGTCTGCTAGTGTGAGAGGTATGGATGGGATCACGCGGAGTGGTGCACTCATGTCAGATGTCCCTTGTCTGCTACTGTGAGAGGTATGGTTGGGGGTCATGCAGAGTGGTGCACTCATGACAGATGTCCCTTGTCTGCTACTGTGAGAGGTATGGTTGGGATCACGCGGAGTGGTGCACTTATGTCAGATGTCCCTTGTCTGCTACTGTGAGAGGTATGGTTGGGGGTCATGCGGAGTTGCGCACTCGTGTCAGATGTCCCTTGACTGCTACTGTGAGAGGTATGGTTTGGATCACGAGGAGTGGTGCACTCATGACAACAACTTCCAGAATAAGAATAGGGATACGGGCGAGGACTTTATCTGAGACCACTTTATCTGAGACCACTTTATCTGAGACCACTTTATCTGAGACCACTTTATCTGAGACCACTTTAACAATCGCTGCCATCGTATCTGGCGGTCAGTCTTTACATGGCAATAAACAAAAGTGCTGGATACGGCACTTGAATATACCGGAATTGAGGCGTGAAATCTTCAGTCGCATGTGTAGATCTACTAACCTAAAGTTCATGACAATGGACGAGTTGGCGTCCTCACTTCAATGGCTTCCATATTTGAGTTATAATCTTAGGACGATTAATGGCCATCTCTTAGACTTTCACACAAGAAACCGATCTCTTTCAATTCATAGAATAGATTTTAGAACTCATTCTATATGTCCAGAGTGTAGTGACAACCGCCCCTAACAGAACGTCATTACCAATGTCACGTGTCTCAACAACCGCTCCTAACAGAACGTCATTACCAATGTCACGTGTCTCAACAACCGCTCCTAACAGAACGTCATTACCAATGTCACGTGTCTCATCAACCGCCCCTAACAGAAAGTCATTACCAATGCCACGTGTCTCATCAACCGCTCCTAACAGAACATCATTACCAATGTCACGTGTCTCATCAACCGCTCCTAACAGAACGTCATTACCAATGTCACGTGTCTCATCAACCGCTCCTAACAGAACGTCTTTACCAATGTCACGTGTCTCATCAACCGCTCCTAACAGAACGTCATTACCAATGTCACATGTCTCATCAACCGCTCCTAACAGAACGTCTTTACCAATGTCACGTGTCTCATCAACCGCTCCTAACAGAACATCATTACCAATGTCACGTGTCTCATCAACCGCTCCTAACAGAACGTCATTACCAATGGCACGCGTCTCATTGCTTGTACTAATTGTTTTCAACAACAAAAACAACAAATTGGTGGGTTGTAAAGTTGGGGAGGGGATGGGGGTTGGGTCTTTTTGGTTTTTAGTTATCGAATCGGGGGGGGGGGGGCAGTGCCCCTCGCAATTGTGAAGTGAAGGAGGTGGAACTAGGCGTTCCTAATTGTTGTTAGAAAGGGTGGAAGGGAGTGGGGGGTGAGGGGGTGGTAAGGTGTTCCGAGTTATGACGGAGAGTGGTGAATGGGAGGAGGTCCAACATAAGAATAAACTTGCGTGACATCATATGTGTGGTTGTTGATATGTACTGATAACGGTGAGATACCTAATGGCCAGGAGACAGATCAGTTGACCAGTAGCATATAGTTACACAATTGATGGGACGTTACAGAAAACACAGGATATGAGACATGACCTTGAGAGAATGAATTCTGGTCAACCAACATAGCGATCGTACAGCAGAGCCGACATTGAGAATTATTCAAATGCCAGTTTGTCCGTCCGCATTAGTGCGATGGATGGAAAACGAGATGTGAACATACACGGACAAGAGCTGCGTAACTAGCAGGAGGCAATACAAGGAGACAAAACAAACATGAATTGTGTGTATCAAAACATATATATTTTGCAAATAATTGATAGTAAACTCTTTACAGAGCAATGCAAGAGTAGATAATCTGGTTATCAGAATAAATCCACACATGGAACAGACGTTTCAATCCCCATCAGCTCACTGGCACGTGAGACCCGCTTGTCATCCTTCTGGTGTTGGTTGTTGCTGTTGTTTCCCCTCGGCCAAGCCTGGACATCAAAGATAAGATACCTTATCGATGACAAGATCGACTTGTAGTTGACCTAGAATCTATGCTTTTCTTAGGGTAGCTGTTAAAGAAAATATGCTTTTCTTAGGGTAGCTGTTAAAGAAAATATGCTTTTGTTACGGTAGCTGTTAAAGAATCTATGCCTTTGTTACGGTAGTTGTTACAGAATCTATGCTTTTGGTAGGGAGTACCTCGACTCCTTTTCTGCAGCTTCCATCTCTTACACTAATGTAATATATATATATATATATGTGTGTGTGTGTGTGTGTGTATGTGTGTGGGTGTGTGTGTATATATATATTTAAAGATTTATTTTCGGCTTACGTCCATTTAGATCTTTATGAGATGAACTTTCTGTTAAAGTTAATTCGTGTCTCCATTATATTTATGTCCTTTAATGTATCTTCATGCTAGCGCCAGTAAATTTATTTTCTTCCGTTATCTTCTGCTAGATCCCCTATATTTATAATCTTCCATGTTCTTCTGCTAGATCCCATATATTTATAATCCTCCCTTTTATCTTCTGCTAGATCCCATATATTTATAATCCTCCCTTTTATCTTCTGCTAGATCCCATATATTTATAATCCTCCCTTTTATCTTCTGCTAGATCCCATATATTTATAATCCTCCCTTTTATCTTCTGCTAGATCCCATATATTTATAATCTTCCATGTTCTTCTGCTAGATCCCATATATTTAAAATCCCCCCTTTTATCTTCTGCTAGATCCCATATATTTATAATCCTCCCTTTTAACTTCTGCTAGATCCCATATATTTATGCTCTTCCATTTATCTTCTGCTAGCGCTAATATATTTATGCTCTTCCATTTATCGCCTGCTAACCACCACAAGACTAGTGTTGTCGCTCCAAATTTAGATTTCAAGCCCATTTGATGCTAAGTCTTTTCTTGTATCCTACTTCGTTGCTGCTTCCATAACCACAAGTGTCCTTAGCGAACATTGTGTACTTGAGAAACGCACACTGAAACTTTGAAGAAGACAACACGTCAGTGTAGAGTATTCTAAGGCTGATTATAGACATGACATACTTTGTTCATATCTCATATCTTCATCAGCAAGAGCATTATGTGATTCCGTAGATATATATATATATAATACTAAGTGGCAGAGTAGTTCAAGTACCTTGCTTTTCTTTCGGCAGAAAACTGACTGGGTTAAATTCCTGGTTGCCATGCGCTTCCAGTGTAAGACAGGATAATCGACTTGCGATGAACAAAGACAACGGGACGTGGTAGGGAACTAGTTGCCCCACCTACAGAGAGTGGTTGAAATAGCTAAATGAAATCTTTAAAACTTCATCTCCGGCAGATTTGTTGATAAAGGACTGAATCTTGCATGATTAGAAACACAGAATGAGAGGTCAGAAACATGCTGTGACGGAAGAACATATAAAACTGCAGGTCCAGGACATTGTGTGGCTTCAGAATGTATATGATAGGTCAAGGAGATGATGTGATGAGCTCGCAACGTATAGAAGGACAATTCAGAGACATGATGCTGCCACAGAACGCATAGAAGGACTGGTCAAGGACGTGATCTCGTAACGTATAGAAGGCCAGGTGAAGGACATGACGTGACCTTAGACCTCTGCTAGAATGCGAACATACTCATGTATGGTCATATGAAACAAATCTGATCTAACCATGTACATAATGTTGACAGTCCCTTGAGGAAACCATATAGTAAACCGCAATAAAATCTAAAGATGGTAGGAGGAAATTGTAGATGGACAAGAGAAACTACTTTTTCGTGTCCTTGCTGACTCCACCCAGAGGGAGTACATGGTACTTCAGCTGGTCTGCTTCAGAAAACCTGCAGCAAATTATGTGGCCTGATTTTGCAGCAGTTATTTCTGAAGTAATTTATTTTACACGAAGACGTTGCTAGCCGCGTGCACAATTCTCTTCAGCCTCATCTAACGACATGAGATCAAGATGCTCAGCAGTGTAACGATTCAGCGATCCAAAGCTGAGTTGTAGCCTCCTGGCTAACGACTCAGAGCCGCCAAGACTCGTCTTCACTTCCACGTGGTGATCCTGGATAGGAGACTGCAGCAGGACAGATTAGCTAAGGAGAAGAGACCAAAGAAAGGACAGCTAACCCGATGCTCACAAATGTCTGTTGAAGTCGGTTGTGTCGGGCTGAATGGTGCAAATATGGCTGTCAAGGTGTAAACTACGACACACTGCATTCCGTTCCCCGGACTACATCCTGATACTTGCAAAGACATTTTCAGGGTTTGGTAGCGGGAGTGTGAGAACGGTCGGGGCCTGGTAGCGGGAGTGTGAGAACGGTCGGGGCCTGGTAGAGGGGGTGTGAGAACGGTCGGGGCCTGGTAGCGGGAGTGTGAGAACGGTCGGGGCCTGGTAGAGGGGGTGTGAGAACGGTCGGGGCCTGGTAGCGGCAGTGTGAGAACGGTCGGGGCCTGGTAGAGGGGGTGTGAGAACGGTCGGGGCCTGGTAGCGGTAGTGTGAGAACGGTCGGGGCCTGGTAGAGGGGGTGTGAGAACGGTCGGGGCCTGGTAGAGGGGGTGTGAGAACGGTCGGGGCCTGGTAGCGGTAGTGTGAGAACGGTCGGGGCCTGGTAGCGGGAGTGTGAGAACGGTCGGGGCCTGGTAGCGGGAGTGTGAGAACGGTCGGGGCCTGGTAGCGGGAGTGTGAGAACGGTCGGGGCCTGGTAGCGGCAGTGTGAGAACGGTCAGGGCCTGGTAGAGGGGGTGTTAGAACGGTCGGGGCCTGGTAGCGGGAGTGTGAGAACGGTAGGGGCCTGGTAGCGGGAGTGTGAGAACGGTCGGGGCCTGGTAGCGGGAGTGTGAGAACGGTCGGGGCCTGGTAGAGGGGGTGTGAGAACGGTCGGGGCCTGGTAGCGGTAGTGTGAGAACGGTCGGGGCCTGGTAGCGGTAGTGTGAGAACGGTCGGGGCCTGGTAGAGGGGGTGTGAGAACGGTCGGGGCCTGGTAGAGTGGGTGTGAGAACGGTCGGGGCCTGGTAGCGGTAGTGTGAGAACGGTCGGGGCCTGGTAGCGGGAGTGTGAGAACGGTCGGGGCCTGGTAGCGGGAGTGTGAGAACGGTCGGGGCCTGGTAGCGGGAGTGTGAGAACGGTCGGGGCCTGGTAGCGGGAGTGTGAGAACGGTCGGGGCCTGGTAGCGAGAGTGTGAGAACGGTCGGGGCCTGGTAGAGAGGGTGTTAGAACGGTCGGAGCCTGGTAGCGGGAGTGTGAGAACGGTAGGGGCCTGGTAGCGGGAGTGTGAGAACGGTCGGGGCCTGGTAGCGGCAGTGTGAGAACGGTCAGGGCCTGGTAGAGGGGGTGTTAGAACGGTCGGGGCCTGGTAGCGGGAGTGTGAGAACGGTAGGGGCCTGGTAGCGGGAGTGTGAGAACGGTCGGGGCCTGGTAGCGGGAGTGTGAGAACGGTCGGGGCCTGGTAGAGGGGGTGTGAGAACGGTCGGGGCCTGGTAGCGGTAGTGTGAGAACGGTCGGGGCCTGGTAGCGGTAGTGTGAGAACGGTCGGGGCCTGGTAGAGGGGGTGTGAGAACGGTCGGGGCCTGGTAGAGTGGGTGTGAGAACGGTCGGGGCCTGGTAGCGGTAGTGTGAGAACGGTCGGGGCCTGGTAGCGGGAGTGTGAGAACGGTCGGGGCCTGGTAGCGGGAGTGTGAGAACGGTCGGGGCCTGGTAGCGGGAGTGTGAGAACGGTCGGGGCCTGGTAGCGGGAGTGTGAGAACGGTCGGGGCCTGGTAGCGAGAGTGTGAGAACGGTCGGGGCCTGGTAGAGAGGGTGTTAGAACGGTCGGAGCCTGGTAGCGGGAGTGTGAGAACGGTAGGGGCCTGGTAGCGGGAGTGTGAGAACGGTCGGGGCCTGGTAGCGGGAGTGTGAGAACGGTCGGAACCTGGTAGCGGGAGTGTGAGAACGGTCGGGGCCTGGCAGCGGGAGTGTGAGAACGGTCGGGCCTGGTGGCGGGAGTGTGAGAACGGTCGGGGCCTGGTGGCGGGAGTGTGAGAACGGTCGGGGCCTGGTAGCGGGAGTGTGAGAACGGTCGAGGCCTGGTAGAGGGGGTGTGAGAACGGTCGGGGCCTGGTAGAGGGGGTGTGAGAACGGTCGGGGCCTGGTGGCGGGAGTGTGAGAACGGTCGGGGCCTGGTAGCGGGAGTGTGAGAACGGTCGGTACCTGGTAGAGGGGGTGTGAGAACGGTCGGGGCCTGGTAGAGGGGGTGTGAGAACGGTTTGGGGCCTGGTAGAGGGGGTGTGAGAACGGTCGGGGCCTGGTGGCGGGAGTGTGAGAACGGTCGGGGCCTGGTGGCGGGAAACTGAGAACGCTCAGGGCCTGGTAGTAGGAGTTTGAGAACGCTCGGGTTCTGATTGCGGAAGTTTGAGAAAGAAGGACGACGACAAAGAAGAAGAATCTCGCGACATGTATGGCGGGGGGGGGGGGGGGGGCGCAGTGCGGTGGTTCTATTCTTTCCGCCTCAGTACGGCGCCCCGTGAATAAAAGAAAGGTTTAGAGAAACCACCATGCGATCTCTAGATTGACATGGAAGAGTTGACAGGCCAATGTAGCCCTCAAGAAAGAGAGCAGAAGCAAATGTTAAAGTAACCACAACCTGCACCTGACATGGCTTACGGCAGCATATAAAAAACCATGCCGTGTAGTAGTTGCTACCCCATATTGCACAGGGAACTTCAAGAATGGAGAAGATGATCAAAGAAATGGCGGATATGTTCTTTGTTTTTTTTGGTCAGATTTTCGCCCTGGGGAAGTTAATTCACGGGAGCTGTACCTGAGATTTACAAGCCCCTGGCGTGTCTGTATCATGGACGGCTCTGAGAGTGGCTGGTTTCACTTAAAGGTTGCGAGCATCGCGTTTCCCGTCCTATCTTTCCTTCACGTTCCCTAACACAACCTGCACCCGATTGCCAGCCCGGTACACGGAAGCAGGTCGCACATTAATGTGAGGGTCTCTATTGAGAAAGATGTTCGTAATAAGTTTCTGCCTTGCCCCGGTCTACACCCAGCCGCGGTGAGCCCATTATCTGCTGACACTGTTGTTGAATGTCCAGATTGACTCAGTTTACTTTTGTATGTGCCTTGAAAAGGGGTTTCAGTGGCTGGATGCAGTAGCTTTCCTCACATCCCGAGCCTGCAAATGAGGGTGAGTTGGTCCTCCAGACTGTTGTGCTATGCTTGGCTTCATCTGCGTCTTGTTGACTACTACGGAGATCACGTTTATCCGCACATCGATAGTCAAACAGACAGTCTGTTTCCGTGGAGAACTACGTGGCAATAAAGTGGAGTTCTTGGTCTGTATGTTTATTTGACTCTGACAAAAAGAGTCTGATCTTTCAGAATGTATTGTATCTGTCATAACATTGAAATTGTTTGTTATTCTAATCGTTGCAATCATATAATTACTGATATATGTAAATAGACATTTGCCAGACCGGGAAAGGCAAGCTATGTGGAGGGGCATATGGCAGACAGTTAGCGGAAGGAAAGTCAATATGGAGGGCATATGGCAGACAGCGGAGGAAAGTCAATGTGGAGGGGCATATGGCAGACAGTTAGGGGAAGGAAAGTCAATGTGGGGGAGCATATGGCAGACAGTTAGGAGAAGGACAGACAATGTTGAGAAGCACATAGCAGACATTAATGAAGAAAAAGAAGCGAAAATGAGAACTGGCGAACAAATTTAAAAGCGTAGATCTTTACAGTATTATGTCTAACAATTATGTCTACCGCAATGTCTTTTATAACACATAGGCTTAATACAATGTTATGTTTAAGAAATAGGTCTAGTAGAACGCTAATGTTAATAGTTAGGTCCACTAGGTCGTAGATAATGTTATCTCTAATACGAGGATCTATTAGATCTAGGTTAGCAGGATCTCTTACATTTAGATCTTATACACTGTTATCTTCGACACGTAGGTCTAGTACAATGTCATCTTCGACACGTAGGTCTAGTACAATGTTATCTTCGACACGTAGGTCTAGTACAATGTTATCTTCGACACGTAGGTCTAGTACAATGTTATCTTCGACACGTAGGTCTAGTACAATGTTATCTTCGACACGTAGGTCTAGTACAATGTCATCTTCGACACATAGGTCTAGTACAATGTCATCTTCGACACATAGGTCTACTACAACGTCAACTTCGACACTTAGGTCTAGTACAACGTCATCTTCGACACTTAGGTCTAGTGAAATGTTATCTTCGACACTTAGGTCTAGTAAAATGTTATCTTCGACACTTAGGTCTAGTAAAATGTTATCTTCGACACTTAGGTCTAGTAAAATGTTATCTTCGACACTTAGGTCTAGTAAAATGTTATCTTCGACACTTAGGTCTAGTAAAATGTTATCTTCGACACTTAGGTCTAGTAAAATGTTATCTTCGACACTTAGGTCTAGTAAAATGTTATCTTCGATATTTAGGTCTAGTACAACGCCATCTTCGACACTTATGTCTAGTAAAATGTTATCTTCGACACTTATGTCTAGTAAAATGTTATCTTCGACACTTAGGTCTAGTACAATGCTATCTTTCACATTAAGTCCAGTAGGTCTAGTACACTACATTCTGTAACGCTTCATCGACGACAGCAGTGATCTACGAGACTGCCTTTGACATTTTCTATGTTAAGAATTGATCGTAGAACTTGTTGTGGGTTATATGGAAATCGTGGTCTACGTATAGCAAACACCTACCATGCTCACATCTAGTACTCACCTATCATGTCTAGACGTTGTACTCACCTATCATGTCTAGACCTTGTACTCTTGTATCATGCCCACACATAGTATTCTTGTATCATGTCTACACCTAGCTATAATGTCTACAACTAGTAATCACTTATCAAGTCTACACCTAGTACTCACCTATCATGTCTACACCTTGTACTCACCTATCATGTCTACACCTAGTACTCACCTATCATGTATACACTTAGTACTCCCCTAGGATGTCTACACCTTGTACTCACCTATCATGTATACACCTAGTACTCACCTATAATGTCTACACCTAGTACTCACCCATCATGTCTACACCTTGTACTCACCTATCATATCTACACCTAATACTCACCTATCATGTCTACACCTGGTACTCACCTATCATGTCTACACCTAGTATGCTTGTATCATGTCTACACCTTGTAATCACCTATCATGTCTACACCTAGTACTCACCTATCATGTCTTCACCTAGTACTCACCTATCATGTCTACTACACCTAGTACTCTTGTATCATGTCTACACCTAGTACTCTTGTATCATGTCTTGTCATATGACCAAAATATATGAAACGTGTGACTGTCCATTTACTTTTTTTAAATGTCGAATTTTTCAAAGACTTCATTTTCTGTTGTCTTTTTACTAAGAGATGCAGCCAATTTTTGTATATATCCACATTTGAAAGTCATCAATCCTCTACTTCAATCGCTTGTTTGTGTTGTCTGTATTTACGCTGTTCTTTGAAGATGAGTCTGTCTTACAGCTGATACCTCTCTTTTTATTTATTTTTGTGAGTGACTTGTTTAGGTGTCAATCTATGACTAATGTTGTTGGATGTCAATATATGACTAATGCTGTTGGATATCAAAATATAACTAATGTTCTTAGATGTCAATATATGACTAATGTTGTTGGATGTCAATTTTTGAGTAATGTTGTGGATGTCAATATAAGACTAATGTTGTTGAACACAGAGTTCACCATTTACAATCTCTTTTTTAATTTTCATCTTGAATGTTCCATGGCCAGATGCATGACCAAATGGGAAACCGAGCATACTGGTTACACCAAAAACCATGCTTATTACCAGTTGAACCGAAGAGAGCAGGTCGTTGTCTTCAGACTTCGCACTGGCCACAATAGACTGAGGTACCACCTATTCAACAAATTGAAGATAGGGTGTAGCGACAAATGCCCGTGCGGTACTGGTAAAATGACCGCTGAACATCTGCTGCAGAACTGCCCGACATACGAGGATCAGAGAGAGCAGATGTGGCCATCAACAGTGGAACTGCAAGACAAGCTCTATGGCAGTGGCGACAGCCTCAGGATGACCGCCGCTTTTTTCGAAAAAATAATGGTTACTGTCTGACTGCGTACGCAGAAGAAGAAGAAGAAGAATGTTCCATGTTCGTATTCATTTACAAGATAGTAGAAGCACTTGACATGTTTAAGTACTTGACTATCTATTTCGACCTGTTCCAGTACTTGACTATCTATGTTGACCTTTTCCAGTACTTGACTATCTATGTTGACCTGTTCCAGTACTTGACTATCTATGTTGACCTGTTCCAGTACTTGACTATCTATGTTGACCTGTTCCAGTACTTGACTATCTATGTTGACCTGTTCCAGTACTTGACTATCTATGTTGACCTGTTCCAGTACTTTACTATCTATGTTGACCTGTTCCAGTACTTGACTATCTATGTTGACCTGTTCCAGTACTTTACTATCTATGTTGACCTGTTCCAGTACTTGACTATCTATGTTGACCTGTTCCAGTACTTTACTATCTATGTTGACCTGTTCCAGTACTTGACTATCTATGTTGACCTGTTCCAGTACTTTACTATCTATGTTGACCTGTTCCAGTACTTTACTATCTATGTTGACCTGTTCCAGTACTTGACTATCTATGTTGACCTGTTCCAGTACTTGACCATCTATGTTGACCTGTTCCAGTACTTGACTATTTATGTTGACCTGTTCCAGTACTTGACTATCTGTGTTGACCTGTTCCATTACTTGACTTTCTATATTGACCTGTTCCAGTACTTTACCATCTATGTTGACCTGTTCCAGTACTTGACTATCTATGTTGACCTGTTCCAGTACTTTACCATCTATGTTGACCTGTTCCAGTACTTGACTATCTATGTTGACCTGTTCCAGTACTTGACTTTCTATGTTGACCTGTTCCAGTACTTGACTATCTATGTTGACATCTAGAATGTATGTCGAGTCTACTTCGCTAATTTTGGGAATTGTCATTTTCTCAGTTTTTATGCCCAATCCAAATAATATACAATTGTCGTCCAACAAGGTGAAACAATCTCGTCAAAGATCTTCACAGCGGCCCTTTGAGGAGGTCTTTAAAAACACGAATAGGGTTGATAAAAGCATACACATAGACGGAGAAACGTTTACTCATCTCAAATTCGCTGATAACATATCCATCCACAATCGCTGATGACATATCCATCCACAGTCACTGGTGACATTTCCGTCCACAGTCACTGATGACATATCCATCCACAGTCACTGATAACATTTCCGTCCACAGTCGCTGATGACATATCCATCCACATTCGCTGATGACATATCCACCCACAGTCACTGATGACATATCTATCTACAGTCGCTGATGACATATCCATCCACAGTCGCTGATGACATATCCATCCACAGTCACATCGTCCAAAAAATGGAGAAAAGCCAGGATTATCTCTAGCAGAGCGAGCTGGCCTTCAAATCAAAAGCAAGAAAATCCAGTTCATTCTCCACACCTTCTTCTTAAAAGCAGATATGAGCTGTTGGAATAAATCCATTCGTATATCTACTTGGGTCAGGAGATCACAAACACTCATTCAATAGATTTCGCGAAGGATAACAGCGTACTGACTTAGCTTCAGTTGTATTAAACCCATTCTGCAACAGATGCGAAACGACAACGCTAGGGCTCAAACCTTCAACAGCGTGGTTACTACAGCCATGGTATATGGTTGCGAGGTGTTGAACCTACGGATGGAACGAAGAACATTGAAGATCCCGATTCGAGACCAAATCCGCAACGCAGAGATCAGACGTCGAACTTCCTTCACTGACATCATAGTCGCGCTGTCACGAAAATACAGATGGGCCGCTCCCGTGGTGCGCATGTGGGATAACAGATCGGCACGTGACGTACTGGAGCCTCAAAGACTTCAGACGACCCTGCGGACGACTGAAGCTGAGGTGGAGACACGACCTGAATGAGGTACTGGGTCCAACATGGTAGACGAAGGTAATAGAACGACATACGCTACATTTCGCTACCTGGCATCAGACACACGCGCCTCCTTGAATACCCGGATTTAAAGATTTAAGAACACTTAAACGTTTTTCTCTATACTATATATTTTTTCCAATAGAGTAGGTAAACAGAATACTGTTTCTCGTTCTTTGCTGCTCTGTCTCAAACAAAATTGTTTATCCGCAACTTCTTTGTAAGCTTTATGTAAAATATGTAAAATGTTCTCTTGTATAATTGTATGCAGTACTTTAACAGTGTGAGTCATACGACTGATTGTTCTACTATCTGAACATTCGGTTGCGCGAAGTTTCATGGATAGTGTTATCAAGAGATACAACGAGGTCGTTCGGTATAGATCCCGTATTGTATATGTCATTACACAGATTAGTGATTGTACCTACACTGAACTCGAGCTGGTATTATTCTATGTTTATTGTATCAAATTCGGTTGCTTTCTCTTTGCTCGTATGTATTACTGCTTTCTCCACTTCTGTTCTGAGGATATTAGGCCGTTATTATTCAAGTGTGATGGTATGTTATCTCTGTTGTCATCGAATAGCCCACGTACATATACCACACACCGTGGCTTCAACTTATATGCTACTAAGCTGAAGTCGGATGTGTCGGACTACATTCTGCTTCTTGGAAAGCTCTTCTCGTGACTTGGTAGCGGGAGATTCAGAACAAACGGCGAAGAACGAAAAAAAAGATATGCTCATCGAAAACTTACACATCACAAATTTAGTTTTCAAGGTCACAAAGGGATTCATTACACATTCGTTGTTGTTGTTGTCGTTGTTGTTGTGAGTTGTCGTTTCAAACATATAAACAACGAACAACACAATATGCATTTCACCATACACACAAAACTGACAGCGCTTACAAGGGTTGACGAGTGTACGTATACAACATATCCTACCCAGACAAGTCAATCAGTATTTTTAGTTGTAATGTGGCCTCAAGGTACGGTTCCATGACATCTGTACCAACATACACAGTATATTAATAAGTGCGCTTGATATATACTCAAGGTAATCTGATCTTTGCCTATATGTCAGCATTGTGTCTGCGTGTGACAGTACGCTTTTTTATTAACAGTTTACGCAGCACTTTTATTCTCTAGAAACATTTAGCACATTTGAACGAACACGCAACAGCACTCGTTAGTACAGTAGAACAAGATTTGTATGTCCGACAAACTATTGTGCACACAATAGTGGTGCTCATGGAGATACAAAGCTCTTATTACTCTTGAGCAACTCTTAATCAAGTCTGTAACCGGTAGACTTGTATTTATGTTCACGCATCCAATCCAATTTTCATGCAGGCTGTGTTCTGACAACAGAGACAATATCAGGCATGTATGTCGCTCGCTGTATCGATTCCCACAACAAAGTGGGCTGTCTATTCTTTTTGCTATCATTATTTACTCCAGAAACGAGAAAAAAAATTAAGTCTGCTTCAGATTCCATTATCTTCCTAATCATTATTCTCCATTTCGTTCCCTGCGGAGCTGAGCGCTACCCACCTACGTCTAATTAAGATAGGGTTCCCTAGCATGGAACTTGCCAGCCTCCGTCTTCAGACAGTATGCTGCGTCTGTGCACGCTACGTATACATTCAGGACTAGTCCATGACTAGGGGGAAGACATGACACGAAAGCAATTGTACCTAGTCGGTCTTGGATAGAACGCCATCCAACACAACAAGCTGCAAACCTGCACCATACACACAGCCACTGACTCTGATGGGGCTTTCTCAGTTTGAAATAAAGCTCTATCAATAATATCCTATATTTGATACAGGGATTAACAGATTGTGTGCATTCTCAGAGGTTAGAATAGAAGAAAGCAAGTGCATTACATCCAGTGGAGCCATTCATTGCCGTCCCCATTGCTCACTTTGATTCAGATAGCTTACAGTTGAAAGCAGCACAGAATTATGGAAGACAGCCAGATATCAAACGTTATAGCTGAAGACTTAACCAATCGAAAAGAGGATACATTAGGCATAATTTTCGAAAGATGGAAGTGCATTAGATTGAGTTTCACAATTGTAGAAATGTGGGAGAAGGCAGAACAAACGGGATTCAATAATGATATAGATGGGATGAATGCAAAATAAATTAGTTCCAACATTTGTAGAGATTACTAGGAAGACAGAACGAATTAGTTCCAACATTTGTAGAGATTACTAGGAAGACAGAACGAATGAGTTCCAAGATTTGTAGATATTAGTGGGAAGGCTAAACAAATTAGTTCCAACATTTGTAGAGATTACTAGGAAGACAGAGCGAATTAGTTCCAACATTTGTAAAGATTACTAGGAAGACAGAACGAATTAGTTCCAAGATTTGTAGATATTAGTGGGAAGGCTGAACAAATTAGTTCCAACATTGGTAGAGATTAGGGGGAAAGCAGAACGAACTAGTTCTAACAATGGTAGACATTCTTTGAATGGCAACTGTATAGATGATTGTGAAAGCAGAACAATACCTGGCGAAAGCAGAAAAAGTAGATAGGCTACATTACTGGGGTTTCGCTCGTTAGCAGAACTCGCTCAAAGCCCCGGCCACAACAGTCCAGACATCAAACAACACAACACATTAGCAGAGGTCCATCAAGCCACGATCGCAACAGTCCAGACATCAAACAACACAACACGTTAGCAGAGCTCCCTCAAAGCCACGATCGCAACAGTCCAGACATCAAACAACACAACACGTTAGCAGAGCTCCCTCAAAGGCACGATCACAACAGTCCAGACATCATGTCCTTGGTGCAAGTGTTGCAGAGCTGTGCCTGGTTCAGGGACATTCACTTAGTGGTCTCTGACTACGGCACAAACACATAGAACATCTTCCAGTAAACGCATACAGTTTAACAGCTCCACGCTTCTTAGTTGAGATATTGATTAAAATCTGCAGCTTCCTGCCTTATTGTTTATGTTTTCACACATAGAAGGAGAGAGGGACAAAGACAATGTATGTGAGAAGGAGAGAGAGATGAGCGGAAGGAGAGAGTATGATTGTGCGTGTGTATGAGATTATACATGTATATGAAAGAGAAAGAGGGTAGAGAGATTGTCAGTCAGAATGAAAGAGAGAAGGAATACCCGAGAATGAAATAGTGGGGAGAAAGAGTGAGGGATAATATGAGAAAGTCGGTGTGAATGGAGAACAAAGCGACAACGAACATGTGAGAGAGAGTTTGTGTTTGTGAGTGCGAGAAAACCATAGATATTGTTTGTGAGAGAAAACGATAAGTATTGTGTGTGAGAGAAAACGACAGGAATTGTGTGTGAGAGAAAACGACAGGAATTGTGTGTGAGAGATATACAAAATGTACTTGTGTACTTGTTTAACTCAACATTGCAGAGCGGAAGAGAGACGGTGGAGGCAACGTGATAGAAGGGGGGATTGAAATCTACGAAATTATGTCTTCCATTCATCTGGAAAATCATCCCAGATTGTCCTAGATTGTTCCAGATTATGTTCACGTGTATTTGCCCGTCAAATTTGGTGGTGTATTATGCAATTAAATACAGGCCAGTGGCGTGCGTTCTTGTATGTGAACACCTAGATGAAACTCTCGGCAACTAAACACAAGCCGTGTTTGTTTTTGCTAGGTGTGGTCAGGTGATCTTAGTTGCTTGTTCTAGATTAATATCTTTCATTGACAGCAGCTCTCAAATCTTTTTGCTAGGTGTGGTCAGGTGATCTAAGTTGCTTGTTCTAGATTAATATCTTTCATTGACAGCAGCTCTCAAATCTTTTTGCTAGGTGTGGTCAGGTGATCCAAGTTGCTTGTTCTAGATTAATATCTTTCATTGATAGCAGCTCTCAAATCTTTTTGGTGGTGTGATCATCTTTGAAAAATGCAGATAATACAATGCTGACCTATATACATGCGTCAAAGATTACACCAAAGCTTTTGACTGTGTATAACATCAGCAACTATAGCAAATAATGAATGACATGGGTTTCGCAACACATCTGATACATCTAATAGAAACACTTTACAGTGTCCAACAAGCCACTGTCAGAATCATCGAAAGCACCTCAGATTGGTTTGAGATCCACAGAAGTTTTAGATGAGTGTATTCTCTACCTAAACTTATTCAATAAAGACGCAAAGAATAGCATGCTAAAGTTAAAAATAGATTAAAACTTTGCGAATTTTGACCCATTCTCAATTGGTGGAAAGGATATTGCAGAACTAATATATGCAGATGACACAGTTACGTTCTCAAACAGCGTTTAGGACCTGGTACAATTGATTACGTCCGTTCAGAAGCACAGTGAAGATTAGAATATTTTCCTGAATATTAAAAAAACACCAAAGATAATGTCCATTGGCACACACAGACACCAATCCAAAATGATTATTGGTAATGAAGAAATTGAACACAGGGATTACTTTGAATACCTTGGCTCTTTGGTAACAAAGGATGGGGACTCTGTAAGGGAAATAATGAGACGATTGTCCATAGCGATGCAGAAACTGAATAGTACGCAAAATGGGTGACACAATACACAATACTAACAAAGAATTAAAATTGATGATCCTCAGAACAATCATAATCCCAGTGGCAATGTTTGGATGAGAGACACGGGCCATCACTCAAACATAAAAAAAGATGGATCGAGGCTTTCGAGACAGAATACTACAGAAGAATTCTCAAAATACCTTTGGTAAAGAAAATAACAAAAAAAAGCCATCCTGCAAGATCTGAGTATCCAAGAGAACTGACTAAAATACCACGCTATGTCTCTGAAACTGAGGTTTTTCGGCCACATCAAGCGCCATGTCGTACTGGGAAAAGCAGTTCTGGATGGCATTGTTCTAAGAAGAAGAGGCAGAGGTCGACCAAGGCGCAGGTGGATATAATGACATCCTAAACATGATAAGGTATAGCATAAGGCGCTATGGGCAACCACGAGGATGTATAAAATCAACGGAAATATTATGAAGCTCCTTGAACACCTGTACGACAAGGCGTCCAGTGCAGTTCTTGTGAATGGGAGGCGAGGAGACTGGTTTCACACATCAGTTGGTGTGAGACAGGGTTGTACACTCTCTCCAACTCTTTTCAATATATTCCTTGAGGGAATTATGAGTGAGGCACTTGGAGGCAGTTGGTACTGTCAAGATAGGGGGCCGAACGATTACCAACCTTAGTTTTGCAGATGACATTGATGGGTTGGCGGGTTCAGACGCACAACTACAGGAATGGGTCAGAAGGCCCGATGAAACAGCTGTTGACTACGGTATGGAAATAAACGCTGGAAGGACAAAATTAATGACCAACAACGCCGATGGCTTCAACAGCAAGACAAACGATAATAGACCAAGACCTCGAAGTGATTGACCGTTTTATATATCTGGGTTTGATTGTCAGTGATGAAGGATCAAAATGTGAGGTGTTGGCCAGAATAGCACAGACAATATCGGCTTAACAAAATCTGGCAAGATAAACGGTTAGTACTTTGCACGAAAATCAGATTAATGTGTACACTGGTCCTATCAATATTCCTTTATGTTTGTGAGACATGGACAGTTACAGCTGACCTTCAACGAATGATACATGCTTTGGAGATGGGATGTTTCCGAAGACTGTTAAACGTCACGTAATAAAAGATCGAGTTACAAATGAGGAAATACGAGATAGAATTACAACAGCAATAGGGCCTTTTTAAGACCTCTTGGCAACTGTCAACAGAAAGAAACTCACTTGGTACGGTCACATATCGAGATCAAATGGTCTTTCAAATACGATCCTCCTCGGACAGGTGCAAGGCAGACGACGAAGAGGCCGGCCAAAAAAGAGGTGGGAGGACAATATAAAAGAATGGACCAATCTTCGACCAGTCAGGCAGCGGCATCTGACAGAGAAGGGTGGTGTTGAGTTGTGAGGATGTCTCCATGTGTGCCCCAACAACCTTACTCATTACGGGATGACCTGACCTGACCTTACCTGATATATGAGCATGGAACAGGCTGACTGTTGATCGAGATTCCTATTGAATGGCTGTGATGACCAAAGACATGCTACATGATGATGATGATAATGATCACGTGGTCAAAGTTACTTGTTCTAGAGTTACGTCTCTCATTGACCGCAACTCTCAAATGTTTTTGTAGGGTTGGTCACGTGGTCCAAGTTGCTTATTTTCTGGTCACTTATCTCATGCGTTATTATGAGTATTTTGCCTCTTCACTGCTAAAAAACACACGCCGTAACCTTAGAGACCAGCAACAAAGCGGATCGTGTGTTTTTTTGCGGTTGAGGTTTTTATCGTAACGTGTAGCACGAGCTGAAATAGATAACACTAAAACCGTATTGACGAGATCGATGTGCCTCAAGTACAGCTTGTTGACAGACAACCTTAACGGCGTCACTTTATGTAGAGTCAACTTACTGTAACAAGTCACTTTATGTAGAGTCAACTTACTGCAACAAATCATTTTATGTAGAGTCAACTTACTGTAACGTCACTTTATGTAGAGTCAACTTACTGTAACAAGTCACTTTATGTAGGGTCAACTTACTGTAACACGTCACTTTATGTAGAGTCAACTTACTGTAACAAGTCACTTTATGTAGGGTCAACTTACTGTAACAAGTCACTTTATGTAGGGTCAACTTATTGTAACCAGTCACTTTATGTAGAGTCAACTTACTGTAACACGTCACTTTATGTAGGGTCAACTTACTGTAACAAGTCACTTTATGTAGGGTCAACTTATTGTAACAAGTCACTTTATGTAGAGTCAACTTACTGTAACCAGTCACTTTATGTAGAGTCAACTTACTGTAACACGTCACTTTATGTAGAGTCAACTTACTGTAACCAGTCACTTTATGTAGAGTCAACTTACTGTAACACGTCACTTTATGTAGAGTCAACTTACTGTAACCAGTCACTTTATGTAGAGTCAACTTACTGTAACACGTCACTTTATGTAGAGTCAACTTACTGTAACAAGTCACTTTATGTAGAGTCAACTTACTGTAACACGTCACTTTATGTAGAGTCAATTCACTGTAACAAGTCACTTTATGTAGAGTCAACTTACTGTAACAAGTCACTTTATGTAGAGTCAACTTACTGTAACACGTCACTTTATGTAGAGTCAATTCACTGTAACAAGTCACTTTATGTAGAGTCAACTTACTGTAACAAGTCACTTTATGTAGAGTCAACTTACTGTAACACGTCACTTTATGTAGAGTCAATTCACTGTAACAAGTCACTTTATGTAGAGTCAACTTACTGTAACAAGTCACTTTATGTAGAGTCAACTTACTGTAACACGTCACTTTATGTAGAGTTAACTTACTGTAACATGTCACCTTATGTAGAGTCAATTTACTGTAAGACATCACTTTCTGTAGAGGCAACTTACTGTAAGACATCAATTTATGTAGTGTTTTTACATTGTCAGACATCCTTAAAGACGTGACGTTATGTAATTTTAACTCATTGTCTGACCTCATTAAACACGTAATTTTACGCATTCTGATCTCATTATCAGACATCCTAAATGTAATCATTTTATCATGCATTAATTCATTATTTAATGACATCCCTTTCTGCATTGGTACCTCATTACAACAGCAATTACATCATTTTAGGTAATGTTAACTCACTGTCTGACATCCTTAAAATGCCACTTCCTCTAACATTGTCTGACTGAACTGAAGACATCACTTTTTGTAATGTTAACACTTTGCCAGACTGTCTTAATGACATCACTTTTGTGACAGTGTTGAAGTCAGATGTGTGTAAAATGAGAAATATCATAGTATTTATGTCAGATGTGTGTGATATGAGATATGATAGTGTTGATGTCAGTTGTGTGTGATATGAGATATGTGAAAGTATGTATGTCAGGTATATGTAAAAATCTCATATATCAACCGTGGGAGATTTAGTTTTCTTTTTTACGTGTGGCTAACGATGTCTGAGACGATAGTTACTGTTTTGGCGCAGGTGAGAGAGGGTTCGGGTAGAGTTAAGAACATCTGTTCATTCTAACAAAACCAGCAGGGAATTTTCATCGTCCGAGAATCGAATCGTGTGAAAGTTATTTGGTAAGATTTTACCTTCGCTGTTATCGGGAAATTATTGCCCAAACTTAGGACATCAGTTTAACACATGACCATCCGATGTTAAATCCAGGGAATAGTTCATAAGTCTACCAGTTAGATGCATAGCAATTATTCGCTGAGAGTCCGCCCACTCCGTTATGTCAAAGCAGTAAAGAAAGATGGGCATGGGATTTGTGTTACGAACTATTTGGTGACAAGCTGTCACAAGGAGATTTAAAGGGAGACAAGATAGCCAGAAAAGTTGGTAGTGGCTCCAGAAAGGGGAGAAATTGACTACTGACAGGCAGATGATACGCCTATGATGATGACAGATAGAACCGACCAAATGGTGACACGAGCTACTAGCTGGTCTACAGGAGTACAACAAATGTACTTTGTGAAAGAGGATCATATTAGAAAGGGAGGAGTAAAAGGCAGAATTTAGGAAAAATAGAAATGAGGTCAAACCTGGAGCAAGAGAGAGTTTAGACAGACCTGGCCGGAAGATTTTCCTACTGAGTTCCGTAGACACTGAACATTAGAGCGTAACGGAAAGGGCGGTGAAACTGATCCCCATCGACTGAGAGAGAAAACCAATCGCTTCGAGTGTGAAAGTTTGATCAACACGTGTTGTAGGTTTGCCGGGTTCAGTTCTTGAGCCTGATGGAAGGAACAACAAACTGTCGGTAAACCCAGCAGAGAAGAACAAAGTCAGAGTCTGTAGGGTGTAACCTGAAACCTCAGGGAGCAAATCCTCTCAGAAACGGGTGTACCACGGGCACCAGTAGGCTCGTCCCCAACGGTTGAGAATCCCATTTGTTCCACAGCGGCGACCGGATGGACGGAAATTGCAGACTGACATTGGCCAGACACGCCTACGACGGAGGATCACAAGACTCAAGAGATTAGATTGTTTAATTCTGGTTGATACTGTTACATAACAGAAGAAGCTAGAAGACAGAACCTGGGCACAGATACATAGATTTCATCAGCTAATTACTAGTAAACTTTGCCTAGAAACATTAGTTATAGTTAAAATAGATCATTATGTTGTGCATTATTAGACTGTACAATCAATGAATTACCTTGCGTTCATTTATTGAAAAAAACAACAATTTAATCCGTTCTATGGTATTGTGGGGAAAGAATAACTGGTTGAAGAGAAAGAGTTATGTTTCCCTTTTTGTAATGTTAATTCATTGTCCGAGTGGCTTCATGACATCACTTTGAGTAATGTTAATAGATTTGACAAAATAATATACGTTAACAAATTTATTTTCTTGGATTAAAAATTACCTGCAACTATTTCTTAGAACTCAGATGTACACACATCCTCATTCACGCTTACACAGAAAAAAACACATGTACAGACAAAAATAACACACACACGCAACAGATTCACACACACACACACAGTACAATACATGACAGTGCAGCCCTAGTATGCAAGGCAACCCCCCCCCCCCCCTCCAACTCAACCCACTCCTTAAAGCGTCTAGAAGCTAAAAGGGCCAAAACACGTGTCAGACAGACGAGTTACTACTGGTGATCAGATTACCGCCTGTTGCAATGCTTTCTCTGGAGATTACGCTAATGATGGTCTGTTAATATCATTTTTGTCAATTTGATGTTGTCATTAATGGTCTGTTTCTACAGGTGGTTTGATGTTTTCAGCAATATCATTGTTGTCTTGTTTCCAACGCCTTTGTTTACGTTTTAAAATATAATAATTTCCTGTTCAAATAGTGCTGCTGTGGAACACCTGCTCTGCTTCTAACTTTGTTGTCGATGCTCCAAGCACCAGGTCATCTTTTGTTAACTTTGTAGATTTTATTGGAGTTGGCCCATCTCTTGTCGAATGTATGAACCAGTTCTCCACTGTGACCAACTCTTGTCGAATGTATGAACTAGTTCTCCACTGTGACCAACTCTTGTCGAATGTATGAACTAGTTCTCCTCTGTGACCAACTCTTGTCGAATGTATGAACTAGTTCTCCACTGTGACCAACTCTTGTCGAATGTATGAACTAGTTCTCCTCTGTGACCAACTCTTGTCGAATGTATGAACTAGTTCTCCACTGTGACCAACTCTTGTCGAATGTATGAACTAGTTCTCCTCTGTGACCAACTCTTGTCGAATGTATGAACTAGTTCTTCTCTGTGACCAACTCTTGACGAAATTTATGAACCAGTTCTCTGTGCCCAACTCTTGTCGAATGTATGAACTAGTTCTCCTCTGTGCTCTTCTCGTGTCGAAAGTATGAACTAGTTCTCCTCTGTGCCCAACATTTGTCGAATGTAGGAACTAGTTCTCCTCTGGGCCCAACTCTTGTCGAATGTATGAACTAGTTCTCCTCTATGCTCTTCTCTTGTCGAAAGTATGAACTAGTTCTCATCTGTGCTCTTCTCTTGTCGAATGTATGAACTAGTTCTCCTCTGGGCCCATCTCTTGTCGAATGTATGAACTAGTTCTCCTCTGTGCCCAACTTTTGTCGAATGTATGAACTAGTTCTCCTCTATGCCCAACTCTTGTCGAATGTATGAACTAGTTCTCCTCTGTGCTCAACTCTTGTCGAAAGTATGAACTAGTTCTCCTCTATGCCCAACTCTTGTCGAATGTATGAACTAGTTCTCCTCTGTGCTCTTCTCTTGTCGAATGTATGAACTAGTTCTCCTCTGTGCCCAGCTCTTGTCAAATGTATGAACTAGTTCTCCTCTGTGCCCAGTTCTTGTCGAATGTATGAACTAGTTCTCCTCTGTGCCCAACTCTTGTCGAAAGTATGAACTAGTTCTCCTCTGTGCCCAGCTCGTGTCGAATATATGAACTAGTTCTTCTCTATGCTCTTTTATCGAAAGTAGGCATTCGTCTTATTTCGGTCCATGGTATTTTGAGGTAATTTCTACACCAATTTTACTCAAAGGACTCGATTCTCTACCGTTATGTTTGAAAAGCTGTCCATGTTTCGCGACCGTATGTTACCACGAGAGAAACGCATATTCTCAAAATTTTCAATTTTGTTTTTATTACTGATATTCTGCCATAGTTTTCTCAGGTTATGTAGCCTCTGCACGACCATTTCCAACCCTATAGTGTCCTGTGAGCAGTCACCGTTGTTGTCAATTCTTTAGCCCAGATTAATCGAAGGTCATGATCTCTTCTACTTCCACAATCCCGAACTTTAATTTATGTTGACTTCTGGTTTCACGGTGGTCATTATCTTAGTTTTGTTTATGGTTGCAAAGCGTATGATATGTATATATATATATATATATATGTGTGTGTGTGTGTATGCGTGTGTGCGTGTGTGTGTGTGTGCGTGAGTGTGCGTGTGTGTGTGTGTGTGTGTGCGTATGCGTGTGCGTGAGTAAGTCTGTCTGTGTGTGTGTTATATATATAAATATAAATATATAGATCAGTTAGTTAGCCATCTCAAGCGAAAAAGGAAATATCATCGGGCGGTTTTGTTTTGATAATATAACTTGTGCTGAATGTAGGTTATATGTGGAAATCGCAATGATCATCAACCTCACTTTCTAGTCACTGGCTTCCTTTGACCTGTGGCAAGACATAAGTTAAAACGACTTAAAGTTACTCAGGATGCAGGCGATCTGATTCCACCTTCGTGGAAACCAGACGTCTTTTAAAACCTGCAGGAATCGATTGCTCACCATTTCCATCCAACGCTTTGATAGGCGAGTGTTTCTCCACCACAGTGACACTATATATACATATATAACTTTCTCTACATGTGTTTCGGACTTCTGTCTTTGCTAGTGACAGCACGTTCTTGATTTCTGTTTGACTTCTACCGTTGACTCTTATGATGATTCCTCCGTACCGACAGATTGTTGTTCGTTTTCTTATTATTCTCTCTTCTAAAAGCTGCCACTTAATCTGTGATGTACCTTTTAGTATTACTATAGTTTAAATTTCGGACATATTTAGATTTCGCTATTTAACCGTGCTAAGTTTCTCTCTTGGGGGACGTGTTAGTTCAGTTCATAGCGAGCAGTTCGCTGTTTTCTGTGGTAACAGCGTGCCTAATTCTGTCGTACTACAGTCTGCTTACTGTGTCCATATAAAACGGTTGGTCGTACTACAGTCTGTTTACTGTGTCCATATAAAACGGTTGGTCGTACTACAGTCTGTTTACTGTGTCCATATAAAACGGTTGGTCGTACTACAGTCTGTTTACCGTGTCCATATAAGACGGTTGGTCGTACTACAGTCTGTTTACTGTGTCCATATAAAACGGTTGGTCGTACTACAGTCTGTTTACTGTGTCCATTTAAAAAGGTTGGTCGTACTACAGTCTGTTTACTGTGTCCATATAAAACGGTTGGTCGTACCACATGCTGCTTACTGTGTCCATATAAAACGGTTGGTCCTTCTACAGAATGTTTGCTATTTGTGTCCATATCGAACTGATCTTCAGCAATCACGGCTTTATTAAATAATTTAGTTTTGCCATGTTGTACACTACCATGCAGTGAGGCAAACAGTAAACATTGATACCCGTTAATATTGACGTTCTTATCTTGAGAATTTTGTTGTTACTCGCATCTAACTATTGGCTGTAATCACTTTAGATCTGGCAAATTTCAAATAGCATCTTCCCGCATTATATGCCACATTGAAGGACTTTCTTTCTGCGGCCCTCTCAACTAACGTAGCACATAATTCTATCGGTGTAAAATAGCTTTTAAGCCAACTCAATCTAACAGACTGAAACGATGTTAGCCGATCTTTTAAAGCATTTTCACATCCTGTACTGCCAAATATTATTACCTTTCATGTTTTTCTCTCTATTAAAAGATATCTTTTTCTGTTACAATGAGTTCATCTTCTTCATCTTCTTCCTCGCCTTCTGCTACTTTTCACCTTCTTCTTTGCTCTTCTCTTTCTCTTCTTCCCCGGTCCACCTTCATCAGCACGCTCGAGATCAAATACAAGCGACTGCAGCTTCTACTTGAGAACCCCTTTTCAGGGCGCCCCAAAAAAGTTACAATATGTATTGCGGATACTAAGCAACAACAACAACAAAAACAACAACAGTACTGTCTTCTTACTTTTTGTTCTTCTTCTTCTTGTTCATCATCGTCTTCCATCTGATCTTCTTCTGTTCTTGTTCAAATACATGTCCTTCTTCTGCACGTTCAGTTCGTTTCTTGCCTTTAAGTACAACAATCATTAATTTGCTAGGAGAGGAACACTGGTAACTGTGCGAATAACATGCAAGTACCAGGCTTTAACTCTGGTCATCTTTACACACCCAACAAGATAGTGGAACGTATTCGCTCCGCTGGACTTTCAGCAGTATTTAAATATAGTGAGTTTTACAGTGAAAAGAAATAGGAATTGTAATCCGATTTAACAACAATATTAAATGATTAAAACAGGAGAATACTTATATAAGGCGCGTCATCTTGTCTGTAAGGTCAATTAAAGAACATTAGTAGCATGTCCCTTACAGGACGTCGCTCGAAGAAAAAAAAAAACTCCTTTTCTGACAAACTAGACATCGTGGGATTCGAACCGGGTGGGTTAGGATTCTTAAACGGATGTTTCACCCATATGCCACACTGACTTAGCCAGCTTGTAAGACGGCATTAAAATTAGCAAGTGTTCTAGCTTCAGTATTAGATACGCAGTCTAGGTCCAGTTTTAGATTAATCTACTAGGTCCAGATTTAGATTATTGGACTAGGTCCAGTTTTATATTATTCGACTAGGTCCAGATTTAGATTATTGGACTAGGTTCAGTTTTAGATTATTCGACTAGGTCCAGTCTTAGATTATTGGACTAGGTCTAAATTTTAGACTAGAAGACTAGCTCCAGTTTTAGACAAGAGGACAAGCTCCAGCATTAGATACGCATACTAAGTTTAGTTTTAGATTATTGGACTAGAACCAGTTTTAAATTATAGGACTTGGTCCAGTTTTAGGCTAGGAGAGAAGCTACAGTTTAGGCTAGGGGACTAGGTCCAGTTTTAGACTAGGGGACTAGCTCCAGTTTAAGGCTAGGAGACTAGCTCCATTTATAGACTATGGGATTAGGTCCAGTTTTAGACTAGGGGACTAGCTCCAGCTATAGACTAAGGGATTAGGTCCAGTTTTAGACTAGGGGACTAGCTCCAGTTATAGACTAAGGGATTAGGTCCAGTTTTAGACTAGGGGACTAGCTCCAGTTATAGGCTAAGGGACTAGCTGTCGACTTCTGCCAGACTTGAGTTATATGCTCCAAGATTTGCATTCCATTTAATCTCGTTTTGCCAAAACTATTTCTTCTTGACTACTTTATATTCTTCAAGGTTTACAGGCCAACTAATCTTGATATTCGAGAACCCACTACTTTCTTCTTGTATAAGGTTTTGCCAGTCGCCTATCTTGTTAATATTGGCATGTCCAGGCCTTCGTTCCAGCCCATGACCAAACACGTTGTATGTTATATCCCTTGATTGTGATATTGCAATATCATTCCAAACACTCTCTTTATGTGGAGTATATGTATATTTATGGTGCTCCACACGAGGCGGTGTCTCTGAGACCCATTCTGTGGAGGTGGGCCTTGAGTCTACAATGTCCCGTTCTGAATCTTCTTCTTCTTCTTTTTCGTTCATTCTCAATCTACCACTACCAAACACTGAAAGGGCTTAAGTAGCAGAATGTAGTCCAGAGAACGAAATGCGTTGTGTCGTAGTTTACAACTTGGCTGCGATATTTACACCTTTCGGTCCAACACATCCGACTTCAGCAAGCATTTTTTGAGTACCGGGTTAGATTAGTTCTGAATCTAAAGATCTTTGTCTGCCCATCTCTGCCAAGGATGTAAATGCTGTCATTTTCTGGGTAGCATTTTTTGTCCTGGTCTCTCCACTTTGTCCTCAAAGATAGTTTGATGAGTATCTTTGCTTCTTTATAACTCTGTGAATGGGGAGTCTGTGTGCTTCCACTTCCAACTTTTGTGAGCTCATCTGCTTTTTCTTTTCAAGCGATCCCACATTGGGCTGAAATCCACGATAGCACTAAATATGGTTTTTGATACAGCAATTCTATGTAGCATTTTATTTCATGTGAGAGCCTATCTTTTTATAGGCTTGAGATGGAGTACACTCCTCCATTCTGGTACAATGACCCTTTTTCTTGTAGTTATGTTTTGGCTGATAAGAATCTGAGTTGCTGCATGAACAGCTCTTGCTTGTGCTTCTCTGAAATTGATACAAGTCTCTCCTGCTGGCATGGAGTGATTTTCTATGTTGCCATTGGGAACACTGCATTACTTTCCTACTATCCACATATGTGGGAAACATCTTTGTTTCTATCGTGTGTGACGTTCTAACATTTCTTACTGTACTTGTATATCCTCCATCTTGTAATATACGTCATTGGAATGTGCTTTATGTATACCATAGTGTGCTATAGGAGTACTAGCATGTGCTTTATGTGTACCATAGTGTGATATAGGAGTACCGCCATGTGCTTTATGTGTACCATAGTGTGATATCGGAGTAATGGCGTGTGCTTTATTATTACCATAGTGTGATATAGGAGTACTGGCATGTGCTTTATGTGTACCATAGTGTGATATAGGAGTACCGCCATGTGCTTTATGTGTACCATAGTGTGATATAGGAGTACTAGCATGTGCTTTATTTGTACCATAGTGTGATATAGGAGTACCGGCATGTGCTTTATTTGTACCATAGTGTGATATAGGAGTACGTACCAGCATGTGCTTTATTTGTACCATAGTGTGATATAGGAGTACCGACATGTGCTTTATTTGTACCATAGTGTGATATAGGAGTACGTACCAGCATGTGCTTTATTTGTACCCTTGTGTGATATAGGAGTACTGGCATGTGCTTTATTTTCACCATTGTGTGATACAGGATTACTGGCATGTGCTTTATTTGTACCATAGTATGATATAGGAGTACTGCCATGTGATTTCTTTGTACCATTGTGTGATATAGGAGTACTGGCAATCTTTTTTATGTATACCATCGTGTGATATAGGAGTACGTACCAGCATGTGCTTTATTTGTACCATTGTGTGATATAGGAGTACGTACCAGCATGTGCTTTATTTGTACCATTGTGTGATATAGGAGTATGTACCAGCATGTGCTTTTTTTGTACCATTGTGTGATAAAGGAGTGCTGGCATGTGCTTTATTTGTACCATAGTGTGTTATAGTAGTACTGGCATGTTCTTTATGTATACCATTGTGTGATATAGGAGTACTGCCATGTGATTTATTTGTACCATTGTGTGATATAGGAGTACTGGCAAGCTTTTTTATGTATACCATCGTGTGATATAGGAGTACGTACCAGCATGTGCTTTATTTGTACCATTGTGTGATATAGGAGTACGTACCAGCATGTGCTTTATTTGTACCCTTGTGTGATATAGGAGTACGTACCAGCATGCTCTTTATTTGTACATGATATTTTAAATAGCAGCATGATGTTTTATATATCAACATGATGTTGTACATATCAGCATTATGTTTTATATATGAATGTGATGTTTTATATATCTGCATGATGTTTTATATATCAAAGTGATGTTTTATATCAGCACTTTCAGTAGGAAGACAAGTCTTTCAGAGTATATAACAATGTAAGAGGCAGGCATTATTGTTGTTGCTTTCACTGAAAATATTGCTAGAAATGCATGCAACTTTTAGCGCTTTCACTGTGAATTCAATATCAAGTGATGAAAATGCAAGTCTTTCGGAACATACAACATTGCGGGGAAAACAAGATGTTGGAGATGTTGTTGCTTTCTGAACATACACCATTACAATAAACAATAAATTTTGGAGTTGTCCCTGCTTTCAGTGTAGACATTTTTCAATAAACAGAAATAGTTGGGAATGTTGGTGCTTTCAGAGCAGACACAACTGCCATAAATATAACATGTTAGAGCTCTCCTAGGTTTCAGAGCACATACCGTTGGGAAATGAAAGAAGAAAATGTTGAAGTTGTTTTTGCTTTCACAACAGAGAACTCTGCAATGAGAGAAACAAAGGTTGGAGTTGTTTTTTTAATTTTTCAGCAAACCACCTTTTAATGAATAAAATATTGGACGAATTGTTGTTTCTGTCAGTGCTACTCGTCTTCGGCACTAGATGAATGTCCTCTGTTAGCCTGCTTGAAGTGGTACACCAAATATCTTAGTATGTACTGAAACAAGAATGGACCTGGCTTCTCTCGCTGTTGAGCAATGAAACGATTTTCAGCAGACTATTAGCTACTTGGATCACAGTGCCCATCTTAACCCCGGTGGCGAGGATGCTATTTCCAAGCCTGCTTTCGGGCACACGGAGTGAAGGACGTATGCGGAGATATTGGTCAGTATATTGCACCTGATATCAGACTGCACCTTAAAATGTTGGTGATACATTTAATGTGCATGCAGTACATTGGCCAGGGCAGTTCCAAGAGCATTTGTTCAGTCATGTATGCTCAGCTCAACGAAGTACAACTATACTGTTCTCTGCTGATGTGTGAGATGTCCGTGCTTACTTCTATGTCTTCTTTACTATTCTTCTTCACTTATATGTTGTCTACTACTGTCAAATCATCCAGAAGTCACCATCTTGTGTCATGCATTCCTGGAACGGGTCAGTATCGACTACTTTATTGTGGGGAATTGAGACGAAAGTAGGCAATATCGACTCGAGGATTTTGGAAGGCTAATAGGAAAATGGACAGTATCGACTACAGGATTCAGGCATATTGCGATCTAAAGGATGGTATTAACTGATAGTAGTTGGTGGTTGTGGTTAAACATCGCACTGAATATTTCGATAAGAACCGTTTGGAAATGAAATCAGGTCACATATTGAAACATTAGGCAAATCTAATATTACATCAGTTTCATAGAAAACATGGTCTTCATAGAATACCACTAAACTCAAAATTACTAAAATCTACATTCCGATCATGCTCATGTGATTACTACAAGGCTCTACATTCTGACTGTCGTATACTGTCTACATGTTTTGGTTCTACCTTCTCAATATTCTCTCATTCCCTTGTTACAAATTAGTTTTGGACACAATATTAATGTATTCGAATGTCCCTAATATTTGTCTACGTTCTCAGCATGCACGTATCTTAATGTCCCTGCCCATTTTTTGTTTATCTATCTCTATGTTCACTTATAAATCTTTATCTTTCTGCTTTCTCCGCGTTTCGTCGCACTCTAGTAAACAATCTATGCTGCAAGAAACCTAATTGGTGTGCACTCACCTGGCATAGATAATCCTCAGAAAACAATGTGGAGACGATACATTACCCAGACGATACAGTACACAGACGATACATTACCCAGACGATACAGTACACAGGCGACACAGTACACAGACGTTCTAGTACACAGACGATGCAGTAAACAGACGATACAGTACACAGACGATACAGTACCCAGACGATACAGTACACAGACGATACAGTACACAGACGATACAGTATCCAGACAATACAGTACACAGACGATACAGTACACAGACGATATAGTACACAGGCGACACAGTACACAGATGATACAGTACCCAGACGATACAGTACCCAGACGATACAGTACACAGGTTATACAGTACACAGATTATACAGTTCCCAGACGATACAGTACACAGACGATACAGTACACAGGTTATACAGTACACAGGAGACACAGTACACAGACGATACAGTCCACAGGCCATACAGTTCCCAGACGATACAGTACACAAACGATACAGTACACAGACGATACAGTACGCAGGTCATACAGTACACAGGCCATGCAGTACACAGACGATACAGTACCCAGACGATACAGTACACAGACGATTCAGTACACTTGCTATATAGTACACAGGGGACATGGTACACAGACGATACAGTACACAGATGATACAGTTCTCAGACGAAACAGTAAGTAAGTAGGTAGCATGTCCTTTGCAGAACGTCACTTCTTACACTGCTAACATATTTGGCTGTCATAAGTTTCTTGACAGCGCGTGCAGTACGGTACGTTGCTATTACTTTCCATACATGGAGGTGCGAACAAAATCCATGTTCGCCAAACTGGACAAGAGTGGGATTCGAACTGGGTTCGTTGGGGTTGTCAAACAGACTCTTCACCCCTGGGTACTCAGCCTCCATAGTCGATACAGTACACAGACGATAAAGTACACAGGCAATACAGTACAGACTATACAATGTGCAAATGATACAGTGCATATATGACACAGAACACATACCATCCTGTGCAAATACGACACAGAACTGATACTATCCAGTACATAGACGAAACACTGCACATACCATCAATTGCACAGACGATACAGTACACATACCATCCAGTGCGTGCACATGTGATACATACCACATACCATCAATTGCACAGACGTTACATAACACATATCATCCAGTGCACATGTGATACATACCACATACCATTAAGTGCACAGTACACAGACGATACAGTACACATACGATAGAGTACACATACTTCTTCTTCTTCTTCTTCTTCGTACGCAGTCAGACAGTAACCATTATTTTTTCGAAAAAAGCAGCGGTCATCCTGAGGCTGTTGACACTGCCATAGAGCTTGTCTAGTGTTGCCACTGGTGATGGCCTCATCTGCTCTCTCTGATCCTCGTATGTCGGGCAGTTTTGCAGCAAATGCTCAGCGGTCATTTTCGCGGTACCACACGGGCATTCGTCGGTGCCACCTATCTTCAATTTGTTGAATAGGTGGTACCTCAGTCTATTGTGGCCAGTGCGAAGTCTGAAGACCACGACCTGCTCTCTTCTGTTCAGCTGGTAATAGGCATCGTTTTTGGTGTAGCCAGTATTTTCGGTTTCCCATTTGGGCATGTATCTAGCTCTAAAATGCCGTTTTGACTCTTCGTATGTCATACTAGTATCTGGTTGTGGTAGTTTTGCACCTTCTTTTGCCAGTCTGTCTGCCTCCTCGTTGCCTTGGATGTTGCAGTGAGATGGAACCCACAGCACCACTACCCTTTTTGGTGCGGACTGCTGGCATAGTTGGCAGAGTACTGCTCTTAAATCATTAAGTACAGTATTTTTCTGGCTTTTTAGTGCTGTGACTACGGCCAGAGCATCTGTAAGCAGGACTATGTGGCTTTCATTCCTTTTACCAGTACACATACGATACAGTACATAGACGATACAGTACACATACGATACAGTACCCAGACGATACAGTACACATACGATACAGTACACTGATGATATAGTACATAGACAAATACAGTAAAGATCCCGTCACGCCATGCGGCGCATAGGAAATATGATGTTAGGCCCATGTTATTGTGTAACCCACGGCACTTAGTGGATGATGTGGTCAGCATCACACCGGCTCCTTTACTTCCCAGACTGAACAGTACCCATTTAAGGCTGGGTCGACCGGGGAGCCATTGCGGTCTGAAAAACCATTTCCGCCTCAACTGGGGAATTAATTCAGGACTTCCCAGATGCGAAGCCAGAGCGCTAACCACTGCGCTACGCGGCTCCCTTACAGATGATACAGCACATTGATGATACACATCTAGTTTGTGATCTATGTCGTATCTTCAAGCTCTCACCTCCATTGCGAACATGTTTCTTTCAAACCCTTACTTGAATCCTCAACTGCCCCGACTGTCCTGATGCTCACTCCTTCCATCTATCCGACACTCTTACTGTGTACCGTCCAGTCTTGTTTGAACTATCTCTAATACGTCACATTCGGCACTATCTCTGATTACGTCACATTCGACACCGACTTGATCTCCTCTATCCTAGTCAGCCCGCGGCGTCATTGTCGGCTAATTGAATTAAACTGCTTTATCACGTGCTTATGAAACGGCAACCACGCCCCTGAAACAAATCTTTTTCGCGCTAGCCCCCCAAAAAGCCAGCAATAATAAGATGCAATTTTGTAGTTCTTGATCATCAAGATAATTGTTAAATGCCTCCAGCGATTTGGTCTGCCATTTTGTGTTAGCGCGAGCTCGGTGTGGTTGGCTTGTTTCCTCACTTCTATTTACCATGTAGACAAACAAATGTCTGTCTCAACAGTGCCATTATTTTCATAAAAATCACTAGCTGACGTAGTCATCGACATCAATTGTTGAATGCTGCCGTTGTGTTGATATAAGTACAATTTACTGCCTGGGTTTCTGTCTTGTGATCACCACAACATAGGTTGATCAATCAGTTTCTAGCCGCTTGGTTCACTCAACAGATGTGCCTGGGCCGTGCTTTAAGGGAAGGGAGAGGGGAAGGGGGTGGGGAGAACGTATCTGTGTGTGTATGTGAGGGACAGTGTGTGTGTGTGCGGGGCAGTGTGTGTGTGTGCGGGGCAGTGGGTGTGTGTCAAAGTGTGTGTGCGAGGGACAGTGTGTGTGTGTGTGTGTGAAAGACAGTGTGGGTGTGTGTGTGAAAGACAGTGTGTGTGTGTGTGTGTGTGAAAGTATGGATGTGTGACAGTGTGGAGATATGTGTGCGTGCGTGTGTGAGTGTGTGGTGGGTGGTGGTGGTGCGGGGGTGGGGGGGGGGGGCACCCAAACGACAAAATGATCACTGACACACTGAACACGTGTCGTATGACGCGACTAACCACGTGGCTTCATTTCTCTAAAATAGTAGACTGAGTGTGACAGATAAGAGAACATGCCCACTGCCACGCCGAGATCGTGTCGTAAGGGTCAGCGAACAGTACGGCGTAACAACTCTTGGATATTATACTGTGTGACAGATAAGAGAACATGCCCACTGCCACGCCGAGATCGTGTCGTAAGGGTCAGCGAACAGTACGGCGTAACAACTCTTGGATATTATACTGTGTGACAGATAAGAGAACATGCCCACTGCCACGCTGGAATAGGGTTCAAAGGGGTTACTATCAACGGTGGTTAATCCTACTAGAGTAGAAGACTCTACAGTTCTATAGAGTAGAAGACTCTACAGTTTATAGAGTAGAAGACGCTACAGTTTATGGAGTAGAAGACGCTACAGTTTATGAAGTAGAAGACTCTACAGTCTATAGAGTAGAAGACTCTACAGTTTATAGAGTTGAAGAGTCTACAGTTTATGGAGTAGAAGACTCTACAGTTTATGGAGTAGAAGACTCTACAGTTTATGGAGTAGAAGACTCTACAGTTTATGGAGTAGAAGACGTTACAGTTTATAGAGTAGAAGACGCTACAGTTTATATCTTTGTACACTCCCCTATTAATACACGTGAAAAGCTTGCAGATTTTTAAGGTTGTTTGTATATTTCAGAAGAAAAAAAAGCAATTTCGGAGGAGGAGTTCCAGGGTATGGGAAGGAAAGCAAGAAAATCTGTGTAGTGTCTGTCAAAAGTCTGGAGTATCACGAAGTGAATATAACAAATATATGTCTGGCGGTTAATCATCTAGACAATATTATGTCTTAACAATACTAAGTCGTGCGTCTATCTAGGATTCATCAAAGATAGACACCATGTGGCGAACTTTCTGGCTGGGACGTCTTGTGCGATCATCTATGTCTTGTGTGACCATCTACGTCTTGTGCGACCATCTATGTCTTGTGCGACTATCTATGTCTTGTGCGACCATCTACGTCTTGTGCGACCATCTATGTCTTGTGCGACTATCTATAGCTTGTGCGACCATCTACGTCTTGTGCGACCATCAATGTCGTGTGCGACTATCTATGTCTTGTGCGACCATCTATGTCTTGTGCGACCATCTACGTCTTGTGCGACCATCTATGTCTTGTGCGACTATCTATGTCTTGTGCGATTGTCTATGGCTTGTGCGACCATCTATACCTTAACTTCCTTCGTTACGTCACAAATTTGACTTCAGATATTGAATATCCGTATTGAGCCACGTGTTTTATATATTATTAACTTACTGTTTTTATACTGGTTTAGAAGACTATGCAGAGTCTGTATACAATCAGTTTCATTTATATTTCTTGGCTCTGAAAGCTATGCACATCTAATTTATTCTTAAAATGCATCAATTGTCCCTGCCTCCACAACTTCCATGTGGCAAAGCATTTCAAACATTCACCACTCTCTGACTAGACAAATATTTTCTAATATCTAATCTGAATATTTCGTTAGTTAATTTGCAGTTATGCCCTGTTGATCTTGTAGATGGTTGTGATTTGAAAAAAAAACTTGTTAATCTCTAATTATTCTTTATCTTTGATTACCTTATAAACCTGTATTAAGTCACCTCGAATTCTTCTCTTTTCTAGACACCGTAGATCGGTGTTTCTTTCTTCATAACTGTAATTCTGGAATCCCACTATTAGTTTTGTCGCTCTTTTGTGTATCCTTTCCAGCATCTCCTCAATGATAAGGACTCCACACCTGTACACAGTACTCCAACCTAGGTCTAACTAATGCTTTATACAGTTTCACAATCATTTTCTTGCTTAAATGGCTAATATTTCTTTTTGTCATCCCTAACATTGCATTTGCCTTTTTCACTGCTAGCTGGACATGCTCGCTGACTTTACCTGTATGAGCTATTATAACCTCTAGATCTCTTTTCTAGACAATAAAGTTGTATTGCTGAATACAACAACACACATTCAAACACACGTACACAAACACATATACACACATACATACAAACACGCCTCCACACATACATACAAACACGCCTTCACACATACATACACAGGCATACATGCACACACGAGCATGCGCAAACACACATACACAAACACAAATACACAAACGACACGCCTTCACACATACGTACACAGGCACACATGCACACGCGAGCATGCGCAAACACACATACACAAACATAAATACACACACGACACGCCTTCACACATACATACACAGGCACACATGCACACGCGAGCATGCGCAAACACACATTCAATAACACAAACACACATACCCACTCGACACGCTCCCAAACACACATATTGTATTGACATACTCATTGTTGGATCTTAGTCCCAGCTCACATTATGCCATGTCGTGCCCTTCACTCCAGACACACAATGGTGTATCTGCATGTCTGCATGCCAGAGATGATTCCAGGAGGCTGAGTGTGTGACGGTGACGAGATTATTGCCAGTGATGCACCTAGAGCGTCTCGTAAGATGGTTCCAGGAGGCTCAGTGTGTGACCGTGACGAGTATAGAGCCAGTGATTCACCTAGAGCGTCTCGTAAGATGATTCCAGGAGGCTGAGTGTGTGACCGTGACGAGAATAGAGCCAGTGAAACACCTAGAGCGTCTCGTAAGATGATTCCAGGAGGCTGAGTGTGTGACGGTGACGAGATTAGAGTCAGTGATACACATAGAGCGTCTCATAAGATGATTCCAGAAAGCTCAGTGTGTGACGGTGACGAGATTAGAGTCAGTGATAAACATAGAGAGTCTCATAAGATGATTCCAGAAAGCTCAGTGTGTGACGGTGACGAGATTAGAGTCAATGATCGATAGATAGAAGATTGTGTGACAGTAACGAAACTACGGCTATCACCACACTTTGAATATTTTGCTAGAAAAGACTAAAAGTGCATTCAACTTTTTTTTCAAGGGTAGAAGACTCCTCAACTCATGTCTACGTGCATCCCACTATCCACACCGTTATAAACCTGCTACGTGTAGAGTGATCTTCTGGGAATACAAAAAGCATTATTTATAAAACGTAAAGGAAACAGTATGACATAAGCAGCATTTGTTTGGGTCGTATTTTTAACTATGTCGTTAAGAACAGTTATTTGGTTGTCAACTTCAATCCACACTCCACTGGGTTCCAACATCAAGAATAACCAGCGTTCTATTAGTAGCAAGCAACAGTGGTGATGACGATCATACTGGTTGTGGTGATCAAATGCACAAAATAGGTGCCTCTCCCCACACCCACACCCTAAATTCCCTCCCCCCCCCCCCCGCCCCCTCCATTGATAAAGTCGCAAGCCTCATGTACAAAGATTTTGTGTCGCCCTTTACAAATTGCATAACGACATGAAGATCCTACTCTTTCCTCCCCTTCCGAGACCCACGGGTAAAATGACCCAGCAAGAAGATGAACAAAGACAGTTCTAGGGTAGACAACTGAGGAAATATATTGACTAATTCTGCAACGATTGGATTACTTCCCCTCAGGCACTCTTCTATCTATCTATCTATCTATCTATCTATCTATCTATCTATCTATCTATCTATCTATCTATCTATCTATCTATCTATCTATCTATCTATCTATCTATCTATCTATCTATTTATCCGTATGCCTATCTATTTATATCATTTACTTGTCTATCTGTTTGTTTGAGTGTGTGACTCGGTGTGTGTGTGTGACTCGGTGTGTGTGTGTATGTATACTTAAGAGGGACGTTCAAGTCAAACCAGGATTTCTTTTGTAAGTAAAAAGAATTGCCAAGTAGTCAAAATGCCATTTATTTGTCTATATAATCTGCTGCAACGTTTATGCTCTTATCCCAGCTTGCGTTGTATGTTCACTGTTGATAGTGGCGTCATGCGTCGTATGTTCACTGTTGATAGTGGCGTTATACTTTAACACAAAATACGAATGTTCACTGTTGATAATGGCGTCATGCGTCGTATGTTCACTGTTGATAGTGGCGTTATACTTTAACACAAAATACGAATGTTCACTGTTGATAATGGCGTCATGCGTCGTATGTTCACTGTTGATAGTGGCGTCATGCGTTAACACAAAATACGTATGTTCACTGTTGATAGTGGCGTCATGCGTCGTAGGTTCACTGTTGATAGTGGCGTCATGCGTCGTATGTTCACTGTTAATAGTGGCGTCATGCGTTGTATGTTCACTATTGATAGTGGCGTTATATGTTAACACAAAATACGTATGTTCACTGTTGATAGTGGCGTCATGCGTCGTATGTTTACTGTTGATAGTGGCGTCATGCGTCGTAGGTTCCCTGTTGATAGAGGCGTCATGCGTCGTATGTTCACTGTTGATAGTGGCGTCATGCGTCGTATGTTCACTGTTGATAGTGGCGTCATGCGTCGTATGTTCACTGTTAATAGTGGCGTCATGCGTTGTATGTTCACTATTGATAGTGGCGTTATATGTTAACACAAAATACGTATGTTCACTGTTGATAGTGGCGTCATGCGTCGTATGTTCACTGTTGATAGTGGCGTCATGCGTTGTATGTTCACTGTTGATAGTGGCGTCATGCGTTAACACAAAATATGTATATCCACTATTGATTGTGGCGTCATGCGTCGTATGTTCACTATTGATAGTGGCGTCATGCGTCGTATGTTCACTGTTGATAGTGGCGTCCTGTGTTGTATATTCACTGTTAATAGTGGCGTCATGCGTCGTATGTCCACTGCTGATAGTGGCGTCATGCGTTAACACGTCAACATGAATGACGCCAAGTTTGTCCCAGAAAACACTCGCCATCACTTGACTAGCAGACGCGATTGTCCAAAATGTTTTGGCTGGTGGTGATTGAGTATACTCCCACTGCTTGGATGCTCGTTTCGATTCAGCAGTGTAATGATGTGCCCAGGTTTCGTCACATGTAATGATGAGCCCATGTTTCGTCGCATTTAATTAAGCGATCCAAAAAGTCATGCCCTCTCATGTCAAACCGTTCCCCCAATTCGGTGCAGACTTGAACTCTTCTCTGCCGGACAAAAGCGGGAAGCTGTCTTGGTAACCAACGATCACTGCCATCCAAAAATGCAAATGCTAATAAATGATAGTGTTCACTGTACCCAAAAAAGACTTGCCTCTTGCTCAATTTAGCGACAGGCTATGCGTCGACTTTCAGTGATAAGGCGTTCCACAATCTGCACATTTTCAGGAATGGCTGTTGTGGGTTGAGGTCCAGCACGCTGGGATCATCACTACCGAATGTACGGCCTTCTCTAAAACGTTTACACCACTCAAATGTCTTACTGCGGCTGAGTGTCTTATCGAAGTATTGTAATTCCAATCTTCTGCAAAATTCTGCAGGTTTCACGCCATTTTTCAAAAGAAACTTCATCACAACACGCTTTTCCTTTCAAGCACTAACACTTGTCCGACATTTTTATTTATCTGCCACGGTGACTGACCCATAGCAAGAGAGCAGCCTAGCAATATTAGGACACACGTGCCCCTAACTAATGATAGAATTTCTGACACGCTAAAACCCATTCAGGAAGAACTAAAAGAAAAGTCCCAGTTTGGTTTGAACCCCTAAATATATATAAGATAGATCGATAGATAGTCACACAGACAGACTGGGGGAGGACCATAATAACGGATAGTTGGAACGACAGACAGACATATAATGATTGATTTATTGATTGATTGATATATATATATGTGTGTGTGTGTACGTGTGTGTGTATGTGTGTGTGTGTGTGTGTGTACGTGTGTGTGTATGTGTGTGCGTGTGTGCGTGCGTGCGTGGGTGGGTGGGTGGGTGGGTGCGTGCGTGCGTGTGTGTGTGTGTGTGTGTGTGTGAGAGAGAGAGAGAGAGAGAGAGAGAGAGAGAGAGAGAGAGACTGTATGAATGTTTGTATATATATGACAGGCGAGGTCGGTCCAAATAAGTAGTAGATGCAGCGCTTGCCTGTCCCTAGCAAACAACAAAATATCTTGTTGTCCTTTCTTTAGCTCATGAAGATTTGGGAAATCATAAAACAATACATATTGACAGACTTAGTTGTGTTTAAGGTAATTCTTGCTCTACATGCCTACCTACAAAGGCACTATTTCTTTCAACATCACTCTATCTTGCATTTGAATGAGATGGGCAAAAAATTGCGAAAGAAAAACACTGAAAGACACGGATAGAAAGACTGCTATAACAGCTCTTATGAGCGACACTAGCTCCAAGCGTGGTTGGTGGGAAAGGGGGTGGATGGTGGGGGGTTGTAGTTGAACTTTCTTCTCGCTATTGGACCACCGAAAACATTTTGTCAAGTGATCTTGAATAAACTATTCATAAACTATTGATGCATGCATATTGCCAGAAGTACCAAAATATTTCAATATACATCTACCGGTTGCCTACCGGGTGTGTGCATTAATACTTACGTTGCCAAGCACAGCAGCCAACACCTAATGGAAAATATCAGTTTAAGGAAGAATACATTATTATAAATGCGATGGAATGAAAAATGACAGACTAATTTGTTTTGAATTTTTGGCGATAGTATACATCGCGTAGTACCCAGCGGTCCAGTAATAATTTCTTTGACTTGTTAATTGTGAGTTTGTGATTAAGAACCGGAGTATTTCAAAGTAATATCTTAAATCTATATATCACTTCAATAATGAAATACGTAATAATTTGTGCGGCCTATTTCAAAATTGTTAAATTTCATTAGCAAAACGGAATATTCATAGCTTATTGTGTTCTAAATTATAGTCCAAATTAATGGTGTACTAAAATTATAATATATGTTATGTAATCGCTTACAAGGATTTTAATCAGAACGTACCATAGTACATGTGTACCTACACACCCCGAGACATCGACCAAATTTGCAAAGGTTCATGATTAACTCCCGATTGCACCGCCAACTGCCACTGATATACTCAAATATGCATGTCCATCATTTGTCCTAAAGGTGACGCAATCAAATTATTTGACACTCAAGCTCTAAGGATAACACGATTGCAATCCAATAATTGTATGAGAAATCGCAGACCATTTCTAAGGATTATTGACCGGTCATTCCTCAAATCAGAACAAAATGGTGACCATCATAGCATAATATTTTATGACGTAACTTTCGTGCAGTTGGTTTATATGTAAGGATAACGTTTCCACCACTGTTCTACGACGGTCATTAAAATGGGGGTTTTTATTTTATGTGCACGGGAAACATAGTCCTTTCTCTTAAGTATTGTTATTCGTGCACAGAAAACTTTCTATCAGACATCCTTGCTGTCTACATCGTTTCCAAAAGTAAGATCTGTTGATGATTCTGGTGATAGACTCTTTCATTTCAATTAATGATCAGACGAACTGGATTCATCTGACATTAGTATACCTGTTATTGTACCGCTGTCAGACATTCTCCAACCAATGATTTGTCAGCACATAATCCACAGACATTGTGTTTAAATTCTTTGTTTTATCAAGTTGTGTTTTGCACACACAATGAAAACGAGACGAGAAGCCATTTGACATAAAATGACTTTCGAAAATCATGAAAACTCTTGGTCAGCAGTTCGCTGTCGTTTGGTTAAGGCAGATCTTCAGGCAAGAGAGCCCTGCATTTGTAAGATCTCCATTGCCCAATTAATGAACTGTCCCGCTGCGGACACAAGCAGCCAGAGGGAAACAAGATCCTGTGGCAAGTCGCATTGACAGTGTTAGGAAATGTACCCCGAGGTGGGACATGGTGATTAAGATGTGCCATCCGTCACTGAACTCCCGCTTGTTCAATGGAAGGATAGTCCGTACTTTGACCAGATACAAGAGTCAGACCTTTCTATATATTTTTTCGTTGCTGTATAAGGGCTTTTCTGTGCATCCATTATTACTAATCATATCAGCGATACCAGCAATGAGATATCAACATAACTAGAATTGTAGTTGCTATACTCTTAACAATCTTTTTACTGTGACAATTCAGATGTATATTGTGGATTGCCAACAACATTTACAAACAAGAAAACCAAAACAGTAATGAAGATCATTAAGATGGACAAGTCGTGACATGTCTCCATGTCTTTAGGGGATGTGTTCACCCCTGACATTCAACATGTCCCCTGGTCAAAATCTTCACTGTCCAAAACTTTAGCTTGTCTTGTCTTTTCTGTAGCTTCTTGTTTGTTCTTGTCGATGCAGACAACTAACAATGTTCTAATTCTTTTGAATAGAGCACGAATTTCACTCTCCGTTTCCATTACGATATAACAACATCCAAGGCCATACTGTGAATTTTGAAGGTCATGTGATAGGATACAGTCCATCTTGCGCACGTTACTACTGACGTTGACACAACTGAGTGTTGGACACACGCGGACGAACACCAGGGTCAAGGGCGCGCTTGGTAGGTACTATAAGAAGGGATGTTTGTCTATTGATCTCATCACATACAACATTCATTGCCAGTGGAGATAAACGATTCTTAACAAAACTGAATTATTGTCAGCGGGAATAGAAGATTACAAAACTGAGAGGGATGATTGTCATCTGAGATGTTCAATCAAACTCTAGCATATATGTCTCTATGGAATAACGGCCAGTCAGTGAAACAGTGTGAACAATAGGACAGTCAGTGAAACAGCGTGAACAATAGGACAGTCAGTGAAACAGCGTGAACAATAGGACAGTCAATGTTCACTTCCGGTACGTACACTTACTTACAGAATGTCATCGACGGTATTTCGTTGGGCGGGGATTATGTGGAAGTACTGTTGGGTAGATGGAGAGGGGTCGTTGTAGTGTGGGTGTGTGTGTGGGTGGGTGGGTGTGCGTGCAGTTCTGTAGCAACGCTCCGTATTGGGAATTTGCTTCAGTTCAAATTCATAAAGAACATGGCATCATTAATTTGAATTGTTCCACTGATTGATATTATTCATATTATTAGTTTGACTGTTCCATTAAAACCGCCACTGCTAATTCTCGGGTACATGTTTTTGTTCAAGTGTGACAACTGCAGTATTAATAGCTCCTTATTTCAATGGGATGGAAAAGGCGAATTAGTCAATTAATTAACGAGTCTAATTGATTTATTATCACTGCTTGTTGTCCTCTTTCTGGCAAGTGTTATTGAATAAAAATGACGTATCAATAGAATCGGCTGAACATGAAAACAAATATATAGATAACACTCAATGTGAGCAGAACTAAGAGAAACTTGCACACCCTGACATTCATGTTGTGATGAAATACTTATCTCAAAGTAGTGTTTCGCTGAATCTAGTCACCTGTGAGTATTTTGTCAGAATTGAGCTGTTTCTATAGACGCAAGTGATGAAGTGGGGTACATTATATATATATATATATATATATATATATATATATATATATATATATATATATATATATATATATATATATATATATATATATATTATATATATATATATATAAATATATATATATATATATAAATATATATATGTATAGTTATTGATCCAGCACCCTATGGGCTCCTGCCTTTTTGGCCCCATATAGGTCCAAAATATGGATCTCAGAACCCTTTGGGCATTGAAAAGTACTAAAATTACCGAACCGGGGAAAAGCAGCAAAAATTGAGCTTCTTAAATTAAGGAGAAAATATAACTCCCTTACTCAGTTTGAAAAACTAAAGAGGCTACCTGATCGTCTTCTGCATCAGAAGATACAAGAGAGAACATAAAAACTCCAATGGCGACATAGACAATCAGTCCATATCAGCAGGAGATACCTGTACCAATTTCAGAGCTGAAGCAAGAGCTGTTCATGCAGCAACTCAGATTCTTATCAGCCAAAACATAACACCAACAGCAACGGTCATTCTAACAGACTCCAGGAGTGTACTCCAAGTAATCTCAAGCCCCAAACAAGATATACTCTCACAAGAAATAAAACACAACATAGACAAAGACACTCATCAAACGATTCATGAGAACAGAGTGCGAGACCAGCACAAAGAATACAAGCCAGAACATGACAGCATATACAAACTTGGCAGAGATGGACAGACAAAGATCTTCAGACTTAGAACGGGACATTGTAGACTCAAGGCTCACCTGCACAGAATTAGTCTCAGAGACACTGCCACGTGCGAATGTGGAAGACCCAAGCAAACACCAAAACATTTTCTGCAGGACTGCGCTATTTATGCAGACCAAAGAGAGGCAGCCTGGGGGAGCGACCATGCTCGAAAAACTCTGCTGGACCGGCAAATACCTGAAACGAACAGTCTCCTTCGTAAACATCACCAGACAAGAAGCATAGCATCAGTTGATCGATGACGAAGAAGGCCGCAAATATATATCTTAGTTCTTAATCGACCTGTACTTCTAAAGGGGCATATGCCCTGTGCAGGTCCCATCTCTGGCATGAGCTGGATGAAGACGGGAGAAGAGTATCCTGCTTAGCGGGCTAGGCTCGGCTGATTAGTACTCCGCTGCGTTGGGACAAGCGTTTACAAAGGGCGGTTAACCGATGTGCGAGTGCATCTAGACTCAAACACTAGAAAGGGATCAAGATGCTGAGCAGCGCATGAGCTGTTGTGGTCAGCGACTCATAGCTGACTGCTAGTGTCAAGGCCAGCGAATCAAAGCTGCCAAGACCCTTCTACACCTCCACGCGGTGATCCTGGATAACAGGCTGCAGCAGGGCAGACTGGCTAAGGAGAAGGGATCGAAGAGGGAATGCTGACCCATAACTCAAAAAATGCTTGCTGAAGTCGGATGTGTTGGACCGAAAGGTGCAAATATTGCAGTCAATCTGTAAACTACGACACAACGCATTCCGTTCTCTGGACTACATTCTGCTACTTAAGCCCTTTCAGTGTTTTGTAGTGGGAGATTGAGAATGAACGAAGCCAAGCCAAACACTAGAAAAAAGTAGACCCACGGTCTGATAGGCACCATCTATGTCCCTCTAAAACCACCTAACTATGGCCGGTGTTATGCGATGTCACACAGTTAGTCGCCTCTTACGACATGCTCTATGAGAGGCAGTGGTACTATTCCTGTCTTTGTCATCAACAAAAACCCCGACAGTCCACTTCTTCATCCAAATGTCTGCTTGTAGTCTAGTTTCCTTCTGTTTTGTCAAGATCCGACGTTTTTGCTTTTCATGGAGATCTATAGTGTTAGCTCATGTCAGTAAATAGCGAAGAGTGTAGATACTGATTGTTCCCTTATCTCGCCGGCGGTACACACTGCTGCTCTGGCGTCTTAAATGACTTCCCTGCTGGACCTGCGAATGATGTTCGTGGATGGCAGTGTCCTCATTCAAGATGTGGTTGATAATCATCTTCAAAATAACACGTCATTGTAGTGTAACTTGTTGTAATCGTTGTATGGTAGTAGGATTTGTAGTGTAACTTTTTGTAATGTTGTATGGTAGTAGGATTTGTAGTGTAACTTTTTGTAATGTTGTATGGTAGTAGGATTTGTAGTGTAAGTTGTTATAATGTTACAATCATTGTATAGTATTAGTTTTTGTAGTGTAAGTCATTGCAATGTTGTAATCGTTATATGGTAGTAGTTATTGCAATGTAATAGTTCATGTGATGATGGAGGTTATTGTAGTGTAATAATTTATGTAATGTAGTAGTTGTTCTAATATAATAGTTTTTGTAATGTACCGATTGTTGTAGGGTAGTTATTGGAGTGTTATAGTTGCTGTAATGTAATAGTTTTTGTGGTGTAATAATCCTTCTAGTGTAGTAGCTGATTAAATATACAAGTTTTTGTAGTGCATTAATTGTTGTAGTATAGTAGTTATTCTATTGTTATATCTTTTGTAATGCAGTGATTATTTTACAGTAGAAGTTCTTCTAGTATTGATATTTCTATGATGTGGATGGCGTTGTAATGTAGTAGTTATCTTAGTGTAATGGTTGTTATAAAGTAGTAGTTATTTTAGTGTAGTAATCCTTCTAGTATAGTTGATGGTATAGTGTAGAAGCTGTTGTAGTGTAATAGTTGTTGTAGTAGTGGTATGATATTGTAATGACCTTCTCCGTGACACATAGACAACAACATAACAGCATTCCAATAACAGCCCACAGAATCTCTCCGTTTCCTCAAATGCGCGACAGATTAAAAAGTTATGAAAACATGGCGTTGGCTCAAATATGTTCATCAGACGGCAACCACACTCGGGACTTCCCCGCAGGCTGGAGGAGGACATCATATTGTTCTTACCGCTCTCTGCTGGTGAATACTCGCTCCCAATTCTCAAATCTGTTTCCGGTTCCTGAGGTGAGCGCCAACCGGAATTTTTTTCAGAGATGTCAAGGGCAAATAAACACGCAACACTGTGTGAAATAGGTGTTCGAAGGAGCGAAATGGCGAAGGGGCGGGAAGTTGTGGTGGGGCCGGGGGTGGGGGTGGGGGAGATACGCTCGATATGGTGAGAATATGGTCTAGCAAAACTAGTGCTAGCTTGACATGCTTATTTGATCTGTCACTATTGGTTACTGAATAATGCCCATCGAATAAAGCCCAGTGAACAAAGTCCATTGAATAAAGCCCATCGAATTAAGCCCATTGAATAAAGCCCATTTTAACAATCCATTTATTTTTCTCTCTGATTAGACCATTTTGTGTTCTATAATTATTGATCATAATAGAAATAAGAAATATATCGATCACAACTTCATCTCATATTACATAGCGTATCTCTACCACTGCCTCTAGCTCTTTAAAACACCATCACTATCGTCATGACTACATCTGTTAGAACAACAACAACAACAACAATTGATAATTTAGGTGTTTTTAAAACGTGTGCTACTCGTGTTACTGCTGCTACCACCCTTTATGCTACCATAATTACTGCTACCACCACTACCACTACTACTACTACTACTACTACTACTACTAATACCACTACTACCACTACTACTTTTACTACTACGACTGCTACTTCTACTACTACCTTTTCTACAACATCAACCATTACTAAGACTACTACTAGCATTACTAACACTATTACTACTACTACTACTACTACTACTACTACTACTACTACTACTACTACTACTACTACTACTACTACTACTACTACTACTACTACTACTACTACTACTACTACTACTACTACTACTACTATCGTCACATTGTTCATTCGTTCGATGAAGAAGTCATTCCATATAATATTTCTACCATTACATCAATTTAAACAGATTTACATCAGACAGAACAGTTATAGTTAACGAGTTCTGAAACATCAGTTGTTGTGTGTGTGTATGTGTGTGTGATTTAGAGAGTATGTGTGTGAATATGTGTGTGGGTGTCTATATACATACATATGTACATACATACAGACAGACAGACACGCACATACGCACTCACACACGCACGCACACACACACATAATTTTCCTGGTATGGAGCACCTGATATATCTGAACTAACAGCAGTATTAAAGTAAATTATGCAAATCAGAAGCCACTACAACCAGGTAAACGAGCCAAGTGTAGCTTTAGCAAGCCATTTTAATTTGCAACTTTGTACAAACATTATTGTTTGATCGTCCTTATAATAGTATTCGTGCCTTCAGGAATCTCAACATCTCTATTAAAACGGTCGCAGAAATATCATATTATGTATCCAACGGTTTGTTAAGTAACACTTCTCAGTTTTTCAGTATTTTCTACGCCTTTGCTATGGCACAGTTACGCGTCTGATATTCTAATAGTATTATATGCCTCTTGATTGCAAGTTTACACTTCTGAGTTTTCCTTTGGATTCTACCCCTTTTGGTGGTATAGTTGTTACATCTCTGAGTTTTCCTTTGAGTTATATGCTTTTTGGTAGTATAGTTAGATCTCTGAGTTTTTCTTTGGATTCTATGCTTTTTGGTGGTATAGTTACATCTCTGAGTTTTCCTTTGGATTATATGCCTTTTTGTGGTATAGTTACACCTTTGACTTTTTCTTTGGGTTCTATGATTTTAATGGCATAATTACGCCTCTGAATTTTCCCCTGGATGCTATGCTTTTTGGTGGTATCGTTACACCTTTGACCTTATCTTTGAGTTCTATTCATTTTCATCGTATAGTTACATCTCTAAGTTTTCCTTTAGATTATATGCCTTTTGATCGTATAGTTACGCCTCTGAGTTGTGTCTTGTGAACATGCTTTATGGCGATACAGTTACATCAATGAATTTGTCTTTGCTTACGTCTTTCATTTCTATGACAAAGTTATGGTTTTCTGTTAGATCATTGGGTTCTTGTAAATGGAGAATATTGTAAAAGTGATCCACGACATAGGTAATAATGATTCCACATAGCGCTGTTTCGGATAACGTCGCACTTGCTATAAGCGTATCCTTAGCGTTAACTCTGATATCAGTGTAGCTATTATATTATGACGAGGTCACGAGATTCTGACTGATTATCTCCCTGTTATGACCATCAACACGATGGACACCAGATCAAGTTGGACGTTTGCTGCTACAACAATAAATTCTGGCCTGCCATGGAGACAATAACAGACGTCAGAATTCAACAAACAGCGCACGGAATCACGCAGAGCAGACGGGAAACTTGAGCAACTCAGAGAACCAAGAATATGACTGTTTAGGCAGGTGTTAAATACAGATGGGTTCCGCTAGAGGATCTCGGAGAACACAAGACTATCATAGAGAAGACAAATAAAAAAAGAAGAAAGATGAAGGCGGAGACTGATACGAGACCATGATTGACAGATAACGAATAAAGTCAAATTATGAAGCCTTATTTTGCAATGGATGCATCGCTAACTACAGCCTGGCACACATGTGAGTTGGAGAACACTAAAGGACACTGTCTACCAGTCTTTCAGCACATATATAACGGTATGAAGATGGGTCGTTCAATATCGCAAATACATTTTGCTGCAACTTAATCCGTGGCATGTGTTTCGTGTTTAGTTCTTGTAGACGTCACGTCCACTTAATCCCTGGTACGTGTCTCGTATTTAGTTCTTGTAGACGTCACGTCCACTTAATCCCTGGCACGTGTCTCGTATTTAGTTCTTGTAGACGTCACGTCCACTTAATCCCTGGCACGTGTCTCGTATTTAGTTCTTGTAGACGTCACGTCCACTTAATCCCTGGCACGTGTCTCGTATTTAGTTCTTGTAGACGTCACGTCCACTTAATCCCTGGCACGTGTCTCGTATTTAGTTCTTGTAGACGTCACGTCCACTTAATCCCTGGTACGTGTCTCGTGTTTAGTTCTTGTAGACGTCACGTCATGTAAAACAGAACCGTCTGATAGCAACGAGAGATCGAATATCATCAACACAATCAGTCAGTCTTTTATAATGGCGTGCGGAGGTCAACCTCTTCATTTCTTGATAGACGGTAGGCTCTTAGATCTAATCTTTTCAGCAGCGAACAGACTTGACAGCAGAATTCTCTACACTTGTGATTATTGAAAGCAGCAAACAGACTTGACAGATACATTCTATGGACTTGTGAGTATTGACAGCAGCAAACAGACTTGACAGAAGACTTCTCTGGACTTGTAAGTATTGACAGCAGCAAACAGACTTGACAGAAGATTTCTCTGGACTTGTGAGTATTGACAGCAGCAAACAGACTTGACAGAAGATTTCTCTGGGCTTGTGAGTATTGACAGCAGCAAACAGACTTGACAGAAGAATTCTCTGGACTTGTGAGTGTTGACAGCAGCAAACAGACTTGTGTTCTGTATTCAGTAGTGAATCTATCACGTCTATCAGATGTAAGTCATAGTTGCCTGGTGATGACCTGGAGTAGCATTGTACAATAAGCTTTGACCAGAGCGGCTGATAAACACGTCAGTGAAAAGCTGCTACCAATAATGTGCCCCAACCAGCCGGTAATGTGCCCCAACCAGACTTAATGTGCCCCAATCATCCCTAATTTGCCCCAACCAGCCCTAATGTGCCCCAACCAGCCCAAATGTGCCCCAACCAGACTTAATGTGCCCCAATCATCCCTAATTTGCCCCAACCAGCCCTAATGTGCCCCAACCAGCCCAAATGTGCCCCAACCAGCCCTAATGTACCCCAACCAGCCCAAATGTGCCCCAACCAGACTTAATGTGCCCCAATCATCCCTAATTTGCCCCAACCAGCCCTAATGTGCCCCAACCAGCCCAAATGTGCCCCAACCAGCCCTAATGTCCTCATATGATCCACAGCACCCAATATGACACAAAAGCGTTTAATGTCAATAGGGTCAAGTGTCAACATGACTCGGACCAATCAGGGAAATCTAATTAGTGCTTTCGATTAATTACTAATAGAAGTACCCACGTTAATGTCCACCTTAAGTTGGCAAGAGTTAGTCCAGAACAGAGATTGGATGATAGAGCGCAGAGAGTTAGTCCAGAACAGAGATTGGATGATAGAGCGCAGAGAATTAGTCCAGAACAGAGATTGGATGATAGAGCGCAGAAAGTTAGTCCAGAACAGAGATTGAATGACAGAGCGCAGAGAATTAGTCCAGAACAGAGATTGGATAACAGAGCGCAGAGAATTAGTCCAGAACAGAGCTTGAATGACAGAGCGCAGAGAATTAGTCCAGAACAGAGATTGGATGACAGAGCGCAGAGAATTAGTCCAGAACAGAGATTGTATGACAGAGCGCAGAGAATTAGTCCAGAACAGGTATTGGACGACAGAGCTCAGATAATTAGTCCAGAACAGGTATTGGACGACAGAGCTCAGATAATTAGTCCAGAACAGGTATTGGACGACAGAGCTCAGAGAATTAGTCCGCAACATAAATATGTCTCACAGCACCCATCCCATAAACCTTTAACCAATGAAGGTAGTGTGGGAGCCGTTGTACGTGCCAACGTTTCATCGTCAAACAGACACAACTGATTACATAAGGCAAGTGAGTCCGTTTGAATATCCATAATGCAGGCCACTCAAATGGTCAATGTTTCAGTCTTCGTATACTGGAAGTTTGTGTTTCTCAACTATTTCTTGAGCTTATTGCTTAATGTTAGCACTTTCTTGCGCTAAGTGAAACGCTTGTGCTATTTTCATTTAATGTATATCCTGTTTAATTTAATGACATGTCCCAAATGTAATCTTTATTTTCAGACTTAACTCCCGTCATTAGGTTTATGTCCCCGTCAAAGTTTGTATTCTTTTGCTTTATATATTGTTTTATTGTTTGTTTCATTCCTTTCATACGTTTTTTTTAAATTCAGCAAATATACTATTAGAATTAATGCCTTGCTTTTATTGACTATTAACCATTAACTTGCTAAATTTGCATTCACTTTATGATATCTGAAATTTGGCTTTTAATTAGTTCACTGCTTCTTGCAATGTTTATGTGTTATTATTTGCGTAATTGATGGAGCGCGCATATGCGTCTATCAATCTTTGTTATTTAGTTTTGCAACTGTTGACTACACACTCACGTATACAGCACGTACTGACTTCTATTATTCCATGTGTTCTATTTCATTTGTCTTTCACTTCATTTCAAGCCCTTTTCTCTTGTTCTTTCTCTCAATATGTGAATCAAACGTTACCCAAATCTTGTATACCTTCTTGACCCTCAAACTCCCAAACGTTCTCTGATTTTCATTAGCCCGTCGTCTGCTCAACATGGCACTCTCTGTCTGATGAATGCCTCGTTCTGTTTATGCTCACTGTTAAGGTAAATTTGATTCACATGAGGTCAAAGACGAGTTCTCTCGTATCGAGGCGCTGAATACTCACAGTCAGAGCTCCGTTAGTTCTAGATTCCTGGCTCTGATCTGTTTATGTTGTTTGGGACAGCGGGTCTCTCTCTCACTTTCTCTTTCTCTCTCTCTGTATCTATCTGCCTCTATCTTTATATATGTGTGTACATATATACATATGCGCGCGCATGTGTGTGTGTGTCTGTCTGTCTATATGTGTGTTTCACACCCACGGACATCTGCACAAGCTAATGCTGTCGTTGATGTTGTTGGAAGCATCTTGTGCTGTTGAGTTAGTCCTTTACGTTTTGTTGGTGGCGGGTTATAGTGGATTCATCCTCTTTTATCGATAGACGTACTTGAAAAAGTGGATCTGAATCGTTAAGACTGTAGTGCAATACGAGTTGTCTCAGAACATTCACCACTATGGGGATTGCAGTAACGTGTTTAGAAGTTTGGCCAGACTCCTACTGACGGTATTGTAATGTGAGGCTCGGCAGTAAACTCACCACTACGAGGATTGCACTGTCGATTCCACCTCGTTGACCAGACTGCTGTGCACAAAAACATACTTTTTATATCTTCATCTGTTGTTTTGGTTTTCTTAAAAAAACAACCTTTGTATTATTAGTTGTTGTTTAATTATTCAAAATAAATAGCTTGCACAGTTACTCCTAAATATCCTAAATTCGTTGTTTTTCTCGAACTCTTTCTTTGTTTTTGGTGTAAAATTCTGAGTGTTTCTTCAGCTGGTGTTTTGTGTATTGAAAATCTGCAGGTTTCAGCTCTCGATTGTCGTCAAAGTAAGTCGCTTTTCCTTATGGATGTGACGGGTCCAAGTGATATTTTCATGTTCCCAAAATCAATGTCAAACTAACCGATGGAACAGTCAACCAACAACTCATGCAATATTTCTGGAGGAACATCAACTAATCATCCTTTTAAAACAAAACACGCTGCTCGTGTCAGCCATTAATGAGGGAGAGCAGCTTCACGTCGACTCGTCCCTAAGGGATGTTGATGGTCTGTTATGTTCATCCGGGACTCATTCATTTCCTGTGACCTTTCACCTCCCCAGAGATTTGCATATTTCAGTGAGATGAGAAGGTCCTTCCTACAACTTTGGTCTGGAGAGTTGCTTTAGCCGAAACAGTTGGGTTGCTTTTGTTGTTTATTTCTGTGTTTTTCTATTTCTTGTTTTGTTTTGTTTTGTTTAGCTGTTAAGTTCATAATTGACTATGTGCATCCACCAAAGGTGTGTACATAAACTCAATACATGTTTCTCTTTCTTTGACTGCTACCAAATAATCACATATATTTTCTACATAAGCTTATCGGCTTGTTTCAGGCTCTTCTTGTCTACATGCAGTGTTTTTCTGTTAACTGAACTCTGGGAGTGCAGTACTGTAAATCTGATCCTCTCGTGGAGTCGACAAATCAGGAGGAAATGTTCTTCTGTGTGTGCGTCCTCCCAGCACAGGTGCATGTATGTGTGTGCGTCCTCCCAACCCAATACAGGTGCATGTATGTGTGTGCGTACTCCCAGCACAGGTGCATGGATGTTTGTGCGTCCTCCCAACCCAACACAGGTGCATGTATGTGTATGCGTACTCCCAGCACAGGTGTATGTATGTGTGTGCGTCCTCCCAACCCTACACAGGTGCATGTATGTGTGTGCGTCCTCTCAACCCAACACAGGTGCATGTATGTGTGTGCATCCTCTCAACACAACACAGGTGCATGTATGTGTGTGCGTCTTCCCAACACAGGTGAATGTATGTGTATGCGTCCTCCCAACACAGGTGCATGTATGTGTATGCGTCCTCCCAACACAGGTGCATGAATGTGTGTGCGTCCTCTCAACACAGGTGCATGTATGTGTGTGCGTCCTCCCAACACGGGTGCATGTATGTGTGTGCATCCTCCCAAGAGAGGTGCATGTATGTGTGTGCGTCCTCCCAACACAGGTGCATGTATGTGTGTGCGTCCTCCCAAGAGAGGTGCATGTATGTGTGCGTCCTCCCAAGAGAGGTGCATGTATGTGTGTGCGTCCTCCCAAGAGATGTGCATGTATGTGTGTGCGTCCTCCCAAGACAGGTGCATGAATGTGTGTCGGACACTTCATTGTAGTGAACACAAGCTATTTAAGTCTGCAGTGAGAAGATGGCCTTCTGAATATTGTCAAGTGATCTATTCTTGGGAAGAAGTTTGCATGTTTGAGATATTTCAAACTTTCATTCAAACATTTCATACTTCTAGAAACATCCTCGTAACAGCAAGTGTGTTCCTCTCTTCGCATAAACATAGCCTGTGTCCTAATCGCTTAATGGGAAGCGTAGGGCGGCACCCTAGTACGTATATCCTCTTTTGCGGCGTTGATTTCTGCAGATTTTTTTTACATGACGAGCTTGCGAGACCTATGCGCAATCCTCCTGTGTGTCTCTTGTCACTTGCTTGGAAGGTACTCTGGTGGCCATATCTTCTGCCCCACCTCCCCCGCAGGTACCACTCGGATGAATTATACATTTACAGTTTGCAGGAACTAGCAAACAGAAGCTGACAAACTCCAGCTACATTACGTACGGACCCCACGACTCTCGGGAATCAGCAAAGAAGACTCCGTTCATGTGTGTGCATATATGTGTATGTGTATGTCTGTAAATGCGTGTATGTGTAGAAAACACATGGGTGTATGCGTGTGCATGTTTGTATGTATTTGACTGTGCGTGTGTTGTTAATCATCCGGGCATTAATAGCTGGGCCCGACCTAGACCGTTTAGTGAAGGCCTGAAGCAGTTAACGATTGCCGGGAAACCGGTTGGAAATGCCAGGGTGATATTTGAAGATGTCCGGGCTCCTATTTCCATGGGCCTGTATAATGCGCCGTGTATCATCTGTCAGCCCCAGTAGATCGTCATTCGAGACCTTTCACTAGCAGCGATACCAGACCTTCGATACTAGCTAGCGGAACGATACCATTACGGTTACACCCTATGATGCTATACTCGTTAAAGTTGTTCTTTCTCTTGACCGGGCACACCACATTCAACCAAAGATAGTCTTTCTGAAGGTGGCATTGTCAACAAAATAGCAATTAATAGAAAACCAACAATACCATACACTAAAAATATTCATATTTTGCTGGGCTGTCTTCTTGAACTTGTACATCTAAAATATTTTAGACATCAAAATACACAGTTTGATGAACCTAACGTAGGAATATGAATAAAGGACAACATCTCAGCGAATACAAGTGATAAGCCAAAATGGCGATCTAGAAAAGCATTTGACATGACGACTAAAGATAGATAACTGAAGATATCCCTTGCACGTAGTTTCTTATTTTCATGACAGTTTCACTTCCCCTGGTGTGGACGACCATATCCTCATTCAATAGTCAGGTCAGGTCAGGTCAGGACATTCCGTAACCGGTGAGGACGTTGGGGCACACATTAAGACATCCTCACAAGACCACGCCACCCTTCTCTGTTCAATTCAATAGTACGTCCCTAGAATTGTTGCTTAGCGCTGTTTTGTTCCGTCAAATAATATTAACCTGTCCGTTTTTTATGAACCTTTGTCTTTTCTCAAGCGCTTTCGTCTGTTACCTCGCTCGTTCCATCGATACCGTCTTCTTCTGTAACAAGCTTCGCGTATTACGCAGGCTTTCCTCTGAACTTATTTATTAGTCATTGAGTTCATTATTACATTATTTACAAGTCCCATCTCTTTCATTATTGTTGGTTCATTTATTATTGTTATTATTATTATTAATATTTATTGCTCTTCAATTGGCAACACGCAGACTTCTATATTGTTTTGTTTTAAATACACGTGACAGTAAGTCCTAGCAAGTCTCTGCGTGTTGATTCCTAGATCTCCTGACTGTGGAAGAAAGAATTGTTCCACTGCTATATCCTCCTGCATGTCATAAGTCCCCGTGGCAGCCCTCGAAAGATGATACAAGACCTGGCTACTAAAAATAAGTGAATGAAAAAACGACACATACTATCTTCTCCCTGTCAAACACACGACAGCAAGTAAACCTCCAATTAAATGGAAAAGAGATACGGCAAGATGAGTCTCCAACCTTCTTAGGAGTCTCCCTAGACCGACGTCTCAACCTGGAAAGCGCAAATTTTAAAGAGCCAGCTGAAGGCGCGGCTACGCATGTCCATCGTGACGGAAACTTACTGGTACTACTTGGGGTGCTGACGGAAACTTGCTGGTACTACTTGGGGTGCTGACGGAAACTTGCTGGTACTACTTGGGGTGCTGACGGAAACTTGCTGGTACTACTTTGGGTGCTGACGGAAACTTGCTGGTACTACTTGGGGTGCTGACGGAAACTTGCTGGTACTACTTGGGGTGCTGACGGAAACTTGCTGCTACTACTTGGGGTGCTGACGGAAACTTGCTGGTACTACTTGGGGTGCTGACGGAAACTTGCTGGTACTACTTGGGGTGCTGACGGAAACTTGCTGGTGCTACTTGGGGTACTGACGGAAACTTGCTGGTACTACTTGGGGTACTGACGGAAACTTGCTGGTACTACTTGGGGTGCTGACGGAAACTTGCTGGTACTACTTGGGGTGCTGACGGAAACTTGCTGGTACTACTTGGGGTGCCGACGGAAACTTGCTGGTACTACTTGGGGTGCCGACGGAAACACAATAACAAAATTATACACAGGCAGCGTGAGACCAATTTTGGAATACGGCATTGCAGCTTGGTCCACGGCATCTAAATGAAACTTGTTACAAAATAGGGCGCACCCAGAACCAAACAGCCCGTATCATAACAGGAGCCCTAAAGTCCACCCAAATAAAAGAACTGGAAGCTAGCTATGACTGGGCTACAGCCAATGGAAGACCGCCGAGACTGCAGAATCCTACAGCAAGCCGAAAAATTCAAAAGAATCATGGACCACACGATCCATCCCAGACTAAATGGATTAGGACGCGGCAGGCTAAAAAGGAAAAGTTTTACAGTCCATGCAAAAGAAAATATTAAAAACAATGCTACACTCTTAAACGAACAAATAAAACCAATACCAGCATGCTCCATCCTCTGCCTCTAGAAAGGAAGACCCGTCCCTGATTTTATTTGCAATATCCCCAACATCGAAGACAAAAAGACACTAACAGAGGAACAGTAAAAACACCTAGTTACAAATTACGTCAACCAAAAATGTCCACCAACAGCCTGGACGAACGCCTATACGGATGGCTCAGCCAAAGATGCCATTGGAAACAGGGGGAGGAGGCATCACTATAAAATTAAAAAGCAAAGTATACTCAGCAGCATTTGCCACTGGAAGACGCTGCAGAAACTTCAGTGCCGAGGTCAGTGCCCTGAGACAAGCAACTAAAACCATTATAGACCAAAAGGAGCAGGCAGAAAAGCAAGTGACCATTTTCACAGACACCCTCGAAGTGTTAATGGCACTCAAGAACCAGCACAAAAATGAGCTCGGTGCTCTGACAGAATCGCTAGAACGCCTGTGCCAGTGCTTCCAAAAAAGCACAGTCCAGTGGATACCATCCCACTGCGACATTTCAGGCAGCGAGGAGGTGGACAGACTCGCCAGAGAGGAAGAAATGCTGCAACAGAGTGACACAGAAATCATATACAGTGAGACAAAAGCATTCATTAGGGCAACGTACAGTGCGAAATAGAAAAAAGACCACCACGGCCACATAGAAAACGATGCCTACCCTCAACTCTCCAGGCGAGATCAGGTGATAATTCTCCGGCTACGCACAGGTCACAACAGACTTAGATGCCATCTGTACAACAAGTTCAAGATTGGCACTGCAGACCTTTGTGCCTGCGGCACAGTCCCCATGAAGGCAGAACATATTTTGCTGCCCTGTTCACTGTATACCGACAAAAGGAGTAGCATCTGGCAACAGTCAGTGTCCTTCCACGAGAAGCTGTACGGAAGCGTACAGAGTCTTGAGTCGACTGCTGCCTTCGTTACAGTCATTGAAGTTGAGGTCTGAAGATGAACGAGGAAGAAGAAGAAGAAGAATAAGTCACTATAGAGGATACTGCATGGATTAACATAAAATCAAATAAAACAAATTGCTGCAGAAACGACCGCTGCTAGAGTTTACAAAGTACTTTGACACAGGCGTTCTGTAAGAAACCATTTACATTGGTATTCCTGTGCTTGGTCAGGAGCGATACTAAGAAGAAAATAGCTTGCATGTCAGATCATAATATTCGATTCTCGTGATATCAATAATCTCGAAGTAAAGAGATGAAAATGTAACGTCCGAGTATTGCAAAAAGTTGCAAACAACGGTTATTGCTAGTATCGATATCGGCATGAGCGTTAGAACACATCCCTAATAGACCACCAATGGCCGCCACATAAGCCACCGGTTCTGTGTATGCACCTAGCAACAGGCTTGGCTAAAGGTGAATGAAATGTCATAGAATGTATGGTGATATTTTCAAACCTCTGGAAACCAAGTCCATGCCCTTTTCTTGCCTGTATATTTGGTCTCTCCCATTTCTAGTCATTTTTATAAGTACTGCCCCCTACGCCGGGATGTTTTGTATTGTGTGTACCTTAGACAGTAGTCTCTGTTCATTGTGCCGTGTGTTTAAAGAGTGTCCTGTTTTCACTCACGGATTGAGTAGCACCAACAGTAACTAGTTCGTGTACCTGCAATCATACCGTTCTTCCGACCTACTAGTCATGTGCTGCTTTTTAAAATCAATTAATCAATCAACCAAATAATAATTAAATAGTTTAATTAATAAATAATATGTGCACATTTTGTTAACGATATTGTGATCTGTCACTATGCTCTTTACCAGTTTATTTTTGCGTCCATAAACTGTTTCAAGTTTATTTGCATATTCTAATTGCAAGAGTAGTTATGGACGAAAATGTATATTTACATTTGAAAGTGTCATTTCAGGAAAACATATAGTTGTTAATAAAATAACAATTCAGGAAGAGCTTGTAATGTTATTTCTGTCTGAAAAGCGCAGTGGTTAGTGCGCATGCTGCTCGTACCAGGTACTGGGTTCAAATCCAATTATTGAAACTACTAGAGCATAGCACTATCGGGTTACAGATACGGCCATTTCCTTGTCAGACTCATGAGTTTTAACAACTCTGCCACACTCATGCACTATGTTTACGCGGGAATGGTCAAGGACATCACGTCAGATATGCCAAAGAAAAGAAAACAGGGGTCCCTGATTTGCGAGATCTCGTTTGTTTAGATAAAATAATATACATGACAGTATTGTTGTTGTGATGGGTTTCTATTTTGTTTACAAAGTTTTGTATTTGTTCGTCATCAAAATCAACATTTGTGTACGTGTTCAAGCCTTAAAAGCCGATGCTTTGTACGTGTTCTAGCCATAAACTCGGCATATTGCTACTAATTAAATTGCTAAATAGATCGAACTAAAATTCTGGAAAACTAATTGATTTTCTAAAATCAGATATCTCCATTCATCCAAAATAATCCAAAGTAATTGTACCATTGATAAGAACAAAGACACAACTGCAAGAATGCTATTTAATTAAAAGTGTAATGTTAACTTTCGCACTCTACGTCTAAGATTAGATCTTGTCATCATTAATTTAAACATTTACATGGATATTTGTACGTACTTATATGAACTAGTGGATTCCGTGGCGAAGTGGTTAAGCCGTCGGCACGTGATCAGGTGGTGTGGGTTCGACTCCGGACTCCGCCGTCTTTATTTCACGGGTGCTTGATGCGGAGTCCCCCTGCATCTCGTAGTCGCCCCCTAGTCGTCTTGTCCTTGACTTGCCACTGGGATCAGGTGGCTCGAGGCGAGAGAGTGAGGATAAAAATTAGCGCAGTTAATCCTTACTAAAAATAGCGATAGACAAATAAATTATGCCACCATCGTCTACGCTGGACGCCGGCCTTTGCCTTTGGCTATTTGAAATACAACTTAGTTGCAACCATTATAATCGTGTACATCTCTGAACAACAAAGGGCTTACTGGATCACAAAACACAGTTTCTAAATTGCCTAGTGTTATTAAATTAAATATTATGTTTGCGATTTAAATACCGATAATTTAGTAAAGTTTGTATATAAATAGTTTTTCATGAAATAATGAGCGCCTTAACTAAACCTTGGGCTGCCAAGATCAGGCTTGTTTAACAGCTATGGGTTAACAACAGCAACAACAGCAAAACCTTTCCAGTTTATTCACGATTTGAAAGAAATACTTTATGCCTCCATGAACACTATTGGCCTAATATTTGCTGTTTGATTGTCAGAAAATATATGTTTCCTTTGTATTTCTGTCACTTTATTCATGAAATCGTGAGTTAGTAACAGATAGGCAGCTTAATCAGGAAAAATGGCTCAAGTTTGAGACAGTTATAGCTTCCCTTGTATCACAATCGCGAGTTAGTAACAGATAGAAAGCATAACATCAGTTCAGTGAAGATGTCTTAAGTTTGAATCTGTTATAGCTTCCCTTGTATCACAATCGCGAGTTAGTAACAGATAGAAAGCATAACATCAGTTCAGTGAAGATGTCTTAAGTTTGAATCTGTTATAGCTTCCCTTGTATCACAATCGTTTTGCAACCTAGACTTTTAGAATTGAAGCTGCATCCACAAAAATACACAAGTGCACATGCACAAACACACACACACACGGCAACACAAACACGCAAATATACATACAGCAAGAACGCAGAGTCGAACGAAAAAAGGTACAACTGTTATAAAAGAAAACTTTAATATAACACACAAACATAAGAGAACAACTAATAGTTATTCCATGCCTCTAACGAATACATGTTTGTGTTTAATTTATTTATTGTGTATTCATTATCTGCGTTATTTTCTGGCATACTTAGAAAGCGAAATTCGCGCGATTCGAATATTAATAGGCCAATTTGTATTGTATGACGAAACGATTTCTTTGTTACGGGCCCTTTCAAACAACCAATAATCTAGTGTTTAAATCAATCAAGCTTACACATGACAAAATGAATACATTCGATAACAAGAGTAAACTAAAACAAAAGATGAGATTCAGCGTATGTACTATCGTGTACAAAAAAACGCGCAAGCCAAAACTGTGTCCATCGAAGAAGGATACGGAGTTTTACACAATGACTGACTACATGACAAGGTAAATACATACATGTTGTCGAGTTCTTGTCCTTTGCAACCAATTCAGAGTCATTTGTTGTATGTAGTAAATGTTCCCTACCATAATATTGACAGTGGCTCACAAACAAATCAATTCTTGGAAATCACTTTTTATATTCCTTTTGACTAGTCACACTGTTTCATATTTGTCTGGCTTTAATAGCAGTTCTACTTTCTGTTTCCTCCAGGGGTGTACCATGACAAATCAAAATAGGCTCAGAGACAAAGGTCGTTCTGACTTCATTCAGATATACAACAGCATACCAATAATATGTACAGTGATAATATTCAGACCACAAATCTGCAACTATAGACTCATCTATCATCTTACCTGCAACAATAGACTCCTCTACCATCTTACCTACAACAATAGGCTCATCTACCATCTTACCTACAATAATAGACTCATCTACCATCTTACCTACAAAAATAGGCTCATCTAGCATCTTACCTATAACAATAGGCTCATGTACAATCTAACCTGCCATTACTGACTCGTGTGCCATCAAACCTGCCATTACTGACTCGTGTGCCATCAAATCTGCAATTACTGACTCGTGTGCCATCACATCTGCCATTACTGACTCGTGTGTTATCTGTACCACAAAATATCAACGCCGGCACATAGTTAATTGTATATGGGGAACACTTGTATTATGTAACCCCACTGTGTACCGGTACCTTGTAGCACCACTGTGTACCTGTTGCTTGTAGCCCCACTGTGTACCGGTAGCTTGTAGAACTACCGTGTACCGGTAGCTTGTAGCACCACTGTGTACCGGTAGCTTGTAGCACCACTGTGTACCGGTAGTTTGTAGCACCACTGTTTACCGGCAGCGTGTAGCCCCACTGTTTACCGGCAGCTTGTAGCCCTACTGATTAGCTGTAGCTTGTAATTCTCCTGTTTACTGTTAGCTTGTAGAGCCACTGTTTACCGTAGCTTGTAGCACCATTGTGTGCTGGTAGCTTGTAGTCCCATTGTTTGCTGGTAGCATGTAGCACCATTGTTTGCTTGTAGCTTTAGACCCACCGTTTGATGGTAGCTTGTAACCCCATTGTTTGGTGGTAGCTTGTATCCCCATTGTTTGCTGGTAGCATTAGACCTACCGTTTGGTGGTAGCCTTAGACCCACCGTTTGCTGGTAGCCTTAGACCCACCGTTTGGTGGTAGCCTTAGACCCACCGTTTGCTGGTAGCATTAGACCCACCGTTTGGTGGTAGCCTTAGACCCACCGTTTTCTGGTAGCCTTAGACCCACCGTCTGCTGGTAGCCTTAGATCCACCGTTTGGTTGTAGCCTTAGACCCACCATTTGGTGGTAGCTTGTAGCCCCATTGTTTTCTGGTAGCATTAGACCCACCGTTGCTGGTAGCCTTAGACCCACCGTTTGGTGGCAGCCTTAGACCCACCGTTTGGTGGTAGCTTGTAGCCCCATTTTTTGCTGGTAGCATGTAGACCGACTGTTTACTGATAGCCATGGTCTGACAGTCGCTAGGTAAAGCTTGCTTGTGTTATTAAAACCATTATATTCGACAATTACGAAGTTATTCTGTAACCTTATCCTCTGTTTGTGTAGTGCTTTTTATTATTGCCTATTTGTATTGTTAATATTGTTTTTCCAAGCGGTTACTCGCTCAATTGTCTGTCGTGTTGTTTTGTTTTTTGTTATTTTCCTGTAATTGTATTATCTGCTGATACTGTTATTACTGTTATTTCTAATGTTATATTTTATGCAAATCTTGCTGCAGTTGACGTCTAATAATATGTTTGCTGAACTTCCCCATAAACTTTTATTTTAACTCTTTGAACCTATAACACCCGTATAGCTGTGTGTGCGTAAATATGCCTTTCTCCGAGTCACCAATTATTTGGTGTGACGTGCTTGACCATTAGTTTATGGCGCTGCTGCTTCAATTGTGGTCATAATATAGTGGCGTAATCCTTCGACATTTTTCAAGGAAATTGTATACAGGAAAGACTTCAATAAATAAATGCCATAATTTACCGGCGTAACAAGTAGTAACAAGTAGGAGATGATAGATCTGTCAATTTGAGATAGAATAATGAAATTAGAGCACACAGTTTTGTCATAGTAAGTAGCTTTCCTCAGATGTGCGTACTTTCCCAGCAGCACTTGGATAATGGGATATTGGTTGCCAGGTGGCTAGAGTTCAAAGGGTTAACTAGTCTACGTATTATGTTTTGATTTTCTTTAGTTCACATTGTCTTGCTACTTGTATGCATTGTTGTTACTGCTAGTACCAGTTTTCCTTACATTTATTTTATTGGCACTGTCGATATTCTTAAAAACGCTGTTCTTTTTGTTAATAATTCGTGCCACTGTTTTTGTTTTTTTGTGGTCCTACCTTGTGAATATTATGTTAAGTTTTTTAGTTTCTCTATTGAAAGACTGTTATTCGTATTAGATATTGGTTCATGTTGCTGATTTTATTTTGTTCACGATATTTTATTTCAAACATTTTTTTTCTACATTCCGTCATTCCATACTGTGGAGTCATTCACTGACTCACTGAGCCCCCTGTATAGCGTTGTGAATGCGGATAGCAATCTAATCGAGTACAATTTCACCGCCGACACCAATTTTCACGAGCATGTTAAATAAATAGATTCCAAGTAAACGGCTTGCATATATCGTAGAACGACATGGATAATTGATTGGCTGGCTATAATTCAACTGTGTTAACTCGTCTCGGTTTAGCATATTATACTTTTCCATATACGTCCCATCATATGATTGTCCTTGGACCTTCACCGTTAGCTTTCTTACCACAGGTGATCCTCTCCCTTCACCGTTAGCTTTCTTACCACAGGTGATCCTCTCCCTTCACCGTTAGCTCCCTTACCACAGGTGATCCTCTCCCTTCACCGTTAGCTTCCTTACCACAGGTGATCCTCTCCCTTCACCGTTAGCTCCCTTACCACAGGTGATCCTCTCCCTTCACCGTTAGCTTTCTTACCACAGGTGATCCTCTCCCTTCACCGTTAGCTCCCTTACCACAGGTGATCCTCTCCCTTCACCGTTAGCTCCCTTACCACAGGTGATCCTCTCCCTTCACCGTTAGCTCCCTTACCACAGGTGATCCTCTCCCTTCACCGTTAGCTTCCTTCCCACAGGTGATCCTCTCCCTTCACCGTTAGCTCCCTCACCACAGGTGATCCTCTCCCTTCACCGTTAGCTCCCTTACCACAGGTGATCCTCTCCCTTCACGGTTAGCTCCCTTACCACAGGTGATCCTCTCCCTTCACGGTTAGCTCCCTTACCACAGGTGATCCTCTCCCTTCACCGTTAGCTCCCTCACCACAGGTGATCCTCTCCCTTCACGGTTAGCTCCCTCACCACAGGTGATCCTCTCCCTTCACGGTTAGCTCCCTTACCACAGGTGATCCTCTCCCTTCACGGTTAGCTCCCTTACCACAGGTGATCCTCTCCCTTCACGGTTAGCTTCCTTACCACAGGTGATCCTCTCCCTTCACCGTTAGCTCCCTTACCACAGGTGATCCTCTCCCTTCACGGTTAGCTCCCTTACCACAGGTGATCCTCTCCCTTCACGGTTAGCTCCCTTACCACATGTGATCCTCTCCCTTCACGGTTAGCTCCCTTACCACAGGTGATCCTCTCCCTTCACCGTTAGCTCCCTTACCACAGGTGATCCTATCCCTTCACGGTTAGCTCCCTTACCACAGGTGATCCTCTCCCTTCACCGTTAGCTCCCTTACCACAGGTGATCCTCTCCCTTCACCGTTAGCTTCCTTACCACAGGTGATCCTCTCCCTTCACCGTTAGCTCCCTCACCACAGGTGATCCTCTCCCTTCACCGTTAGCTCCCTCACCACAGGTGATCCTCTCCCTTCGCCGTTAGCTCCCTTACCACAGGTGATCCTCTCCCTTCACCGTTAGCTCCCTCACCACAGGTGATCCTCTCCCTTCGCCGTTAGCTCCCTTACCACATGTGATGCTCTCCCTTCACCGTTAGCTCCCTCACCACAGGTGATCCTCTCCCTTCGCCGTTAGCTCCCTTACCACAGGTGATCCTCTCCCTTCACCGTTAGCTCCCTTACCACAGGTGATCCTCTCCCTCCACCGTTAGCTTCCTTACCACAGGTGATCCTCTCCCTTCACCGTTAGCTCCCTTACCACAGGTGATCCTCTCCCTTCGCCGTTAGCTCCCTTACCTTAGAGGAGCCTCTGTTACGACGGTTATGATGGTGGCTGCTATCCTTCTTACATCTGTATCTATCTGTCGGTTCTGTTCTGCATATTGAGTCCACGTGAACCCAAGAAGTTGCAGCTCCATTTAGTCCATGTCATCTAAACAGGAAGGAAATCTAGTACAGGAAATGTAATCTAGAATAATGAATGTAATCTAGTCTAGTGAATATAATTTACATTATGGGATGTAGTCTAGGAAATGTAATATGAATTATGGAATGTAGCTTAGTCTAGGAAATGTAATATGGATTATGGAATGTAATCTAGAGCGTGTCCCAATGCCGTATCATTTAATCGTGCTATTAGCAAAAGATCTGTCTGGTTATACATTGGCCATCTATCTGAGAATTCGAATTATGCAGACTACCACTTCCAGTTCATGTTTTCAGTAATGTCCCTCATTGACAACCGTTTCAGCCTTTTGCGAGTATTACGCTGAAATGTATTTCTTTATTTGTGTTATTATCTACAAATAGATAGGTCGTTCACAACTTGACAATTTGGGATGTGCCTATAAGACCTGAGAGAGAACTTCCATCGTAGTGGGGGACATTCTAGACCTGCAGCAAATCAACGCATCCAGAGACCACAAACGTGTCGACGGTTGGAAGGTGATCTGTGCCTGCACACCATCTGGTCGTCATGTGGGCGCTTGGAGGGTGAGCTATGTTTCCACATCATCTGGTTGTTATGTGGACGCATGGAGGGTGATCTATGCTTCCCCGTCATCTGGTCGTTATGTGGACGCTTGGAGGGTGATCTATGCTTCCACGCCATCTGGTCGTTATGTGGAGGCTTGGAGGGTGATCTATACTTCCACACCATATGGTTGTTATGTGGGCGCTTGGAGGGTGATATATGCTTCCACACCATATGGTTGTTATGTGGGCGCTTGGAGGGTGATCTATGCTTTCACACCATTTGGTCATTATGCCGACGCTTAGAGAGCGATATGTGCCTTCATACCAAAATGATCGTTATCTGTACGTATTGTTGGTGATATGTGCCTAGGACTTAAAATCAGATAATGCAGCGGTCATTATGTGAACTTTTACGAGGACACTTAGGTTTTAGCGCTTCCTGTATTCTCGTCTCCTTTCACAACCTGTTTGACTAGTCAGTAGAAACCACTGGTTCTCAAACTACCCTTTATAAAACCTGTCTTAGTTCGTGATGCATGAAATATTTCAACAAATGGCATCTTCAAATATATTGAAAATATGCAGCACGTCCCACGGTGATTCTTTACAGACGTGGATGTTGGGAAGTAATTTGGGACTGCTAAACCTAACCACACATTGCTTGTGTATGTACATACACATTATGTGAATGCCTCCTTTTGCAGGGCAAAATTGAATGTGTGTCTTTACACGTGTCAAACGTGTGTTCATGGTTTCCTTCATAGCAATTGTGTGTAACTAACAAATGATTTATCCCATTGATGCAGATAGACTGTTTGGAGCACTCCAGCCAGAAGATACAGGTTACATTATAGTAGTGTCGTATTCACATAGCGACCATCACTATGCTGACAGTCCGAGATGACTGATACAAGAAATTCTAGACATCCAATATGACTGATACAGGAAGTTCTAGCCATCCAATTTGACTGATACTGGAAGTTCTAGCCATCGAATATGACTGATACAGGAAGTTCTAGCCATCCAATATGGCTGATGCCGGAGTTCAAGCGATCCGAGATGGCTGATGCCGGAGTTCAAGCGATCCAAGATGATGATCAAACAACACCAACATTAGAAGTAATGGTTACGTGTGTTCTCGGAAACTCATTCCTTTACATTCTTCGCCAACTACCCTGCACCACTACTGCAATGCTATTAATAGTGCTACAACTAATATTACTTTTTATACTTTTATTACTTATACAACTATTACTATTACAGCTATTATGAGAATTTGGCAGCTAATACAATTACTTCTACTTCCGCTACCACAACTACAGTTAATATTGCTACTTCTACTATTATTACTTATACAACTACTACTATTACAAATATGATTCGCTACTATTATTGGACTTAACTCTAGAGCTTACTCAATAGTCACTGTTGACCATTGGACATCGCGTGCCGACATGTGTGTATGTGTGCAGCCTCTGTGCTCTGCTAGTGAACGTGCTTAACTGTACACTTGCCAATATTGTATGTGTGTGTGAGATTGTTTCCGGCGTCATCCAGCACACACTACTATACACGTGCTAAAATGTGACACAGGAAAGTTGTGTGTAGCAAATCGTTCATGTACAACATTTACCAGAATCATTATCTGCAGATCATTATCTTTGGTGCAGGCTTCCTTACAGGAACCAGCTGAAGTGATGGCCACACGGCTGTAGTCGAATTTATAATGGGGAAAAAACATGAACAAAAATTGTAAAAGTTGATTAAGGTTGAGTTTAATCAACATTTAAAAATGGGTATGGTCAGATACCGCACCGAGACGAGAACACAAATAAAACCTACGTTACGACCAATAGGCCTTCACCAGGAACAACAATACTGAACTAACAAATCAACATATAAGGAAAAAAATGGTCAACTTATCTGATAGTAGAGCCAGTCTGTCTAAACGACCGGTTGGGCCAGATGCTTGACTGAAAATCTAGAAATTTATCATTTAGAAATATAAGGGGAATACTTGGATCTCTTGTGATTCAAATAAGTGCATGTCTTCTGCCAGGTATTTCCGAAGGAGATTCGTTGTAAGTTGTATTTCTTTGGGTTTTTTTGTGGTGCGTTTGATACTTCATGTAGATTATTTGGCATGGGTGGAGGCAGATTACACATTGGGTAGGGATTTTATTACTTTTATAATTGTTGGCCGGAATGTGGCTAACAGCCAACTGTTTGCACGAACAGTGGCTAACAGCCGACATTTTGTCCGGACAGTGGCTAACAGTCTCATTTTTGCCCAGACAGTGACTAACAGCCTACTTTTTGCCCGGAGAGTGGCTAACAGCCGACTCGTTGCACGGACAGTAATTAATTAATAGCTAACAGCAAGCTATAGTGATAAATATATAGACATCCGTTATCAGCTGACATATGTCGTTGGTCTGTTCATTCATCATGTTGTCCCAGAATTTAAACTGACGACATTGTTGTTGTTGTTGCTATTGTTGTTGTGGTTGCTGTTGTTGTTATGTTGTTGTTGCTGTTGTAGTTGTTGTTGCTGTTGCTATTGTTCCTGTTGGTGTTGTTGTTGTTGTTGCTGTTGTTGTTGGTGTCGCTGGTGCTGCTGTTGCTGTTGTTGGTGTTGCTGTTGTTGTTGATGTTGTTATTGCTGTTGTTGTTGGTGTTGCTGGTGTTACTGTTCCTGTTGTTGTTGCTGTTGTTGTTGGCGTTGCTGGTGTTGCTGTTGCTGTTGTTGTTGCTGTTGTTATTGCTGTTGTTTTTGTTGTTGCTGTTGATGTTGTTGTTGATGTTGCTGTTGTTGTTGATGTTGCTGTTGTTGTTGTTGTTGCTGTTGTTGTTGGTGTTGCTGGTGTTACTGTTCCTGTTGTTGTTGCTGTTGTTGTTGGCGTTGCTGGTGTTGCTGTTGCTGTTGTTGTTGCTGTTGTTGTTGCTGTTGATGTTGTTGTTGATGTTGCTGTTGTTATTGATGTTGCTGTTGTTGCTGCTGTTGTTGTTTCTGTTGTTGTTGTTGCTGTTGTTGTTGTTGTTTCTGTTGCTGTTGTTACCTGAAGCTACTCGTTCTGAGGTATTCACTCGTGTTTATTTCTGGCAGCAGGTTGACGTCGCTCTCTTGATATCACAAGGTGTGCTAGAGACGATCGTGCGCCTTGGCTATTCTGACAATAGCACGATGCAATGCTTTTCTGCAGGCTCACCACAATTGCGTGCATAGTGGTGGTCCCTACATCGTTGGCCAGGCTGCTGTAGCACGGCCTGTTTCCAAGTGCACGACGTGGAACTAATATTGGATTTTGACCAGTATGTTTCACATTTTGCTACACGCACTTGGCACCAAGAACATGCTGAAAGGAAACCAGAATGAGCAAAATACTTCCAACTGACTTGTGTTGTGAAAACTCACATTATAAAAAAATGTCATTCGACAATCATACAATCACGGGAAACAGCTTGAAATGTGACATGCAATCATGGGCACTTAACTCCTGTGTGTTTCCGTCAAGTGTAATAGCAGAACCAACAAAAAATTGTTGGGAGCAAGTAGAGTAAGATTGCCGTGGTCTCTGGTTAGAAAATAGGCCTTATCTCTCATACACGTACATACTTGATTTGCAGGCATGTTTATAAAGATATTTTAATCGTCATTGTTTGCATGTACAATATGTCAGATTTGAAATCGAATTGACGTGCTCATGCTCAGTTTACAATAACCAACAAGGCAACTCTGGAGGTCTCGCTATAAGTAACGTATTGTACTAAGTAATGCCGACATCGAAATCCTGCTTCATGGCATAGGATCAAGGACTGAGGTCATTTGCATCATACCTGAATACAAGCAAGAGTTCACACTCACAAAAAGTGATTACAGCACTTGATTTTCTCAATGAATTATGGACCTTTATGTGGGAGAGATTACCTTGTGTGTGTGAGATTATCTTGTGTGGGAGAGATTATCTTGTTTGCGATAGACCAACTTATCTGTAAGAAATTCTTGTGAGATCCTAACATCCACGGTTTTCCGTGCTGGTTTGAGATGAAACGAGTCGTTTTCTCTTATAGTGAACACAGATAACAATATACTCATGTATGTGCTTCCTTCTTGCTCCGAGGGGATCTTATGACTAGAGTTAGATGTAATGGACGTAGTTCTGAGAAGATACAATGAGAGTTTGCACAAGTGTGGCTAATCGTCTCCGTGTGTCCATCATTAAACATAAGATAAGTCGAAGGCAACTTAAATGTATTTTACAAGTAACACAATTTGTCTTATTCGTTTTGTTCTAACGATATATTTGCGGAAACCGAACATACTGGCTACACAAAAAACGATGCCTATTACCAGTTGAACAGAAGCGAGTAGGTCGTGGTCTTCAGACTTCGCACTGGCCACAATAGACTGAGGTACCACCTATTCAACACATTAAAGATAGGTGGCACTGACGAATGCCCGTGTGGTACCGGGAAAATGACCGCTGAGCATTTGCTGCAAAACTGCCCGACATACGAGGATCAGAGAGAGCAGATGTGACCATCACCAGTGGCAACACTAGACAAGCTCTATGGCAGTGTCGACAGCCTCAGTATGACCGCCGCTTGTTTCGAAAAAATAATGGTTGCTGTCTGACTGCGTACGATGAAGAAGAAGAAGAAGAATAAGAAGAAGAAGAAGAAGATATCTTTGCGCGGGCACGGTGGACAAGATGTCAATTACCCAAATTGTGTAAAATTTAAGATGTTTTGAACAATGAAGTCATTATAATAAATACAGATAAAGGTATTTCCAATCTTGATACTATTTTATGTAAAGCGAATTGAGATCATATTTAGAAAACGAAAATAATATTTCGCTTCTATTTACAAATCTCACCACTACCCTGTAATGAGGTCAAATAAAACACTTAAATAATCTGCAATTTCAACTTTTCAATCTGCAAATTGGATGACACTTAACTAGACCACAAGGAAATGACAAATATGGCAAGTGTCCTTACTGATATCTTTGTTCAGCAAATAAGCGACAATATTGCAACATCCACGTTTGATTTCATCTTTAATCAGCAATCATCAATCTTCAATCAGAGAGACAAAATGTGAGTGAACAACTGATTTCGTCAATCAATTAGACAAAATGTGAGTGATCAACTGATTTCTTCAATCAATGAAACAAAATGTGAGGGATCAACTGATTTCTTCAATCAGAGAGACAAAATGTGAGTGAACAACTGATTTCGTCAATCAGAAATACAAAATGTAAGCGATCAACTGATTTCTTCAATCAATGAGACAAAATATGAGGGATCAACTGATTTCTTCAATCAATTAGACACAATGTGAGGGATCAACTGATTTCTTCAATCAATTAGACAAAATGTGAGTGATCAACTGATTTCTTCAATCAATGAAACAAAATGTGAGGGATCAACTGATTTCTTCAATCAATTAGACAAAATGTGAGGGATCAACTGATTTCTTCAGATAGACAAAATGTGAGGGATCAACTGATTTCTTCAATCAATGAGACAAAATGTAAGGGATCAACTGATTTCTTCAGATAGACAAAATGTGAGGGATCAACTGATTTCTTCAATCAATGAGACAAAATGTAAGGGATCAACTGATTCCTTCAGATAGACAAAATGTAAGGGATCAACTGATTTCTTCAATCAATTAGACAAAATGTGAGGGATCAACTGATTTCTTCAATCAGAAATACAAAATGTAAGGGATCAACTGATTTCTTCAATCAATGAGACAAAATATGAGGGAACAACTGATTTCTTCAATCAATTAGACAAAATGTGAGTGAACAACTGATTTCTTCAATCAATGAAACAAAATGTGAGGGATCAACTGACTTCTTCAATCAGAAATACAAAATGTAAGTGATCAACTGATTTCTTCAATCAATGAGACAAAACATGAGGGATCAACTGATTTATTCAATCAATGAGACAAAATATGAGGGATCAACTGATTTCTTCAATCAATTAGACAAAATGTGAGTAATCAACTGATTTCTTCAATCAGAAATACAAAATGTAAGGGATCAACTGATTTATTTAGTCAATGAGACAAAATGTGAGGGATCAACTGATTTCTTTAGTCAATGAGACAACATGTGAGGGATCAACTGATTTCTTTAGTCAATGAGACAAAATGTAAGGGATCAACTGATTTCTTTAGTCAATGAGACAAAATGTAAGGGATCAACTGATTTCTTTAGTCAATGAGACAAAATGTAAGGGATCAACTGATTTCTTTAGTCAATGAGACAAAATGTAAGGGATCAACTGATTTCTTTAGTCAATGAGACAAAATGTAAGGGATCAACTGATTTCTTTAGTCAATGAGACAAAATGTAAGGGATCAACTGATTTCTTCAATCAAAAAGACAAAATATGAGGGATCAAATGATTTCTTCAGTCAATTAGACAAAATGTAAGGGATCAACTGATTTCTTCAGATAGACAACATGTGAGGGATCAACTGATTTCTTTAGTCAATGAGACAAAATGTAAGGGATCAACTGATTTCTTTAGTCAATGATACAAAATGTAAGGGATCAACTGATTTCTTCAATCAAAAAGACAAAATATGAGGGATCAACTGATTTCTTCAGTCAAAGACAGAAAATTTGAGGGAACAAGTGATTTCTTTAGTCAAAGAGAGAAAATGTGAGGGATCAACTGATTTCTTAAGTCAAAGAGAGAAAATGTGAGGGATCAACTGATTTCTTAAGTCAAAGAGAAAAAATATGAGGGAACAAGTGATTTCTTAAGTCAAAGAGAGAAAATGTGAGGGAACAAGTGATTTCTTAAGTCAAAGAGAGAAAATGGGAGGGAACAAGTGATTTCTTAAGTCAAAGAGAGAAAATGTGAGGGAACAAGTGATTTCTTAAGTCAAAGAGAGAACATATCCTGCTCTTCAATTTACTGAAACTATAGATGACAGCAGCAATTTACAGTTGATTGTGTACCATCGATACAGGTGTCGATACAGGTGTCGATACAGGTGTTGTAATGGTGTGTGTACTCTATTCAGGTTTTATGATGGCAGGTGTCGATACAGGTATTGTAATGGTGTGTGTACTCTATTCAGGTTTTATGATGGCAGGTGGCGATACAGGTATTGTAATGGTGTGTGTACTCTATTCAGGTTTTATGATGGCAGGTGTCGATACAGGTATTGTAATGGTGTGTGTACTCTATTCAGGTTTTATGATGGCAGGTGTCGATACAGGTGCTTAGATGGTGTTTATTCGATAAAGGTTTTCTTATGCAAAGGAAAAATACATGTTTTTCTATTTGCCTCTTTATTTGAGAGCTCGTGAGATTGATGTCTTCCTAAAGTTTGATGTGTACTTAAAAATACCAGGTGTTGATTGATGACTGTTTGTGTGCCTATTGATGGAGCTCCAGTCATGTTAGATTCTGTTTGTGGCTTATTGACTTTGGCCAAAAATCCAGAATCCAAGCAATTGTTGAGAAGCAGTTTCAACTTGAACCGAAAGCTGTCATGACTGATATAATCAAAACAATCAATGATTGTAAAAGGGCGTGCACTAAACGCGCGGGTACTTCATGATTGATGCCAGGATGGGCAGGCTCAATATTCAGGCCTCCTTGTTCATGATCGAACCGAGATCTCAGAATTGAACTAAATGTTTCTGGAAGATTTTTTTAAATGCCATTGAAGATCTGGCGTGAAGTTCCATCTGTTTTGTACATCTTGCATGTTTAGTTGATATTTTGGGGCGAATAGCAGATAGCGAAACCAAAACAACGGACAGGGAAAAAGAAGTGTCCTTGCTCCCATTCCATATAACATATGCTAATGACCAATTCATGGACACAGACACAAGGAAATCCATCTATGCTGACGACCCAACAGTTGGTGCCTAGAGAAAAGGGTTTGAGGAGTTGGGGACAAACTGTCAAGTTCTCTCAATGCCCTTGCAGAATACTACCACAAGAATAATTCTAAACCAAATCCTAGTAAAACCCAGATATGTGCATACCACAAGAATCAATCTAAACCAAATCCTAGTAAAACCCAGATATGTGCATACCACAAGAATCATTCTAAACCAAATCCTAGTAAAACCCAGATATGTGCATACCACAAGAATCATTCTAAACCAAATCCTAGTAAAACCCAGATATGTGCATACCACAAGAATCATTCTAAACCAAATCCTAGTAAAACCCAGACATGTGCCTATCACAAGAATCATTCTAAACCAAATCCTAGTAAAACCCAGATATGTGCATACCACGAGAATCATCCTAAATCAGATCCCTTAAAACTCAGGTATGTGCATACCACGAGAATAATCCTAAATCAGATCCCTTAAAACTCAGGTATGTGCCTACCACTTCAGATTAGGTGGCAGGTGGCAAGGGAAGGAGCTTGAACACTGCACGGTTCCCAAATATCTAGGCAGGCGTGAAGTTAGACCGCACCCTATTCTACATTACGCACTGCCAGGAAACAAAGCCTAAGATACACGAAAGAAATAATATCACAAGAAAACTTACCGACACAATCAGGAAAGGGGGAGGGGGGGGGGGGCACAAACGTCAGTCTTTCTGACATATGCACTTGCCTTGTGTATTTTTCCGTAGCTGAATACGCGGCGTCAGTCTGAAAAAACTATGTCCATGCAAAACTAGTTGATATAGCAATAAATGAGGCGGATCAGATAGTATCAGGGTGCCTAACACCCACCCATTCCCATTGATAAAAGATAGCCCATAATGGGCATAGCACCACCCGAGATTCGAAGAAGTGTTGCAGCAGAAAATGAACGAGAAAAACAGTAGTAGGACACAAGGCACCTAATGTTTGGAAATCTGGTACAGAGCACAATATTCATTTCCAAACATTGCTTCCTAAAATCAACATATCCCATACAGACAAACCCTGAAAGTCGCCGTATCGAGAGATGGCACGAATTGATGCAGGCCCCAGGTATGGAACTTCGAGAGGAACCTGTCCCCGGACATCATCTACCATACACAACATGTAAGTCGCTGAACAGACTCCGAACTGGTGTATTACGGTGTAAGAGGAATATGAAACGATGGGGATACACAGATGAGGATGCATGTAATTGTGACGCAATACAGGACCGAGACCACCTGCCCCAACCTCCAGGAAACATGCAATAGGTGCGACATGCTGGAAACAAATGACAAGGCAATCCATGTCGCTGGATACTGGATGCATGCTGTATAACGTGGTGCTTGGACACGGGAAGCAGGTAAGTAATCTGAAGAACTTGAAGAGTTGACAGATGTATTACTTGAACTTTGCTTAAACAGGGAAGTACGTATGTGATTTTATAACAAGACATATATCTCATCATTGTCAATATAAAAAAAACTGCACATGCTTTTAAAATTGTACATGTGGAAGCGACATTAATGATGTTGACTTTTGCAACTACCGACCTTGATAAATAAGGATTTTCTCCCCTTATGACCTTGAACACAAAGTATAGAAATCAGTTGGACCTCAGGAACATCCGAACTGCTCTGACACCGAAAAGTTCTCATTTTGATGTTGTAGTATTCACAATGAAATGGTACCATTTGTCTTATACCTGAAGAGTAGATGTTTTGAAAGAAATACCTAGGTTCATCAATATATTTCATGAATTGGCAATGTGTGCTATTCGTATGACAGCATACGTGGATTTAAAAATATTTTTTGGATTAATTCCTGACTTTAAATGTAGTTTGTTCGTCATTTTCAGAGCAAAAAGCTTGTTTTTGTTTACTTCTAAGTCCTGGGGACGAGCAATTATCATTTCACAGAAATAGATTATTAGGTAACAAACCAGTAAGTGTATCAGCCAATGCTTACTGTCTCCTAATAGATTATTAGGTAACAAACCAGTAAGTGTATCAGCCAATGCTTACTGTCTCCTAATAGATTATTAGGTAACAAACCAGTAAGTTTATCAGCCAATGCTTACTGTCTCCTAATAGATTATTAGGTAACAAACCAGTAAGTGTATCAGCCAATGCTTACTGTCTCCTAATAGATTATTAGGTAACAAACCAGTAAGTGTATCAGCCAATGCTTACTGTCTCCTAATAGATTATTAGGTAATAAACCAGTAAGTGTATCAGCCAATGCTTACTGTCTCCTAATAGATTATTAGGTAACAAACCAGTAAGTGTATCAGCCAATGCTTACTGTCTCCTAATAGATTATTAGGTAACAAACCAGTAAGTGTATCAGCCAATGCTTACTGTCTCCTAATAGATTATTAGGTAACAAACCAGTAAGTGTATCAGCCAATGCTTACTGTCTCCTAATAGATTATTAGGTAACAAACCAGTAAGTGTATCAGCCAATGCTTACTGTCTCCTAATAGATTATTAGGTAACAAACCAGTAAGTGTATCAGCCAATGCTTACTGTCTCCTAATAGATTATTAGGTAACAAACCAGTAAGTGTATCAGCCAATGCTTACTGTCTCCTAATAGATTATTAGGTAACAAACCAGTAAGTGTATCAGCCAATGCTTACTGTCTCCTAATAGAATATTAGGTAACAAACCAGTAAGTGTATCAGCCAATGCTTACTGTCTCCTACCTGTGGTTCCAAATGCTAAAACTGCAAGTCTTTTAAGGAGGATCGATCAAATTCCGAGCTTCCGTTTCTGATTGTTGGGAAAATGTTGTGGTAGAACAGAAACAGCTCCAGGCCATATGTAGAGACTGCTGTACAAACATGTGAGAACTCATCTGGCAGTTACCACACAGGCAGTCGTCATCATTGTCAAAACATGGCATGTGTTTCCACTGGAGGGGCTGGAACTGCGAATACATTTCGTTATTCCTTACACATTGTCTTGAACTTCTTGGCAGTTGGGGTTTTATATTACCTTATCGTCTGACATCAATAAAACTAATCTAGACATGTCTCTGGACAAACTAATCTCGATATTTTTCTGGACATACTAATCTCGACATGTTTCTAGACAAACTAATCTCGACATGTCTCTGGACAAACTAATCTCGACATGTCTCTGGACAAACTAATATCGACATGTCCCTGGACAAACTAATCTCGACATTTCTCTAACCCTCAAACTAATCTGGACATTTCTCTACCCCTCAAACTAATCTCGACATTTCTCTAACCTTCAAACTAATCTCGACATTTCTCTACCCCTCAAACTAATCTCGACATTTCTCTACCCCTCAAACTAATCTCGACATTTCTCTAAGCCTCAAACTAATCTTGACATGTCTCTAGCCTTTTAACTAATCTCGACATTTCTGTAGCCTCAAACTATTCTCGACAGTTCTCTAGCCTCAAACTAATCTCGACATGTCTATAGCCCTCAAACTAGTTTCACTTCTGAACTCCGTGGTGTTCATATAATATAGCTACATTTATTTAATCGAGTTCATGACTTTCACAGCCGCCATTTCAGAGCATTACGTGGGCCGCCCTTTCAGAGCATTACGTGAGCCGCCATTTCAGAGCATTACGTGAGCCACACGAAGCAGTGCTCCACTTAATAGCGCGTAGGACAACACAAGTTTAACTGTCTCCATATTTGAAACAGCCAAAATCTAAGCTGACAATAGAACTGTCTCCATATTTGAAAAAGCCAAAATCTAAGCTGACAATAGAACTGTCTCCATATTTGAAACAGCCAAAATCTAAGCTGACAATAGAACTGTCTCTATATTTGAAACAGCCAAAATCTAAGCTGACAATAGAACTGTCTCTATATTTGAAACAGCCAAAATCTAAGCTGACAATAGAACTGTCTCTATATGTGAAACAGGCAACAACTAGACTGACAGTATAACTGTTCATTGATGTGAAACTCATAACCTCTAGGTTGACATTATAACTGTCTCTAGAGGTGAAACAGCCAATCTCAAAGCTGACAATATAACTGTCTCTAGAGGTGAAACAGCCAAATATATTCTTATGTTAACCCAGCTGCTTTGTCTTTTTCTTACTTATAATTTCTTGTTCTCTGATGCCTATAATAGAGAGAGGGAGTAGGGGTGTAGAGTGAAGGGGCGTCGGGGGGGGGGGAGAGTTAAAAAGTAAGAGAGAGAAAGAAAGACAGAGTGAAGAGTGAGAAAGTAATATATATATATATATATATAGAGAGAGAGAGAGGGAGAGAGAAAGAGAGAGAGAGAGAGAAAAGAAAGAGTGAGGAGTGAGAAAGTAATATATATATATAGAGAGAGAGAGCGAGAGGGAGAGAGATAGAGAGAGAGAGAGAAAGAGAGAGAGGGAAAGAGAGAGAGAGAGAGAGAGAGAGAAGGACAGTTATGTAAAGGGACTTGGGTTAGCTGTCACATGACCTATAATTAACATGGCCAAAATTGTCTCCTTTTCTGTGTGTGTTGCGCGTTACCATGGCTACTCACTTGTGCTCTGTCTCTAGAAATATGTTGACAGTTCAATTTGTAGGATCACGTGACATTCGCCAAAGAAAGCCTGCAGGCCTTAAAGTGGAATTTATGAACGTTATAGAAGTAGTAGACGAAGTTTCAAAAAGCAGTAAAAAAAAATTTTTACAAGATCATTTAGATTTAATAATGGATTCGATCAATGGCTGCATACCCATCCTTTAATCTTGATAAATGAATAAAGAATGCATGCCATTCTGGACAAATCTAGTCGAGCCAACATTAGGGTACTCGGGCAATTGTGGACAACTTTTGTCTTTCGTTGGCAGCGAAATGTTCAGAAACAGCCTGTGTGATAAATAATTTATTCGGTGAGCGTACTACCAATTCTCTTTTTCCCACGTGTCGGAATCAACTTTGACATTTCGGAAACGTTTGTGCCGGCCCGTTGGTATGGCACCTTGTCGGGGAAATTTACAGCATTATCGCTCGCCTGAAACCTGGAACAAGCTCATCTGAGTTTTCGAAATGCAGTAGGTCTAATCCAACAAGCAAACGTTCCACTATCGGAGGGGTAGCTGGCTTAAATAAGTGTAGCCTTGCGCCTTCATCATCATTAGTTTAGATAATATAATGTTATTGTCCGCTGAGTCCTCCCAAAATCTTGAGCTATTTATATTCTAAGTGCGTCCCGTTTACTGCTCGGATCATCACTGACCGTTTGTTGTCTCTGAATTTTCTGGTTGACCGTTTGTTGTCTCTGAATGTTCTGGTTGACCGTTTGTTATCTCTGAATGTTCTGGTTGACCGTTTGTTGTCTCTCAATGTTCTGGTTGACCGTTTGTTGTCTCTCAATGTTCTGGTTGACCGTTTGTTGTCTCTGAATGTTCTGGTTGATCGTTTGTTGTCTATGAATGTTCTGGTTGATCGTTTGTTGTCTCTGAATGTTCTGGTTGACCGTTTGTTGTCTCTGAAAGTTCTAGTTGACCGTTTGTTGTCTCTTAATGTTCTGGTTGACCGTTTGTTGTCTGTGAGTATTCTGGTTGACCGTCTGTTGTCGGTGAATGTTCTGACAGACGAAAATTGACGACAATGAGTCCTTAGTGTCACTGATCAATAATATTGTTCACCGCTTCACACAAGCGATTCTGTTCTGCACTACATCATCTAGCACCGTTGGCGCCTCCTATTTTTTGCTACTGGCAAATATGTCCTGCTATCAGTAAGAGAAGTAACTACCCTCTTCCCATAACTTGCCATAATGTGAAGGCTGTTACATGCCATGCATGCAACGATGTTGTCCTATGGTACCTTGGCTTCGCTCAACTTATCCTCATAATCTTCTTATGTGATAATCTTGTTTGTTGATTATCCAAGATTACCAAAATCGAAATTCCCATTATCTCTTTGTTTATTGATTGTACAAGATTACCAAAGGCGTTCCTTCACATACACCACACATTTATTCGATGCATGAATTTTCTGATCGTTTTTAGCTAACGTTTTAAATCAAATATGGTGTATGTACTATGGTTTTAGATATACACATGTGCCATTGATTCTTTCCTCCATAAGCTTTCATACAATCCGTGTTATGTGCTGCATGTTGTGCTAACAGTATTCTAAACATTTCAAACACATTGGTTCGACACTCAGATAATTCACGGGTGTATTCTAGATCGTTACTTGTCGTCTTGATTAATGAAACATATAATAGTTTACTGAGTGGTTGCAGTTTACATGAAAAAAAACCCAATCTATTGAACTACGGGTTAAGGGCATAATAAGCACATTATTGATTGGCAATAGATGATCAGGGCCCGTCTGAAAGTTCTAACTGATTCTAAGAGGTTCGGAAGTGAAATTGTAAGTTCTGTATAGCGATGTGATATCCTAAAACACACTTGTGATTTCATGTGTATGTGTTGTCTTAGAGCAAAGTGCATGTGTTGTCTTAGAGCAAAGTGCATAAGCATATGTGTTGTCTTAGAGCAAAGTGCATGTGTTGTCTTAGAGCAAAGTGCATATGTTGTCTTAGAGCAAAGTGCATGTGTTGTCTTAGAGCATAGTACATGTGTTGTTTTAGAGCATAGTACATGTGTTGTCTTAAAGCAAAGTGCATGTGTTGTCTTAGAGCAAAGTGCATAAGCACATGTGTTGTCTTAAAGCATAGTACATGTGTTGTCGTAGAGCATAGTACATGTGTTGTCTTAGAGCATAGTACATGTGTTATCTTAGAGCATAACGATATTTGAGCGAGGTATGGATGTAAATATTTGTTGTACCAAAAAAAAATATCAAAAGAGTGATATGTCCCACTATTTCAAAGCTTCCCATGTCATGCTCTACCTCATTGTTAAGCTCTTCTGTGCTTCTATGCTCGTCCTGTCCTTAAGAACAATGGTAATTAAGTATATTGCTTTACTTATATTCAATATATATAACTTTTGTTGTTTTGTTTCTCGTTCACTGATTTAGTCCCGCTGTTTTAGAACATTTTGTTGGGTGTGAGTATGTCTTTGACGTTTCTGTCAGATGGTTCAGAATTGAGATTTCCGCAACCCGGATACTGTTCCAAACTTCAAGCCAACCCCATAACACCCGAGCATAAGGGATGCGGGAAACCAGCTTGCAAATGTCAAACTGTGTAGGGCACGGATAGCCAGACACAGATATTCGCAGATTAGAGTTACCGATACATCCTGGTTTATACGTCTCGTAGTCCCGGGGTATCGATGTCTCCAGATAATCTGCGATATTAACTGGCTGATACAAGTACATTCCCAAAGTGGTACACTTGCATATCATGGTTCTATTGTTGATTATTTGGACGGGAAAATAAACAATATATTGATGCTTGTCCGTCTATTACTGCTCTATTTATATGTTTGTTCTGTTTTTGGTTGGGGCTTTCTTTATTTGGTTGGAGTGCTAGTTCTTAACATTGAGACTTTCTACTCCATTCCGCTTCAATACGTCTCACGCTCTCTCTCTCTCTCTCTCACTATCTCTCTCTTTCTGAGTCTCGCTCTCTGATTCTCTCCAACTTTCTCTCACTATTTCTTTCTCTGTCTCTATGTATCCCACTTTTCAAATTTCTCAGAAAAAACATTTGATGTCCACACTTGAACATTCCATCCATCTCAGCTCATCTTTCTCTGACCATTCATTTTATAGACAAGTTTTTATTTCTCTCGATTGTTTGTCATTTTCCTATGGTCGAACATATTTTGTGTACAATGTGTACGCTGACTAGACCTGACATTTTATTGTGTGTACAATGTGAACGTTGATTAGACTTGAAATATTGAGTGTAAAATCTGTACGCAAACTAGACTTGACTTATCTTAGTGTGTAAAATGTGTACGCTGATAAGACATGACACATAGTGTGTAAAATATGTAAGCTGACTAAACTTCACATATCTTAGTGTGTAAAATGTGTACGCTGATAAGACATGACACATAGTGTGTAAAATGTGTACGCTGACTAGACTTCACATATCTTAGTGTGTAAAATGTATACGCTCATAAGACATGACACATAGTGTGTAAAATGTGTACGCTGACTAGACTTCACATATCTTAGTGTGTAAAATGTATACGCTGATAAGACATGACACATAGTGTGTAAAATGTGAACGCTGAATAGACTTCACATATCTTAGTGTGTAAAATGTATACGCTGATAAGACATGACACATAGTGTGTAAAATGTGTACGCTGACTAGACTTCACATATCTTAGTGTGTAAAATGTATACGCTGATAAGACATGACACATAGTGTGTAAAATGTGAACGCTGACTAGACTTCACATATCTTAGTGTGTAAAATGTATACGCTGATAAGACATGACACATAGTGTGTAAAATGTGAACGCTGACTAGACTTCACATATCTTAGTGTGTAAAATGTATACGCTGATAAGACATGACACATAGTGTGTAAAATGTGAACGCTGACTAGACTTCACATATCTTAGTGTGTAAAATGTATACGCTGATAAGACATGACACATAGTGTGTAAAATGTGAACGCTGACTAGACTTCACATATCTTAGTGTGTAAAATGTATACGCTGATAAGACATGACACATAGTGTGTAAAATGTGAACGCTGACTAGACTTCACATATCTTAGTGTGTAAAATGTATACGCTGATAAGACATGACACATAGTGTGTAAAATGTGAACGCTGACTAGACTTCACATATCTTAGTGTGTAAAATGTATACGCTGATAAGACATGACACATAGTGTGTAAAATGTGAACGCTGACTAGACTTCACATATCTTAGTGTGTAAAATGTATACGCTGATAAGACATGACACATAGTGTGTAAAATGTGTACGCTGACTAGACTTCACATATCTTAGTGTGTAAAATGTGTACGCTGACTAGACTTGGCAAGTCATTTTGACATTGCCCTCTACCAATTCCCCCTCTCCTACCCCGAGCCTGAGGATGTAAATATCGCTTTCCAACGATTCATAGAAAATGTCATCATTTGCATGTCCGCACATGAGCGACAATCACAATATTTTGTTTGAGAAAACTACAGATCTTGGTCTAAGCATGTCACACGTAAGAGTATCAGGTGACACCATATCCAACAGATATGCATATCCTCCTTACCACGCCCCCACTTCCCTAACAAAATTGTGGCTGTTTGAGTTTGTTAGAAATTGAGGTTTTCATTTCGATGCCAATCACGTGCTAAAATGTCTTTCAAATTAAATTAGAGATAACCTGTCCTACATCTGCCATGACACTCAATGTCCTTAATCTGATATAACAGTCAATGGCCTCAATCTATCGTGTTACAAGTATGAACATCTAATGCCCTAAATCTGTCGTGTTACAAGTATGAACATCTAATGCCCTAAATCTGTCGTGTTACAAGTATGAACATCTAATGCCCTAAATCTGTCGTGTTACAAGTATGAACATCTAATGCCCTAAATCTGTCGTGTTACAAGTATGAACATTCAATGTTGTGCGGCTTGTAGTGCGGGTCTTGGTGAAAGTGTTTAGTTAAAGCGATTGATTCTATAGTGGGGACTTCTACCATTCTCCCGCCAATAACTTCCTCGTAGACACGATCCAGTCTGCTCAGATGGGATTGAGTATCTGACACAATTAGCGAGATCATTGAGACGTCGTACAATGGTGCCTCTAACACTTCATCCCCTGCGACAGACTCTTCTATATCATGGTGCTAGTATCAAAATGGGATGTGTTTCGAAGACGTCAAACACGTTTTCCGGCGCTGCGTGTCCGTGCACGGGTTCTCAAAGCAAAAACATGAATCCGGCATCTGGTCGGCTGGGTTCTTTATCCAAAGAATATTTTGGGATTATTCTGAACAATTTTGGTTTGTCTTTATACATCTCGCTACAGTACTCCTTCCGTCTTTCAAGTATATCTTTGCTCCCTGATATCAGATTATCATTTTTGTCGTTGATTGCTTGTAATGAAGGCTTGCATTCCCTCGTCAGTGTTCTAATTTCCCAGAATACTTCTCGATCCTCCCCTTGTTGTTGGAGATCTTCAATTTTGTTTATAGTCACCGTAGAGGATGCTTTGAACCTACTGTAGTCTTATTTTTCTCATATTCTTCGTCTTCTTTTTCTTCTTATTTTTCTTCATCATCTTCTTCTTCGTCTTTTTCTGCATCTTCTTCTTCTTCATTTTCGTCTTCTTTATCTTATTATTATTTATTATTGTCATCGTAATTATTGCTGATGTTCCTGTTGCTATTATTATTACCATCATCATCCTCAGTGTTCTGCGCCTTCTTGTCTTTCGCCATTGTTTATTATTATGTTTAGGCATGGCGACTATTCTCTGGATCAAGAGTGATGGAGAGTTCTTCAAGGATCTCAACTAGCTGTTCATGGAGGTTCTCTGTGGGCCCTCCCTCGTTCAGTCCGCAGTTCCCTGAGCGTATAGCAGTATTGTAGAATAGGTTCGCCTATCTGTCCTGCTTGTCCGTACGTACACTTGGGTGATAAGACCAATCTTTGGTCTGTATAAGTGTCTATAAAAAATGGTATGTCCTGTTCACATGCGGAACCGGATCACATACTGTGCTCGATCAAGGCAGTGTCTTGTTTTGTCGACTTTCTGTATATCTTGGATAACGTCTCTCTTTTCCATGAAGGTGATAGTAGGTTCCTTTTGTTTTCGTGTTGCTCCATCGTTTGTTAACATGTCTGCTGTGTCTAATTTCCCGGCATGCCACAGTGTGACGGCATCAACTGTAGCACTAAACTTTTTTTGGCTTTTAGTTCGTGTTAGATACATTTTAGCTCCAACAGTTAATCCTTCTTGAGGCTTTGCAGAAGGGACAATTTAGCGGTAAGAAATGTGTAGTTAAATCTGTGAATACTTTATTCACAATGACAAGACAGTATACAGTACAAGTGAGGTAACATTTGCCTTGTCTCTTGTTTTCTATTTTATCAATTTTGTTTAACTAGTTTTACAGAGAAGTGCACTTTTCATTTACAGCAGAGATTGAGATAGATAGATAAATAGATAGATCGATCGATAGAGAGAGAGAGAGAGAGAGAGAGAGCCATATATATATATATTTCATAGTGACAGCAACCTCAGAACCACACAGGATCAGTCAGGAATGACAGACGATGAAAACAACAGAAATATCCTGCAACACAAACACTCCTAAATGTAACTTGCTCTGCACAGACAGCCAACCCTATCATAGAGAAGCTAATCATGGAGGTCAACCGTATGATGGAGAGGCTAATCACGGAGGTCAACCCTATAATGAAGAGGCAAATTATGGAGGTCAACAGTATGATAGAGAGTCTAATCGTTGATGTTAACCCGTTCATGGCGTAATGGAAGGATTTCCTTTAAAACAAGCACCTTCATCTACAAGTCTTGCGTGGTTCCAGTCCGAAACCTGGACATTACTCGAACACGACATATCAAGACTAGAGGCCTTCCACATGCCAAACCAGCGATGTATCATGGGCATCCCATTGTATGACTACACGCGCAACATGGATATGTTGCTGTGGAAACTGCCCTCCGCTCAATCCCAGAAACACTTGACCGTCGCCGAGTTTATTTATCAGGTCATGACGTAGTGCTGGACAGAACACCCCGGCCTACCAGATACTTCACATGTCGCTCCTACACCGCCAGAGGACTTCACTCGACGGAAGCTGCAGGCGCGGAGAGCAAGTCCTCGCACAATATTGCTCCAGCAGATAGAAGCTTCCCCCTTTACTCTGGACGAGCCATGGAGCCGTGACGTAGCTGTGGACCACGCATGTGGTAAAGAGTATGATAAAGAGAATGATAAAGAGAATGACAAAGAGAATGATAAAAAGTATGATAAAGAGAATGATAAAGAGAAGGACAACAAAATAACAAAAAATAATGTACAGTTTAGCTGTACAACTTGATGTCAAAACTAAAATCGAAAGTTGATAAAATACGCAATTTAAAAGAACATCATTAAAGTCGTTATCGCCTAATCCAGTCTACGGCGAGTGAACTGGGCGTAAGAAAAGTGCGCAAACAATTAGACGCTTGAAGTCAGTAGCTTGTTGACAAAACAGATAGTTCACGATGCCAAGCCTTGTTCTTTTCTTAACAATATTGGTGTGTCTGCAGGTGTGAGATGACAATATTGGTGTGTGTCTGCAGGTGTGAGATGACAATATTGGTGTGTCTGCAGGTGTGAGATGACAATATTGGTGTGTCTGCAGGTGTGAGATGACAATATTGGTGTGTCTGCAGGTGTGAGATGACAATATTGGTGTGGGTCTGCAGGTGTGAGATGACAATATTGGTGTGTCTGCAGGTGTGAGATGACAATATTGGTGTGGTTCTGCAGGTGTGAGATGACAATATTGGTGTGGGTCTGCAGGTGTGAGATGACAATATTGGTGTGTCTGCAGGTGTGAGATGACAATATTGGTGTGTCTGCAGGTGTGAGATGACAATATTGGTGTGTGTCTGCAGGTGTGAGATGACAATATTGGTGTGTCTGCAGGTGTGAGATGACAATATTGGTGTGGTTCTGCAGGTGTGAGATGACAATATTGGTGTGTCTGCAGGTGTGAGATGACAATATTGGTAGTTGTTGAATTCTCCACAGCATGCATGTGGACATTTCAAACAGACACGTGTCATAAAGTCAGCATAAACATGCAACGGATAATTCTCTAAGACTACGAGATTACAAAAACAAAGGTCAGACAGCATAAGTAAGATAGAGAACTAGAGTCAAAGGTGTATAACGTCATGTATACGTGCCAACTTGGTGGACTTTCCATGGGGGTGTGACAGGGATGGGTGCTATTACCCCTCTGTCAGTAATTTAGACTGACAAGATAACATCAGGGACAAACTGGACACGAGACCGTTTAGAAAAATTATTTCATGCAGACGATTAGAAGGTTAAAAAATAACAAGGCAAACAGCTTGCACACGTACCTCGTATGTGAATGCCCTAAATGATACAAGGGGCTTGTAAATAATACCAAAATAAATATAGTAGAAATAAAAGTAGGGAAGGTTTACAGAGCTTGCAGGTAATCCCATATTCAGCTTAGTGTAGATTTACAGAATTTGCAGGTTATCCCATATTTAGCTTAGAAAGACAGAAGGTCACCAAAATAGATAATTGATCTATTTAGGAAGTTTGTTTACAGACGAAGGTAGAATCGCCAGGGAAATATTAACAAGAACTCATAAAGTAAATGCTAAGAAATACCAGCCATTATAAAGGCATCCAGGCATCCACATTGACACAATAAAAGCACATTTAAACAAGTACTACAACAGCAGTTCTATGCTAATCTCCGCTTTCAGTATTAGATCTGGACCAAGACACAAGGATGACAAATAGGAAAGGTCTGGACGCGGACCAAGACACAAGGATGACAAATAGGAAAGGTCTGGACGCGGACCAAGACACAAGGATGACAAATAGGAAAGGTCTGGACGCGGACCAAGACATAAGGATGACAAATAGGAAAGGTCTGGACGCGGACCAAGACACAAGGATGACAAATAGGAAAGGTCTGGACGCGGACGAAGACATAAGGATGAAAGATAATAAAGGTCTGGACGCCAATCAAGACATAAGGAGGAAACATATGACAGGTGACGCTAGGGAAAAGTGACCAGTCAGAAGAAGGGAAGATAACACATAGATAACATACACAAAGTGGAAGCATGCGTGCTTGGTGTGTATGTAGACAGAGGAAATAGTTTGCATATTCAAGTAAAAGTGTCTACAAAATACTCTGACATGAGTTTATAACACCAAACAGCAGGGTTTTAGAGCAAGCACAAGACCAAGACAATGATGGATCGACATCACTTAAGAAACCATAAAAGGAGACATATTTAACTAACAGCGGCTGGAAATGTGACAACAGTTATTGATGTATGTGATTACATGAGATATAGAAAGAAATAGAGAGAGGGAAATATAAAGAGAGAGAGATAGGGCGGGGGTGGAGAAGAGATTAAGGAAACAGACTGAGGGAAAGGATCATGATTACTCAAGGAAGAGAGGGATGAATGAGCTTGTTACTTAATGTTTGGGAGAAGAGCCCAAAGCCAACAGGCCTTGAACAGTTATGTGTATGACTAGCTGGAACGGTTCACTGAGGTGCGACTATGTCCGTTTCACAAAGTCTCAACGCACCGGCTTCGTAACACGCCGTGTCCAATTTGGCAGACACGGGTTTTTTGCTCGGTACGATCGAGAGCGTGCCTGCATCCTGAGTTGCCACCAGTCATCTCGACTGACAGTTTTGCTACTGGTCCAAGGTAGCTCGGGACGAGAGAGTCAGGCTGGTGATCAGCGTGTTGTCTTGCTCCTAATAATCTAAGTACAGGACAAGTTACATATTTAAAACAAATCCGTTTGATAATGTCGGCATCCTCGCTAGCTATGGACAACTAACCGGTTGCTACTCAGTTCAACCGTCCCGTTAATGTCCACTAAGTCACTGTCTAGAAACGATTACATGTATCTGATGTATGTTTTTTTGTTCTATTCCGCAACCTGCTGACCCTGTTATTTGTTCTATTCCGTGACGTGATGATCCTCTGTTATTTGTTCTATTCCGTGACGTGATGATCCTGTTATTTGTTCTATTCCGTGACGTGATGATCCTCTGTTATTTGTTCTATTCCGGGGCGTGTTGCTCCTTTCTGTTTACGGAAGAGTTAGGGGATATTTGAACCTGGAGAAAGAACTGTTCTAAAATGTAGATAACTCCATCGGAGATTAGATTACATCAGTTCACAACCGGTTGTTATCGAGTCATAATATAATGATTGATAGTTGATGTTGAATGCGCACAACGGTTAGTTAAGTCTACTTTTATCTACGCCTTGGTGTTAAGGTGCGGGTTGCTGTAGCTTTCCTCACATCCCGAGGGTGCTGATGTAGGTAGACGGGGTCCTCCAAGGGGTTGAAAACAGAGACTGTTTCCAGGAAACGCTACGTGGAAGAGGGATAGGTGTCGTGGCTTGTATATTATATCTGAATCTGAAGCGACGGCCTAGTCAGTATGTTGTGCCTGACCCTGAAGCGACGGCCTAGTCAGTATGTTGTGCCTGACCCTGAAGCGACGGCCTAGTCAGTATGTTGTGCCTGACCCTGAAGCGACAGCCTAGTCAGTATGTTGTGCCTGACCTTGAAGCGACGGCCTAGTCAGTATGTTGTGCCTGACCCTGAAGCGACGGCCTAGTCAGTATGTTGTGCCTGCCCCTGAAGCGACGGCCTAGTCAGTATGTTGTGCCTGACCCTGAAGCGACAGCCTAGTCAGTATGTTGTGCCTGACCCTGAAGCGACGGCCTAGTCAGTATGTTGTGCCTGACCCTGAAGCGACGGCCTAGTCAGTATGTTGTGCCTGGCCCTGAAGCGACGACCTAGTCAGTATGTTGTGCCTGACTCTGAAGCGACAGCCTAGTCAGTATGTTGTGCCTGACCCTGAAGCGACGGCCTAGTCAGTATGTTGTGCCTGACCCTGAAGCGACGGCCTAGTCAGTATGTTGTGCCTGACCCTGAAGCGACGGCCTAGTCAGTCTGGTGTGCCTGACCCTGAAGCGACGGCCTAGTCAGTATGTTGTGCCTGACCCTGAAGCGACGGCCTAGTCAGTATGTTGTGCCTGACCCTGAAGCGACGGCCTAGTCAGTATGGTGTGCCTGACCCTGAAGCAACGGCCTAGTCAGTATGTTGTGCCTGACCGAAAAAACTTCTCAATTCCCCCCACATTATGTAGGTAAATACGCTCTAAACAGTCACCAAATACATAATAATTTCGTTGTTTTTTGTTTTATTTTAAATATTTAAACGTCATGGATTTATCGGCCTCACACACCTCTCGTATATAATTATGTCTCTTTTATCGTATGTCTGTCCTGATATCGCTGCATTCAGAAAGTTGTATACAAGCATGGGTAGTTTTGTGTAAACATTTCGTGATTATCAGCGACTTGTGGATTGTGAAATTGGTGGAATGAAGATGGTCAGTTGAATGAGAAACAACAATAATCAAAAGACGATAGGGTGAATCAAGAAAGGAAACTGAAGAAAGGAAAATAATTTTAAATTAAAAAAAAAAATATAAGTAAATCCAATCCTGTGAGGAAGAAATGAGAATGGAGGAGAAAGAAATAGTCAATAGGTCTACAGTGACAAGAGAAACTAAGAATGACGAAATCATAAAGTTTCAAATTGTTAAATGAACAAAAACGTCAGAGAATATCGAGACAAGCACATCAGAATAAATGAATAAACGTACAATTGGATAAAGTAACTCAATGAGTAAGCTGGATGAAGCTAACTTAATGAATTGTCAGGAATGAGTTGAAGGCGTGACCTGCTTAGACCTGCCGTCTCTTCTAATGGCTGACTCCCAGTTTCCGGCCTATTCTACGAGAGTCAAATTTACACACGTTGTCACAACTGCGCCTGCGAAATAGAAAGATTTCACTGAAAAAGACAAATTCTGGAGTTTAAAGATACAAAAGCTTGAACTATCATTGATATATATTATTACATAAACATAGCCTATTAACCTTGAATAAAAATACGCTGTATCATTAGACAAAGAAAAATTACATTTCTCTGTAGGTTACCCAAACTGAACTCCATATTCCATTCCAAGCCCCTATTAGAGAATAGAGGGAGATGTTTTCTGGCTTCCTATTGGCTTCTCGTTGCATGGGATCGCCCCCAGGTTTTATGTCTCTTCTCGCTGGAATCGCAGCCAACTTGAGAAATTTCACGTAAACATGACGATAACTCGGTTTTCGTGTGGATTTGTTGAAATTCGTGATGAAATTCAAGCAAGTTACGTCTGGTTTTGATGATCATAATTCACTTCATCACAGAGGTAGAGAATTTAATCGCTCTTTCTTACAGCCAAGTGCAGTTTGAATGCTGTAGCAGATTTATGTTGGAAGATATTTGATTTGTACATTTGTATTTGTTGGTAATAAATGCTTTCATCGTGTCTTCTGCTTACATTTACAAGTACCGGAATTATGCCTACATGTACCGACATTATGCCTACATGTACCGGAACTATCCCTAAATGTACCACAATTACGCCTACATTTACCGGAATTATACCTACATGTACCGAAATTATGCCTACATTTACCGGAACTATACCTACCTACATGTACCAAAATTATGCCTACATTTACCGTACTATCCCTACATGTACCGAAATTATGCCTACATGTACCGAAATGTATCGTTTAAAAATATATATCTCTCGAATGTCTTATTTACTCTATAGTGTTGTTTGGGAAAACACAATTTAGTTGTCAAGCAGGGGCCAATCATTCAATCGCGTTGTGTATGTGTGTGTTGCTTAATTAATTGTTGCTATCCATGTTTCTCTGCCTGATGTAGTCGAATGTATGATAAGATACACAGTGATTGACACAGCATGTTGTTCTCTATACTCGTGTCTCTGTATTGGTATGTTTGAAATTTTGATTTTCGGGATGAGATCATTTGTCTGGGAATCTATTTTCGAATGTGATCTCTGCAGGATTATGTCTTGAAGAAGTGCGTTGTTTATCTCTTCACCGGACTCATCAGCAAGCCAAAGACTGCTCTATGTTTTGTACAATCCTGAATGAAACACAAGTCAAGATTCGCTGACGTAGGAACATACACAAATTTCATACGCCATCAATGAGATGCAGTCCATGTGTTTATACGCCAGAATGGTATAGTTTGAACCCTTTTTTCAAAGAAGACATATTATCTTCATAAGGACAGTAACGACGACAAAAGCATATTCTATTGAACGGGTTTTCACGAAAATATAACTAATAGACAACATTAGGAACACGCAGAGACTTCACCCGTTAGCATACAAATAGCTAGTCTCATAGCGAACGTTGCCGCCACGGATAAAGTGTTAAATATGGAGGATGTACTATGTTCCGCCTATTTGTTGTGTAGGATAAGGTGGCTAGTCTCTGGTGAGGCAAATTTGTTGTGTGATAAGGTGGCTAGTCTCTTGTGAGGTACATTTGTTGTGTGGGATAAGGTGGCTAGTCTCTTGTGAGGTAAATTTGTTCAGATTTATGTTTTGCTTATCCTAGGACAAATGCAATTTTGGGCTCTGTAGACTGGAGCGCGCCAATACAAGAGAACGAACCGGTACCTTTGTCTCTATACGCAAGAACTTTAGCCACTATGTCACTCAGCACCCGGCGAAATATCTATAGAGAAAGACATTTGATGGAGATAGCATTAAAACCAGTGGATACAAAAGTACACGCGTTTTTTTTTTTGAGGTGGTGAACACAAATCTGTTGTTTGTTTGTTAACCAGTACTTGCACATGATGATGACTGTTAGTTGTTTGGGTGTCATTGTGGCAGACAACAAGCCATTCTTAGAAGCCATTGTCCTTTCAGTTGAGTGCTCAATGTTTATATATGTATAGCTTCTGGGCAAAATGTCTATGTAAAAGTTGTATGCTCGTAAATATATGTAGCAAGCCAAGGATGAACTGGTGCAAACTGAAAATACAAAACTGAGTGCAATTTGCAACTGGCGTGTATGAAAATGGAAGCTGAATTCGTCAGTTAATTGACTTGTAAGTTACAGAGGAATCAATCAACCAATGTCTTTTCAAATGTACACAGCTTGTGATCGATATAGATGAAGACACGAAAGTGCAAATATAAACATTCATACTGGTAACGTATATAGCGCACAAACTATTGATAGCTGGAATCAATAAGCAAGTCAGAAACGACAACAACATTAAAATATACATAAACTAATTCAAATAATTACAGGGAATAAGTACAAAGTAATTGAGCTAATATCTATGAGAAAATATGGCAATGGTACCCAGTTTCTAACCGGGTTAATAAGAGTAAGACCAGTGTCACTATCTAATCATGTCGCTAATGAGGACTAGATAGGGTTGTACGTGTTTGTTGCAAACCCATCTTGTAAGAAACACTACCGGCATTATAATCAGCCATTGCAAACGTGAGGAAACAGGGTTCCTGTGAAGATGGCAGATGCAGCTACAACCTATGCTTCACATTGGAGCAGAGAGGTAAATGATTGCAAATACTAGGAACAAAGTTTCTTTGCAAAGGGAAAAGTTGCTGTGGGGGTCAATGCTTTCCATCGGAGAGAAAAGGTGAGTGGATGCACATCACCGGAACTCAGAATAACGAAAGAAAGAGAGAAGTAGGATGGGGAGAAAAATAAATTAAGGGATATTAACGGGAACAGTCTGCAAATATTAAAAATGGCACATACATAGAGAGACAAAAATATAGTCAATAAAATAAGTAAATAAATTATAACATTTAAATGTCACTCAAAAAAGAAAACAAAAATAATTAGGCAACTAAATAAATCATATAATACCAAACAGTAGGTAGGAAAATATTGTGGCCTAGAGGAAACAAAAAAAAACCCATTTTATTCTTACAAATTTACAAAACGTATCACTATGTCAAGAATATGAGTTGAAATAGCTAGAACGTTAAATTGTTGTATTCTTTTAGGTGGCTGTTTGTCAAAAAACGTAAATATGTATATATTGTATTAATTATCTATTTTCTTCTAGAAAAGAAATGTTTTAAAAGATGTGCTGAATCCACGAATTCTTTCTAGATGTGGAGGCAGGTACAATTAATGCGTTTAAGAATAGATCGGATGCGCATATCTTTTAGAGCAAGAAAATGTAAATGAAACTGGTTGTATACAGACTCTGCAGAGTCTTCTAAATCAATATAAAAACCTTACGTTAAGTTTAGTTAAGTTAAGTTTTATGTGTGGATTCGTTACGTAAATGATGTTGAAAAACTATAAACCAGATAAACATTCCATACGAAGTTCCCTTGAATTGAGCGAGTTAATCAACTGTAACCATCACAAACAATTTCTTAGAATTAACTACTACCAAACAACAAAATTCTAGGATTTCCATCAATAACAAAATTGTTGTTATGTTAAGTGGAAGGGATGACATACGGTATTTTTGAACGTTTATCAATTGGAAAGGTTTCTTTACTAAAATCTTTGGTAGCGTCTTATGTACGCTAAGTTTTTTTATTACAATTTTTTTGTTTAAACACTTAAACCTTCAAATTGTAATTGTTAACTTTTTACCAGTGCAATATTTATATTATGTAAATAATTATTATGTTTACTCGAATTTAAAAAAAACTATAATTATATTATTCTTGTTAGATGAACATTTGTATGACAATACTTGTGCTGGTTATGTATGCATGTTTACTCTTTGGTGTCAATGAAATACCATGTTTTTACTTTACGATTGCTGTTTAGATTAAGTTATAGTTTTTTTTAAACAACTCTTGTGTATTCTTCAGACTAATTTAAGGGCGTTCAAAGTTGACATAATAATGAAACACAGAATGTTATTCGAGCAAGTGTATCTGATTTTACGATCTTATTGTGGGAAATTTCAGGAATAGCCCAGCGAATTATTCACCCTTATTCTAGTTCCGTCCAATTTGTTATTTCAACAATATTCCAAGTACCGACCAACTTGTTATTTCACCATTATTCCAAGTACCGACCAACTTGTTATTTCACCATTATTCCAAGTACCGACCAACTTGTTATTCCACCATTATTCCAAGTACCGACCAACTTGTTATTCCACCATTATTCCAAGTACCGACCAACTTGTTATTCCACCATTATTCGAAGTACCGACCAACTTGTTATTCCACCATTATTCCAAGTACCGACCAACTTGTTATTTCACCATTATTCCAAGTACCGACCAACTTGTTATTCCACCATTATTCCAAGTACCGACCAACTTGTTATTCCACCATTATTCCAAGTACCGACCAACTTGTTATTCCACCATTATTCCAAGTACCGACCAACTTGTTATTCCACCATTATTCCACGCACCGTTCAACCTATTATTCCACCACCAATGTATTTGTTAATTCCAGCATTCTCGTAATTCCCCTACTCAACTTCAATCGCCTTCTTTATGTTCCAGCCATATGCATCTTGTCTTTTTCCTTCAAACATTATCTTCCGTATTTCAAGTACTGTAGTTTATTTTCCTGTCATTCTTTTCTACTTTCTTTAGCCCCTTTTTTGAATTTCTTAATCTGATATCTTCAGTTCTATATTCTTATTTAAAAAGTGTTGGCAAGTTAGTGTGTGTGTTTCTGTGAGACAGAGAGAGAGAGAGAGAGAGAGAGAGAGAGAGAGCGAGAAAGAGAGAAAGAGAGATAGAGAGAGAGAGAGAGTAGAGCGTGAAAGACAAAAAGAGAAAGAATGTGAAAAAGGAAAAGAGAGAGTTTATGTGTGTGCGGAAGAAGGAGAGAGCGTATGTGTGAGAGAGAAAAGATAGAAGTAACGAGTTCGCCCGTGTGTTTGTGTTTGTGTGAGAGAGTTTATGTACTGCATTAACGAGAAAATATGTGTGTGAGAGTTTAAATACTGTATTAAAGAGAAAATATGCGTGAGAGAGTTTATATACTGTATTAAAGAGAAAATATGCGTGAGAGAGTTTATATACTGTATTAAAGAGAAAATATGCGTGAGAGAGTTTATATACTGTATTTAAGAGAAAATCTGTGTGTGAGAGATTGTGTGAGAGAGTATGTCATGTGTGAGAGAGGCAGAGAATATGTATATGGGAGAGAGAGAGAGAGAGAGAGAGAGAGAGAGAGAGAGATAGTGAGTGTGTGTAATAGCTGTTTTAGTCCATCCCATCCTTGATAAAGGCCTATTAGTAGAGACGTCGCCACACTTACGTGACTGTAAACATCTAAAACAGTCTAACAATTGTCTCCGTCATAAACTATCAATGCCTGCTATGTCTCGTCTCCCCCCTGTCTATAACTGTCAATGCCTGCTATGTCTCGTCTCCCCCCTGTCTATAACTGTCAATACCTGCTATGTCTCGTCTCCCCCTGTCTATAACTGTCAATTCCTGCTATGTCTCGTCTCCCCCTGTCTATAACTGTCAATGCCTGCTTTGTCTCGTCTCCCCCCTGTCTATAACTGTCAATACCTGCTATGTCTCGTCTCCCCCCTGTCTATAACTGTCAATGCCTGCTATGTCTCGTCTCCCCCTGTCTATAACTGTCAATGCCTGCTATGTGTCGTCACGCTCCCTGTCTATAACTGTCAATGCCTGCTATGTCTCGTCCCCCCCCCCCTGTCTATAACTAGCAATGCCTGCTATGTGTCGTCTCCCCCCCCCCCCCCCTCTGTCTATAACTATCAATGCCTGCTATGTCTCGTCTCCCCCTGTCTATAACTATCAATATAAAAGAACGTCTTTATTTCTTTACATTACCAATGAAATGTCGTTTTTGTTTTTCCATGAAATCAAGGCCGAATTGCCGTCAAAATTTTGAAGTGCTGCGAAATTGTTGGATTTATTTTTAATTTTCGTACAATTGTTATTTTAATACTTTATTGTTCTTGTTGCTTTTATTTGAAATTGCAATAACTTATTATTGCTGCTATAATGTTCGTATCATTTGTTATCTCAATGGGCCGCCTCTCGCCCATCAAGACAATCCAGGCAGGTTACCGGGATCAGAACTACTCGACTCTTTCTTCAACTCCTCTGTGCTGTCTACAATGTGATGTGCTCCTGAAACATGGACACTTGCAAAAGAAATGGAGACAAAAACTACGATTGACCCAAGACTCTCTAAAGAGACGTTAGTCGGACTTACTTTCGATAACCAACGGATTCAGAATCACCACAATTCCGACCTTGGGCAAATACGTTTCATTGGGGTGGGATGTAGTTGTTCAAGTAAACAAGGACAAATATCAGTAGGCTGCCACTCACTCTCTTGGTCCAGCAACCTCACAAAGTTATTGACCAGAGGTCAGCCGCCATGAAAGCTTTTTCCTTTTCTGCCATGAGATCCACCAAAGTACATGATTCTTGCATTCTTGGGCAGTTATACAGATGTTAGGGCTCTTTGATGGCCCCACATTTTTGGGTAGTTATACAGATGTTCGGGTTCTTGGATGGCTCCACTTTCTTGGATAGTTATACAGATGTTCGGGCTCTTGGATGGCTCCACTTTCTTGGGTAGTTATACAGATGTTAGGTCTCTTTGATGGCCCCACATTTTTGGGCAGTTATACAGATGTTCGGGCTCTTGGATGGCTCCACATTCTTGGGCCGTTATACAAATGATAGGGCTCTTTGATGGCCCCACATTTTTGGGTAGTTATACAGATGTTCGGGCTCTTGGACGGCTCCCCATTCGCAGACATCGTTGTCCGTATATCCCCAGTTTACAAGTTGAATATCTTCACCTGAACTCTAATTTGTTCAAGGCTCTCTTTACAGCGTACAGCCTTTTATCCTCTGTCGCAAGTTCTTCTTTGTTCTCCATCCATTCCTCACCATATATTTTGAATTTTTCGGTGCGGTTTTGCTCGTGTTGCTGGTTTGTACATTGTACAGTGTGAAGGACACTTTACTCGTGTTGCTGGTTTGTACATTGTACAGTGTGAAGGACACTTTACTCGTGTTGCTGGTCTGTTCATTGTACAGTGTGAAGGACCCTTTGCTCGTGTTGCTGGTCTGTTCATTGTACAGTGTGAAGGACACTTTACTCGTGTTGCTGGTCTGTTCATTGTACAGTGTGAAGGACACTTTACTCGTGTTGCTGGTCTGTTCATTGTACAGTGTGAAGGACACTTTACTCGTGTTGCTGGTCTGTTCATTGTACAGTGTGAAGGACACTTTGCTCGTGTTACTGGTCTGTTCATTGTACAGTGTGAAGGACACTTTGCTTGTGTTGCTGGTCTGTACATTGTACAATGTGAAGGACACTTTGCTCGTGTTGCTGGTCTGTACATTGTACAGTATGAAGGACACTTTTCCTTGATTTCACTCGTTCCCCTTTCTGTGTTATAACCAAACAGGAGGTGCCTCTGATCACATGACTGTTTTTAACCTTTCGACTTCTGACGCAAAACATCTCCTGGGGGTGCAATGCCAGCGATTGTATTAACTTTTCCCTTTAGTGTTGGCTTAAGACGCCCTATTACATTGCAACATGCCTCATTTACTGCTTCATCGACATGTCTCGTGTGTGCTGACTCGTTCCATATCGACGCGGCGTATTCTGCTGCAGAAATGAACATAGCGAGGATCGATGTGAGCAGCACAGTTGTTGATGCTCACCATGTCGTGGTTGTTAGCTTACGTGGTATGTTATTTAGAACGCTAACTTCCTGTTTCTCAGCCTTACAGTGTTCTTTATAGGACAGTGTTCGATCTATTGTAATTATTGGTGCTTAGGTGTATCGTTATGTTCACGTTTATGCCAAATCACCTGAATGATGGGCATGTCACATACTTAAAATAAATGATGAACGTTGGAACGCGCCAACAGCAGTCTGGAACCAACAAAGTGCAAAAGTATTGTTGGATTGACCTTCCAACGCGTTTGTCAGGTGCACTGGCCATCCACTACAACAGCAACTGAAGTACAGCTGGATACCCACTGGACCCCCATAGTGCAGGATAAAGATCGTTGGAGACGATGTTCGGACAACTGGCACTGAAGTAATCAAGTAATTTCCATTCCCGTGTTTTGTACTGTGATGAGTGCGGGACCAGAGCCAACATTACAACTCAATGTCGTTGGGGCCTGCCTATGGTTCTACATCGGGGGGTTTCTGTAGGAGTATGTGTGCAGGATTAGCTGGCCTCAAACGTTCCCCAGTCATTTTGTATGATGTGCTTTTAATGCTATGCTTTGCTTTCCGTCAAGCCGCAGCGTCCGTGCATCTAACAAACAAAATTATCTTCCACATCTTTACTATAATGTATAGATCGCTTTACAACACTTTATCATTATTATTATTATTATTTTTATTACTCGAATAACTATTATTGATAACAGCAATACTATATATTGTTATTAATATTAGGTTCCCATTGCTCCTGGTTCACACAAGACTGAGACTTGGCCCTCAATTATAGCCGGCCTCAACTACCACATCCTTTATACCGTCTGCTTTGGTTTTTGCTCTTTTCGACAATCAGTTTCTTGTCTGTACGGAACGTCTGTAGTGTGAAAGTTGACATGGCTGTACAGAACATATGTGAGTTTGACATGTACATGGCTGTACAGAACATGTTAGTGTGACATGTACATGGCTGTACAGAACATATGTGAGTGTGACATGTACATGGCTGTACAAGACATATGTTAGTGTGACAGTTGACATGACTGTACAGAACATATGTGAGTGTGACATGTACATGGCTGTACAAGACATATGTTAGTGAGACAGTTGACATGACTGTACAGAACATATGTTAGTGGGACAGCTGGCACGATTGTACAGAACATATGTTAGTGTGACAGCTGGCACGATTGTACAGAACATATGTTAGTGTGACAGCTGGCACGATTGTACAGAACATATGTAAGTGTGACAGCTGGCACGATTGTACAGAACATATGTTAGTATGACAGCTGGCACGATTGTACAGAACATATGTTAGTGTGACAGCTGGCACGATTGTACAGAACATATGTTAGTGTGACAGCTGGCACGATTGTACAGAACATATGTTAGTGGGACAGCTGGCACGATTGTACAGAACATATGTTAGTGTGACAGCTGGCACGATTGTACAGAACATATGTTAGTGTGACAGCTGGCACGATTGTACAGAACATATGTTAGTGGGACAGCTGGCACGATTGTACAGAACATATGTTAGTGTGACAGCTGGCACGATTGTACAGAACATATGTTAGTGTGACAGCTGGCACGATTGTACAGAATATATGTTAGTGTGACAGCTGGCACGATTGTACAGAAAATATGTTAGTGTGACAGCTGGCACGATTGTACAGAACATATGTTAGTGTGACAGCTGGCACGATTGTACAGAACATATGTTAGTGTGACAGCTGGCACGATTGTACAGAACATATGTTAGTGTGACAGCTGGCACGATTGTACAGACCGTTAGTGAGTGTGACAGTTGGCACGATTGTACAGAACATATGTTAGTGTGACAGCTGGCACGATTGTACAGAACATATGTTAGTGGGACAGCTGGCACGATTGTACAGACCGTTAGTGAGTGTGACAGTTGGCATGACTGCACAGAACATATGTTAGTGGGACAGACACAAGGCCCGCTTACACAACTAACAATTCTTTTTTACATAATAACCAGTTAAAGATAATGAACGCGACGGTTCACAATTGTTCTATGTACTATTTTCAACTGTTCTATGTACTATTATTAACTGTTCTATGTACTATTTTCAACTGTTCTATGTGCTATTATAAACTGTTCTATGTGAAATTCTCAACTGTTCAGTCTACTATTCTCAACTGTTCTATGTACTATTTTCAACTGTTCTATGTGCTATTATAAACTGTTCTATGTGCTATTATCCACTGTTCAGTCTACTATTCTCAACTGTTCAGTCTACTATCATCAACTGTTCTGTCTACTATCCTCAACTGTTCTATGTATTATTCTCAACTGTTCTATCTACTATTCTCATCTGTGTTTATGTGCCATTCTCCACTTTTCTATATGCTATTCTCAACTGTTCTATGTACTATTTCCATTGTTCTATCTGCTATGCTCAATTGTTATATTTCATATTCTCAAATGTTCTATGTTCTATTTATGCAGGAATCTCCTGCTATTCCCGTTGTCCAAGTCCTGTTTTCAGCGGGCCAAGTGCCTCGCCATCCAACGACCGCAACCGCCGGTACTACCTACCTTATCATTACGAGCATCAGCAACAACAGCATCACGAAGAGGAGTCTGGTCCAAGCGGCAGCTTGGTCAATCAAGACAGACCAATGTTGCTTCTTCAATCTCAAGTAGGTCTCGCCAGCTGCACACAAATCATCATCGCCATCATCCACAGTGGCATCATCATCATCACCACTCACCATTAAAACTCTTCATCACCACTCATCATCACCACTCACCATTACCACTCACCATTACCACTCATCATTACCACTCACCACTCACAATCACCACTCACCATTACCACTCACCATTACCACTCACCATTACCACTCACCATTACCACTCATTCGCACCACTCATCATCACCACTCATCATCACTTTCATTGTTATCTTCACTGTCATCAATGTTTTTACTGTTATCGAAGTACTAAGTCATTCACATTTACCTTATCTACTCTCATTTATAAACTGCTTTCTTCAGTAAACAGTTTGTGTACAGGTAATTCTTCTATTCGTTGCTATCTCTTTCTCCATCTCTCTCTCTCTCACTCTCTCTCTCTCTCTCTATCACTCTCTGTCACTATCTTTTTTATCTCTATATTTCTTTTTATTTCTCTCTTTCACTATGTCTCTCTCTCTCTCTCTCTCTCTCTCTATATATATATATATATATATATATATATATATATATATATATATATATATATATATATATATATATATATATATTTATTTATAGCTCTCTATCTCTCTAAATATATATATCTCTCTAATTCGTTATCTCTCTCTTTCTATTTCTCTCCTTCACGCTTTGTCTATCTCGCTCTATCTCCCTCTTTCCCCTACCTCACGATGTTTCGCACTTACTATGTGTATTGTCCTGTTTTCCCTCCAGCTGAAGTAAAGAGTCACTGTTACAGTCATCTCCTTTAGAAAAGCTACGATAAATCACTTTATGTGCTCTGGCAGTTGTGACTTGTGAAGTGATCGGTTTTACAAGATGGGATTGCTAAACCCATTCATAACTCTCTTTTGTAGTCTTTTACGACAAGCAGGGAAATACAGTAATCAAATTCTTTACTCCCTGTTAAGGTATTCCGATATTAACTCAAAATCCACCACGCGTAGAATATATGTATACACACACTTCCTTTTTCTGTACCCTTTGGAGGTCGTCCTCTGCTACTTCTGGCGTGTCTGACCTCTAAGTGTCAATCATCGGCTACTACAGAGCTCATATTCATTATTTCAAAATGGAAATGAAAAAAGAAATATTTTTTGTGTAAAGCTACAACACTGGCGAATCAGCAGTACGCTGACGCCCACACACCACTTGGTTAGGTCAAATCGGAATGACATTGTTATTTCATCCAGGCTGGGACTCACCCATCGTTTATATGGGCTATTGCGCAACCGGCCCTTGTCACCTAAATGTAATACCAACGCACCGAGCTAACCAGCCCTGCCCTATCTTACCCTGCCCTATCTTACCCTGCCCTATCATACCCTGCCCTATCTTACCTTGTGCTATCCTATCCTGCCCTATCCTACCCTGCCCTATCCTACCCTGCCCTATCATACCCTGCCCTATCTTACCTTGTGCTATCCTACCCTGCCCTAACCAACCCTGCCCTATCTTACCCTGCCCTATCTTACCCTGCCCTATCATACCCTGCCCTATCTTACCTTGAGCTAACCAACCCTGCCCTATCTTACATTGAGCTAACCAACCCTGCCCTATCTTACCTTGTGCTAACCAACCCTGCCCTATCCTACCCGACTCTATCTTACCTTGTCCTATCCTACCCTATCCTACGCTGCCCTATCCTACCCTGTCCTATCCTACCCTGCCCTATACTACCCTGCCATATCCTACCCTTCCCTATCCTACGCTGCCCTATCCTACCCTGCCCTATCCTATCCTGCCCTATTCTACCCTGCCCTATCCTACCCTGCCCTATCTTACCTTGTGCTATCCTAACCTGCCCTATCAAACCCTGCCCTATCCTATCCTGCCCTATTCTACCCTGCCCTATCCTACCCTGCCCTATCTTACATTTTGCTATCCTACCCTGCCCTATCCTACCCTGCCCTATCCTATCCTGCCCTATTCTACCTTGCCCTATCTTACATTTTGCTATCCTACCCTGCCCTATCCTACCCTGCCCTATCCTATCCTGCCCTATTCTACCCTGCCCTATCCTACCCTGCCCTATCTTACATTTTGCTATCCTACCCTGCCCTATCCTACCCTGCCCTATCCTACCCTGCCCTATCCCACCCTGCCCTATCCGACCCTACCCTATCATACCCTGCCCTATCCTACCCTGCCCTATCCCACCCTGCCCTATCCTACCCTACCCTATCCTACCCTGCCCTATCTTACCCTACCCTATTCTACCCTGCCCTATCCTACCCTGCCCTATCCTACCCTGCCCTATCCTACCCTGCCCTATCCTACCCTACCCTATTCTACCCTGCCCTATCCTACCCTGCCCTATCCTACCCTACCCTATCCTACCCTGCCCTATCCTACCCTGCCCTATCCTACCCTACCCTATTCTACCCTGCCCTATCCTTCCCTACCCTATCCTACCCTGCCCTATCCTACCCTGCCCTATCCTACCCTGCCATATCCTACCCTACCCTATTCTACCCTGCCCTATCCTATCCTGCCCTATCCTACCCTGCCCTATCCTACCCTGCCCTATCCTACCCTGCCCTATCCTACCCTACCCTATTTTCATCAGAAAGTGCTTGTCAAAACGTCAGCAAAGCACTTTCATATTTGATTGTTCCAACCAACGCACATTTTGAACGAAGGAATAAAGTATTTCAGTTTTTAATCTGTGATGTTCTTTACTGTGCTATTTAGCAATACAATCTCAAATGAAAGTCTTCTGATCTTGCATGAATCACATAAGATTACATTTGTTTCTTCGCTGTCAAGCTAGCATCGTTTTAACGGTCATTAGTGGCTTTGAAAAGCATACATAAGGGCAGATATAGCCCTCTGTGTTTCTATATGCAACCTTTTCTTAACCATTCATTTAATTTCTTGAACAAAAGTTTAACTTGATCAAGTCTAGAAGTATTTTTAAGTTAGATTTCTTTCAAATTTACGCTGCCTAAAAAGGAGAACTTCGAACCCCAAACATATGTTGCTGGATAAATGTGAAAGTTTGTCTTTTCATCAAGAGTTCAAAGTTAATGTTCAAGTTTAGTTTGTCTTCAAACAATAGCAGTATTAATATTGTTGGTCGTCATTAGGATACAACATATGTCAGGCATGACGCAAACACTGGGATAATGAGAGAGTGATCGGTACTGAAGCTACAACGTGGATTTGGCAACTAATCGATTGACTTGCCCAACATACAACAGACAAACCTTAATACAGTGATATATGGTGCCCCACGCCGGAAGGTCTCCAGTGTCAAAAAAGAAATGAACAGTAGCTAGACTGCTAGGTATATCGAAAAATACTTCTAAGGAGGGTTGTGCATAGACTCTCTACCCCATTTTGAAGGAGATTTAAGCAATAAACATTTCATTAGATACAGGCAGGTCAACACTTAATGACTTGGTGCGAATGTGTAGAGACGGCCTCTGCTCAACAGGGAACTGATAAAGCATGTGTGGATGTATGGATTGTATGGATTGTATGGATTGTATGGATTGATACGGTTTCCTAGCAAACTCTTTAGTAACGAGGAGGACGATAACTAGAAGATGCAAGCTTGACTGTGATGTAACCCGCTAGCCATTTCATCCACTATACAGTCCTAGACAGAAGGAGTTTCATACCAGCATTGGATCATAAGGATACAACATCAACAGGAGACCCCTACATTGGATCATAAGGATACAACATCTACAGTAGACCCCTACATTGGATCATAAGGATAGAACATCTACAGTAGACCCCTACATTGGATCATAAGGATACAACATCTACAGGAGACCCCTACATTGGATCATAAGGATACAACATCAACAGGAGACCCCTACATTGGATCATAAAGATACAACATCTACAGTAGACCCCTACATTGGATCATAAGGATACAACATCTACAGGAGACCCCTACATTGGATCATAAGGATACAACATCTACAGGAGACCCCTACATTGGATCATAAGGATACAACATCTACAGTAGACCCCTACATTGGATCATAAGGATACAACATCAACAGTAGACCCCTACATTGGATCATAAGGATACAACATCAACAGGAGACCCCTACATTGGATCATAAGGATACAACATCAACAGGAGACCCCTACATTGGATCATAAGGATACAACATCAACAGTAGACCCCTACATTGGATCATAAGGATAGAACATCAACAGGAGACCCCTACATTGGATCATAAGGATACAACATCTACAGGAGACCCCTACATTGGATCATAAGGATACAACATCAACAGGAGACCCCTACATTGGATCTTAAGGATGCAACATCTACACGACGCCTCCTGCATTGAATCATAAAGAAGCAACCTTTTCTTGCGTGAAAGATTATTTTACGTCGTCTTTTTCTTTTCATTTCAATAGTTTCTAGCTGATGCGTCGTATGGCTCTGCATGTTTTAGCAAGGCGTTTCTTGACCTCCTCGCTGAGTTGTAATTTATGAACTCCACAATCCAGGTGCTTGTCCCAAATGAGAGCAGACTAATAGAGAAAACAGATCCAGCCCTGGATCTAAATATCTTCAGCTACGACATCAATAACAGAGTATATATGAACCAAAATGGTCAGTCAAACGTGTTGCCTTAAAAAATGAATGCACCACATTATGGTCTGCACCACTTTCTAAATTCTTCAGACGGATTAACTCATGGCACCATCTGGTATCGCCATTTCTCCGACGAATAAACCATTAATGCTGGTGTTTCTATCACGTGTTAGAACTATCCATCATTTGTTCACGTGATATTCAAAATTTGACCGTTGTAAACATCTGGATTCAGAAACTTGTGATAATTCTTGACAATTGGATTTTCAACAAACCACATTTATTGTCCATAATTTGCACATCGTCGAGTCCTCACCATTAAAAACGCGTGCGTCACGTGATATGATAACAGGGTCTTCGGGTGACGCGTGCTGGTGTGCTGTGACCTTCTACACGACGGTAGGAATTCGGACATTTACGACGAAATCCCCCAGGGGTCCTAGACTATTCAACACAGTTAGTTCTCGTCGTGTTAATGAGCCGGGGCAGATATTGAGAAAATTCAACACGAATGACCAAATGTAAAAACTAACATTAGTTAGTGGTTTTCAATTTCAGTTTGTTGAGAGGAATAATTCCTTAACTATTTAGGTAGATGTAAGTCTAAGAGCTGCCGGTGTCGTCGGGGATAACGTGAGAGCGACATGGGGCCTGAATTTCAGGTTTCGGATGTAATGTTCCCTTCTTGCACCAAGTTTCACTAAAAGTAAGTTAGGCTCTGAATTACAGCCGGATAGACTGAAGCGTGTTGATACCGGGGATGCTCTTTTTCTTCGGCTTTCCTCCTGAAAAGGGCGTTGTGACCTAGGGTTGTAGGTTACATCGAGGCCACAATATCTGCACGTTTCGGCCCGACACATCTGGTTTCAGCCGGCTTCTGTGAGTACTAGCGGTGCCTTCCCGCTGCGATCCATATTCCTTTACCAGACTACACTACTAACTTGTGCCTTCTGTTTCCAGGCCCACCAAGTGGAGCCAGAATAGAGTCTTGGTTCGATTTGGTTCGCAGACCCTCATGCAAACAGCCAGCTATAAGTAGCCAGCTGCTGTCACCTCGTACGCTGATGCATTTTGATCCCATACCGGGGATCGAACCCGAAACCATTTACACGTGAAACACGCACTGTAACACCCCCCCCCCCCCTCCTCCAATCAAAAGATCAACGTGCAACATGTAGGTCATTAGTACATAAAGGAAGTTGTAATTTACAGATCACTAAAACAGATAGATAATTAGAATATATTGATCACTATTTCACATAGATAATTCTAATATATTGACCACTGGTACAGGTAGATAATTATAATATATTGATCACTGGTACAGGTAGATAATTAGAATATATTGATCACTATTTCACATAGATAATTATAATATATAGATCAGTAGTACATATAGATAATTCTAATATATTGATCACTAGTATAGACAGATAATGGCTAATATATAGATCACTAGTAGATAAATACAATTCTGAAATATTAGTGACTAGTCATCATTATGTAGCATGTCTTTTGTCGAACGTGTTCCCATCACAGCTTGTCTGAAAGATGGTCGTTCCCTAGCCAAATCTCCAGCTTCCGCCAAAGTCATGCCCAGACATTCCTTGTTATCTTGGTGCCATCGTCGTCTTGGTCTACCCCTGCCTCTTTTGCCTGGCACCATACCTTCCATCACTGTTCTCTCAAGACCGTTGTGTCTCTTGATATGACCAAATTATTTCAATGCTTGGATTAGCTCTGCTGGGATATCACCGTATCCCTGGGACTTTCCCTTTTTCAGATTTTTGAATGCCTAGCGTACTTCATCCAGTATTGGTTCAGGTTTTTTCTTCTAAATTGGTAGTACTCAAATTGAGCCCTTGTTTTGTCTTCATACATGATTCTGCAATACTCTCTCCGCCTTTTCAGTATGTCTTTGGTTTCTGTTAGTAAATTGTTCTCTTTATCATTGGCGACATGTGCAACCGGACGGAATTACTTTGTCAGTATTCTTTTCTCCGTAAAGGCATCCACCTTTCTGTCTTGTTGCTGTAGATCTTCTACGTTTTTACCAGCGTCCATTATGAACCTCGTTTTATCTTTTCTCATTTCTCTTCCAACTTTTTCTGCGTAGTATGCATGTGCAGTGTTGGTCTTCTCTCGTTCCATTTGCTTTAATGTTATTCTTTCTTCTATGAGTTTCAGTGTTTCATCTGATATTTAGCTTTGTTTCTTGTGTGACACTCTGTGAATCCTTTAATGCGCTACCGAGATTTGAAGGGCCCCGGCGTGTGTGGTCAACTCATCAGTTGTCATCTCTTCATGTGCCGTCAGTAATGCCTCAAACTTGTTTTTCACTTTGATGTTGTATTCATTAAGTGTTGCTGTTACGTCAAAGCGTATTGGTTGAAAACCACTGTCAATGCTACTTAGTCTTGTCTTGAAAATGATGCATACGCAAAAAATTGATGACATCAACTACGCTGGCGAGATGGTCTGCTGAGATACCTAGGTCCGAAATGGTATGACACGGCGAAAGATCGGACTGCATACAGGACATTGTTGGCTACCTCGCATTATGTTTTAGAGAGCACGCATACATTTCTAACAAATAAGGTTAATGTTATGTTTTAGAATCACACATCTTTTCCTAACAAATATATCTAATATTCTCTTTAGAGATTTATACATCCTTTACTAACAAATATGTTTAATGTAATCTTTTAAAGAGTGCATATACTTAACTTTCTCTCTACCACTAGGACTAATAGTAACTGCAATTGTAGGTAGTACTTAAGCAGTAGTTTGAGAAAATAAAACGATTCTCTTCACATCCGAATGTAATAGTATTGCTTTATGAAGCATACGAAAATGAGGAAGGAAACGTTTGCAAGTACAATATTGTGAATAAATACTGATACCATCGGAAGACATAGTGTAAGCTCAGTACAATCATGAAAATCAGGAGCATAGTGAAGAATAAACACTCACGTAAACATTGAATAAATACATGTTTCTCTTTTCTCTAGACCAGCTACGACGCAGGTGGAGCCCTAACCGGAAGTCATTTTACTTCCGGTCCCTATTCGAACTCACTGACAGCTCAGTCAGCAATGGCCGACATCAATATCCTGGCAGCTTCGTTCTCGCTGCCCATGCACGATTTTCAAGCGGATGTGACATCGTATGGTGGAGAAAACCTATCGCCTGACCACTTCTCTCCTGGTTATGAAAGCAGCCAGATAAGTGGGATGACATTTGACCAGCAGACGCAACAGCAGGGCACATCACACGGCTACATCGACACGTACAATTTCGATAACAGCTACATACACCCGCGTGAATTAGCGAAGCATGGCTCCTACAGCTCGACTTCAAATCCCTCAGCTAACAGCAGTGTTGGCATCAACAACAACATTACGTCATTGACAAACAACAACACAGCTAGCAACAATAGCAGCAACCACAGCGGCACCAGCACACACAGTCATAGTTCTGTCAGCCCTAGTGCCAGCATGTTCGTTGACGCCACTGGGATTGACAAATACGCTGTAGGACCAGCACACAACATAGCCGAGGACATCTACGGTCAAAGTTTTTCAGGGCATGATCCAGACTTCTATAGTGAGCAGCAGCGTTATGTGGCTGATTCATCTGCTAAGTTCGTCCTGGATGCCTCCAAAGTCTATCCCAAGCATCATTTTTCTGAAGGCAGCACACAGGATTTGGTCTTTTCACAGTCGGCAATGGCGTACTCAGATCACGAACAAAAACCGACACACTTTTACGGCCATGCAGTGTACGACCCTCCGAACACTGGCCCATACTGCCATGATGGAGGTAGCTTGTACCAGCCCTACCACCCGGCCTTCTACGGCGGGCAGGGAGTACATTGCCCACCAGGAATGCCTTTCTCTTCTCCAGGAGTCCATCATGGGAGCTCGTACAGAAGCGATCTGTCTCTTCCAATGGCTGCTCACCACACGTCACATTTGCATCACTCTCACAGGAGAACGTCCCTCACAATACCCACACCACCTATTTCTGATAGGTACGTTTTGTTATTACAATGTAAGAGAGAGTGTGTGAGAGAGTGTGTGAGTGTCTTTGTGAGTGTGTGAGAGAGAGTGTGTGAGAGTGCGTTTTTGAGTGTGTGAGAGAGATATAGTGTGTGAGAGAAGTATGTGTGTGTTTGTGAGTGTGTGAGAGAGTGTGGGTGTCTATGTGTGTGAAAGAGAATGTGGGTGAGAGTCTGTGAGTGAGAGAGAGATAGTGAGTGAGAAAGAGTGTGTGGGTCTGTGTGTGTGAAAGAAAATGTGGGTGAGAGTCTGTGTGTGAGAGAGTGTATGTGAGAGTGTGTGTGTGTGTGTGTGTGTGTGTGTGTGTGAGAGAGTGAGTGTGTATGTGAGTGTGTGTGTTGTTCGTGTTTATTTGCAATAATTGATCTTCATAACCTTACCACACACGTCATTATCTCCACATCCAATTCCCCTGCTTGTTTTATTATTGTGTTTGATGTAGCTACTTACGCGTGTGTGGTATGACCGCTTCTCCCAGTCGACCCAGCTGCAAATGGGTACATGCCGAAGCCAGTGAAACTACGGTATTATGTCGTATATCTGTCGTCGAAAAGCACTAGGAAGGCGTACAATTAGAATAGTAGTAGTATCGGCATGCTCCAGTCGACCCAGCTGCAAATGGGTACCTAGAATACGACGTTCTCTTTTGCCTGCAATTACCCAGGGCCTCGTAGGCCATCAACCAACCCTCGACAAGCAGCTCTGTCCTGTGCAATCGTTTCTACTTCCTTTCATCTTCCCCCTGTTTTTTTTACTTGCGCCTCCAGATCTCGTCTCCATGTATTCCTTTGCCTGCCTATGCCGCTTCCTCCCTGGGGGTTCCATGACGGGGATTACCTGGTGATACTGGACTGGGGCCATCTTAATGTATGACCCATCCGTCTCCATTTTCTTCCTAAGATTTCCTGTTCCAATTTACCTTGTCCCGCTCTCTCCCCCAGTCTGTCGTTTGTAACTTTGTCAAACCATTTTATACCAAGAATCTTTCTCAGGCATCTGTTGACAAAACCATGCAGTCTCCTGTCATTGCCTTTGTTTCCTCCGCTCCATACAGTAGGACTGGCTTCACATTTCAATTGAAAATCCTTATTTTTGTCTTCCTTCTTATGACTTTGGAGTTCCATATGGGTTTCAACATTCCGAATTCATCTCTTTCTTTTTGTATCCTTATTTTTTCATCCTCGTCTGTCCCTCCTTAGTTGTTGATACCTCTACCTCTTCCAGTGGGATTCCCCTCAGCCTGATTGGTTCTGTGTTTGACAGTAATTATTTTGGTCTTTTCCTCATGGATCTTCAAATCGACTTTAGGGGTATAATCCAGTCTATCCAGTCTGGAATATGACTATGGAAGCAAAAGGCGGTGAGAAAAGGAACGTGCCACCCTACAAGATGTGTCAGCTACTGAACTCTAACAACGTCATTACTCGACAGAGTTCTAACTTCTATGGGACAAACCATTACATTACGTCATTAGGAAAGGACAGTTACAGCACTAAGATAATAAGCAGTATAACATAAAAGAAAGAGATAGAGATAAAGAAAAAAGATGAAGAAGAAGAAGGAAGAGAAGAAGAAGAAGTAGAACAATAAGAAGAAGAAGAAGAAGAAGAAGAACAAGAAGAAGAAGTAGAACAAGAAGAAGAAGATGAAGAAGAAGAAGAAGAAGAAGAAGAAGAAAAAGAAGAAGTAGAAGAAGAAGAAGAAGAAGAAGAAGAAGAAGAAGAAGAAGAAGAAGAAGAAACTAGACTGCACATCACTTTGGGGTGGAAGGCAGGGAACAAGAGAGTTGGTAAACTGTTCCTGATATAGAAAATTGTAGACATGACTGCTGATCTGAACCAGACTTCATATCCTGTAAACAAGAAGAATGATATTGACAGTGTTCATTGTGAAATGAATAGGGAACATTCTCTTTGTTGCTTTCTTAAATGTCTTTTCCAACTGTATTAATTTAATATCTGAATATAAATGTCCTTGCATAAGGTTTTAGGATTATTTGGTTCAAGCCATTTTTTTGTTAACGTATGATCAAGCTCAAGATTTGTTGACATCGACATTTGACTACAACAACCACTGTCATTCGTAACTTGTAATCTGATTACGTGAGTTTATGACCATCTTCCTCAGCCTGGACCTCCAGAAATACCAGCTTCACTCCCCAGGGAGTCCATCAACCCCTCACAATCGCTCGCCGTCACTCAGAGATGGGGGTCACCCAATGAAAGAAAGCCTCTTGTGTGCCGTATGTGGAGACAACGCCGCGTGCCAGCACTATGGCGTCAGGACCTGCGAGGGCTGCAAGGGCTTTTTCAAAGTAAGTCACCGCGTCCAGCGCCGAGAGCAGTCAGAGGTCACTGTTATGTTATCCTTGACATGAGAAGAGGCAGGCGCAAGCAGCTCACGTGTCATATGCGAGAGTTAGCACATGAGCTCTCTATCTATTCTCTACCATCCATCCGCTACCTATCCATCGGCCGTGCCTACAACAAAGACACCTATTCTTACCCATTCACCTAGAACTCCATTGGACTATCGGCCCTTTCTATCATCACAGCTACCTATCCCGACCCATTCACCTAGAGATCCATCGACCAAGTTTACCATCACGGCTACCTATCCCACCCATTCACCTAGAGATCCATCGACCAAGTTTACCATCACGGCTACTTATCCTAACTCATTCACCTAGAGATCTATCGACTCAGCTTACCAACACGGCTATCTATCCCACCCATTCACCTAGAGATCCATCGACCAAGTTTACCATCACGGCTACCTATCCTAACCCATTCACCTAGAGATCCATCGACTCAGCTTACCATCACGGCTACATATCCTAACCCATTCTCTACAGATCAATCTACCTTGTCTACCATCATGGCTACCTACCATAACCCATTCTCTAGAGATCCATCTACCTTGCCTACCATCACAGCTACCTATTCTAACCCATTCTCTAGAGATCCATCGGCCCATTATTTATCGTAACATTTATGGAAGTTGTGCATTGTACTGTAAAAGAGGAAGTTCTGCAGCAGACAACCGCTGGTAAGAAATGAAGTGTTAGAGACTTCAGTATACTAAGCCACATCGTGTGAGGTGGGATGGCCAGTTCCTTTCCTGACTGCCTTTTTCTACCCTAATCGTAAGTCATGTACCCATTTACATCTGTGTTAGCTGGAGCTGCCGTTAGTGGGAGTTGAACTCCGTACCTTTGTCACGAAAAGCCAGTGGTCTACCACTGAGCCGATCAACCATTGTACTCTAACAACCCCAAAATATTTTTAAAAAGCTAACCATTATTTTGTATAATGAGATATTTCAGATTTTTTAAAATAATATTAGAATAATTTGTTGAAAATTATTGTGTAAATAAATGGTACACGTGTCTGAGGAAAAGAGATATCTCCTTGCTATCTCCTTGAGCATATGTCTGTTCAGTAGGTCGTGTCCTGTTCTGGTGTGACGAGTGGCGATATGTCCCTGCGGTAAAGAGTGTGATAATCATCGTTTGACTGGTCATTTTTTTTCTACTGGTTAAATTCTTATACTGGTCATTTTCTTCTGTCAGTACGGATAGTCATAGTTTGCCTGATCATGTTTTCTTCTGTCAGTACGGATAGTCATAGTTTGCCTGGTCATGTTCTCTTCTGTCAGTACGGATAGTCATAGTTTGCCTGGTCATGTTCTCTTCTGTCAGTACGGATAGTCATAGTTTGCCTGGTCATGTTCTCTTCTGTCAGCACGGATAGTCATAGTTTGCCTGGTCATGTTCTCTTCTGTCAGCACGGATAGTCATAGTTTGCCTGGTCATGTTCTCTCCTGTCAGTACGGATAGTCATAGTTTGCCTGGTCATGTTCTCTCCTGTCAGTACGGATAGTCATAGTTGGCCTGGTCATGTTTTCTTCTGTCAGTACGGATAGTCATAGTTTGCCTGGTCATGTTCTCTTCTGTCAGTACGGATAGTCATAGTTTGCCTGGTCATGTTCTCTTCTGTCAGTACGGATAGTCATAGTTTGCCTGGTCATGTTCTCTTCTGTCAGTACGGATAGTCATAGTTTGCCTGGTCATGTTCTCTTCTGTCAGTACGGATAGTCATAGTTTGCCTGGTCATGTTCTCTTCTGTCAGTACGGATAGTCATAGTTTGTCTGGTCATGTTCTCTTCTGTCCGTACGGATAGTCATAGTTTGCCTGGTCATGTTCTCTCCTGTCAGTACGGATAGTCATAGTTTGTCTGGTCATGTTCTCTCCTGTCAGTACTGATAGTCATAGTTTGCCTGGTCATGTTTTCTTCTGTCAGTACGGATAGTCATAGTTTGCCTGGTCATGTTCTCTTCTGTTAGTACGGATAGTCATAGTTTTCTTGGTGATGTTCTCTTCTGTCAGTACGGATAGTCATAGTTTGACTGGTCATGTTCTCTTCTGTCGGTACGGATAGTCATAGTTTGCCTGGTCATGTTCTCTTCTGCCAGCATGGATAGTTCTTTTTAACTTAAAGTGACGTGTTTTTGCTCTGCACCCCTAGGACCTTCACACCTTGGTTGGCCATCTTGCTTCATCTTGGCTTGGCTTTGTTGGCTCTCAATCTCCCGCTACCAAGCCCTGAACATTCTCAATCTCCCGCTACCAAGCCCTGAACATTCTCAATCTCCCGCTATCAAGCCCTGAACATTCTCAATCTCCCGCTACCAAGCCCTGAACATTCTCAATCTCCCGCTACCAAGCCCTGAACATTCTCAATCTCCCGCTACCAAGCCCTGAAAATGGCTTTGCAAGTATTAGAATGTAGTCCAAAGAACGGAAGCGCTGTGTCGCAGTTTACAGCTTGACTGCGATATTTGCTACTTTCGGTCCGATACATTCGACTTATAATAATAATAATGTTCTTGTGGGCGTCAAAGATCCGCTGCGTCGACGACTACTACCATGCCCAACTGTTGAGGCTATGTCCATGCGTAGTGTGTCGACCGAAATTCCAACAGACTTCCCAGGTGGAGCCGTGTACTCCCCAGCCTTCGGATGAGGGCCGCGAGGAGTGTGTTAGACCAATGTTTGTGTCAAGCTTTCCCTGTCTGTCTGTGTCAAACTTCCTGTTTCCACGTGTCCCGCCATCGAGGCTTCTGACTGTGTCCACCTGTTGGTCAGCGTGACCGCAGCCTATGCATTGCTCAGCTATGGGTCGCTAACTGCTGCAGCTCATGCACTGCTCAGTTATGGGTCGCTGACCGCTGCAGCTCATGCACTGCTCAGTTATGGGTCGCTGACTGCTGCAGCTCATGCATTGCTCAGCTATGGGTCGCTGACCGCTGCAGCTCATGCACTGCTCAGCTATGGGTCGCTGACCGCTGCAGCTCATGCATTGCTCAGCTATGGGTCGCTGACCGCTGCAGCTCATGCACTGCTAAGCGTCTGGATCCCAAGCTTGATCTCATGTATGGTTCAGCACTCATCTTGGAGATTAGAATAGACTAATAATAACTAAACAAAGATAATTCCCACCCAGCCTGATGACCGAAACCTGCGCAGACATAAAAGACTGATAAGTTGATAATAGTTGCCGAGCAATGTTTTAGATAAAGCAATAATACCCACACGTTCTATAATACCCACATTTACTTTAATAGTTGAGCGCAAGCAGTACTCGCGTTCATGTGAAATATCCTGATCAAGACCCCGCCTTAACTATGTGTTCGTGATCCCGGAGAGACTGTGTCAGATCGGGAAAGCCAAGTTCGTGTGTAGCGACACTGCAATCCACATATTGCTTCGCTTACTGATTAGCCTCAAATTGCACCTCCGTCTTCTCAACTGTGCCTCTGGATGTAGGAATAGTCACTGTAACCAGCTACGAAAGAAACGTCGTCAATAATGGACTCAGCTCAGCAGAAGCAATTTTGAACATTAAAAACAACAACAAAGTACGTAAGTGTTTCAACTGCACAGTGACACGGCTTGTCAAAAGTACGGGTCGGTCAACGCAGGCTCATGTCAGCTGATATCTGCGGTTCTATCACCTGCAGGTCAGGACCATTACCATTTAGTGGAAACAGTCATCCGGAGGTTGGAATACCGACCTATAGTACAATCTCGGTCAACCTACCTAACACCGGTCAGCGTATTAAAACGGTCAACTTATTTAACACCGGTCAGTGTCTAAATACAGGAAACTTATAAAACACTGGTTAGTGTATCAAATTGCAAGCAACAAATACAACACTGGTTAGTGTATCTTCTTCTTCTTCTTTCGTTCGCTTTAAAATATTATCTATATCTGCAATGTTGTGTCTTGTATAAACTTCATTGTCTTTTGTAGTTCACACACAGGTCCATAAAGTTTCTCTTCCAGTGTTGTTTCTATGGGACAGTGAGATTTTCTCTGTAAATCATATTCGGGGCAGTTTTGTAGTATGTGCTCTTATCTAAATACAGGAAACATATAAAACACTTGTTAGTGTATCTAAATACAGGAAACATAAAATACCTGACATGAGAGGTATTTTTTTTTTAAACAGTAATTTCTTCTTCTTCTTCGTACGCTGTCATACGTCAACCTAAACATTAGTTTAACTTACACCGTTTATTGTGTCTAAAGAACATGGCTATTGCATCTAAAAATGTATATATTATTAGCTAATGTATATATCATCAGCTAATGTATCTATCATCAGTTAATGTATATATCATCAGTTAATGTATCTATCATCAGTTAATGTATCTATCATCAGTTAATGTATATATCATCAGTTAATGTATCTATCATCATCTAATGTATCTATCATCAGCTAATGTATCTATCATCAGCTAATGTATCTATCATTCGCTACTGTATATATCATAAGCTAATGTATTTATCATCAGTTAATGTATCTATCATCAGTTAATGTATCTATTAACGAATAGTTAACACCAGTGTGCCGTCAGTGCTGCTGTACTTGGAATCCTGCTATTCAAACAGGCATGTGGTTGCCAGGTACAAGCCGAAGACTGTCCGTAGTACGAATTTTTTTTTAAATTCCCACGGCTTACTAGGCCTGAGGATAGGTTCAAATAATTTGGGTCGATTTTTAACTTGAATGTTGTCCGGTCAGTGACCGTTAAGTCTACTCTTTTCGATTCTAACTGCCAATGGATTTTTAACGTGCTCGACATTGAACATGGGTGTCCTATCTCACTACCCAGAGATCAGGTGTCCTATCTCACTACCCAGAGATCAGGTGTCCTATCTCACTACCCAGAGATCAGGTGTCTTATCTCACTACCCGAGATCAGGTGTCTTATCTCACTACCCAGAGATCAGGTGTCTTATCTCATTACCGAGATCAGGTGTCCTATCTCACTACCCGAGATCAGGTGTCCTATCTCACTACCCAGAGATCAGGTGTCCTATCTCACTACCCGAGATCATGTGTTTTATCTCACTACAAAGAGATCAGGTGTCCTATCTCACTACCCAGAGATTAGGTATCTTATCTCACTACCCCAGATCAGGTATTTTATCTCACTACCCGAGATCAGGTGTCCTATCTCACTACCCGAGATCAGGTGTCTTATCTCACTACCCGAGATCAGGTGTTTTATCTCACTACCCGAGATCAGGTGTCTTATCTCACTACCCGAGATCAGGTGTTTTATCTCACTACCCGAGATCTGGTATTTTATCTCACTACCCAGAGATCAGGTGTCTTATCTCACTACCCGAGATCAGGTGTTTTATCTCACTACCCGAGATCAGGTGTCTTATCTGACTACCCGAGATCAGGTGTTTTATCTTACTACCCGAGATCATGTGTTTTATCTCACTACAAAGAGATCAGGTGTCCTATCTCACTACCCAGAGATTAGGTGTCTTATCTCACTACCCCAGATCAGGTATTTTATCTCACTACCCGAGATCAGGTGTCCTATCTCCCTACCCGAGATCAGGTGTCTTATCTCACTACCCGAGATCAGGTGTTTTATCTCACTACCCGAGATCAGGTGTCTTATCTCACTACCCGAGATCAGGTGTTTTATCTCACTACCCGAGATCTGGTGTTTTATCTCACTACCCGAGATCAGGTGTCTTATCTCACTACCCGAGATCAGGTGTCTAATCTGACTACCCGAGATCAGGTGTCTTATCTGACTACCCGAGATCAGGTGTCTTATCTGACTACCAGAGAGCAGGCGTCTTATCTCACTACCCGAGATCAGGCGTCTTATCTCACTGCCCGAGAACAAGTGTCTTATCTCACTGCATGAGATCATGTGTCTTATCTCACTACCCGAGATCTTGTGTCTTGTCTCGCTACCCGAGATCAGGTGTTTTATCTCACTACCAGAGATCAGGTGTCTTTTCTAACTACCCGAGATCAGGTGTCTTATCTCAGTACCCAGAGATCAGGTGTCCTATCTAACTACCCAAAGATCATTGGAATTTTTACCAGACGATCCACATAAAAAAATCCCGGTCTCTACCCTGATTCGAACCCGCGACCTCCGGCATGCCAGGCGGACACCCTACCTCGAGACCACTGAGTCAAAACATCGAGAATAACCACGGCGGCACAACAAAGAGACCAGTCCATCGTTTACATATGTCTGCAGCTGATAAAGGGCACACAATAACAGGGCATGGTGAGTAATGAAGACCTGGGGGAAAGGAGTCAATAACAGCCACTGAAACAACACATTCAGAGAAGAAAACAAACAGGGTTAGGACATACACCGAGTAATGCTGGGTCCTGGAGTCAATTATTTATAAATCAAATCGGTCATCTAAAGATGGAGTCGACTATCTATAATTCAAATCGGTCATCTAAAGATGGAGTCGACTATCTATAATTTAAATCGGGCATCTGTATGTGGAGTCGACTATCTATAATTCAAAGCGGGCATCTATATGTGGAGTCGACTATCTGTAATGCAAATGGGTTATCTGCGAGTATAATGGACCGACTATTTGCTAAGCGCAGACATAAGTGTACCTTGTAAGGGTTGTTCGTGCTGTCACTTCTGTGATTGTTTGTCTACGTCCTGTCCTGACATCATTTGATGAAAAACGAAATACACAATGAACAATATTACTTTTGTCTGTTCCTGACAACGATCTTTTAGTGGAATCTGTCAATTAATGTGCATATTTACAACTGCACTAAACCACTTTCTATTTAGTGTTGAAGTTCTGAGATTCACTTTTGCTGTAAGCCATCTAATGTTTGAAAGACAAGAAATATTTGTAACTTTAGTTAGTCTAATAATCAATTGTCTGAACCTGTCTTGGGAACACTCACTTGGGACTGATGGAGTTGACGGAGAATCAACATGTTTGAATTTCTTGTTAGTGCTATTCTGTTAACGTTGAATGCATACTGAGGATGTCACATCATTGACGTTCATGAAGTTTGTGAAAGGTCAACTAAGGATCGTTTTTATTTAGTTGATTGAGCAGCATGTGCTATCCAAGTAGTTAGAAGTGGGGCGTCATTGAGGTTAAGAAGTGCAACCAGATAGGTTTTTATTGGAACAGTGAAAGATGTATTCTATATTGTTGTAATTTCTTAAAAGAAGTATCATCAAACAAGATTATACTCATTACAAACAAAACATATAAATGTGTTTTATTTAGTCAAAGGTATGGTTGGCTGGTTGGTAGGCTGATTAGTTGGCTGGTTGGTTGGCTAGTTGGTTGGTTGGTTGGCTGGTTGGTTGGCTGGTTGACTGGTTATTAATCTATGTGCTTCTTCCCTTTGGCCCAATGCCATATAGTGGTATCTGCAAGTGTTTGTAAGCTGTTGGTTAGTTTCGTACAAGTGTTCCATTCCTCTGGCGTCGGAGGAAGACGCTCTTTCCTAACTCTGGTAAGCGCGGGACATTAAAAAAGATGATGTTTAAGTGTTTCATAGGGATGTGTGCACCACCGGCACTCTGAAGTATGTTCTAGTTGGATTCTGTTCAAGTGGCTGATAAGTTGTAAGTGTTGAGTGCGAAGTCGGATAATGGTGCTTTGGTCTCTCCTTTTCACCAGCCCGACAATGTCAAGTCAAAAGTATACAAAGTGTGTTTTTTGAGTCAAAGGTACACAAAATGCGTTTTATTTAGTCAAAGGTACACAAAATGCGTTTTATTTAGTAAAAGGTACACACAATGCATTTTATTTAGTCAAAGGTACGCAAAATGCGTTTTATTTAGTCAAAGTAATGCAAAATGTGTTTATTTAGCGAAAGGTATTCAAAATGTGTTTTACTTAGTCAAAGGTATATAACATGTATATCCAAATACCACAGCTTGGCAGTGAACATCCAATAGAACCTCTGTAGTGTTCCATGTATGTCATAAAAGGCCACCCAAAATTGGTTGTGCATGACGTTAGTAACCTCACCATGTAAAACAAAATGCTAAAGAAACAACTACCACCAGAGTGCATCAAGTACTTTCCTGTACTATCAGAAAGTCTACTGTAGCAGCGATGTACCTAGACTCAAGTACTTTACTGTATTATGAACAAGTCTAATGTAGCAGCGATGTATCTAGACTTCGCTTGGAGTCAAATCGGAGCCATGGGAAGGCCATCGTGTACGCTATACATTAAATGGTTGAATTATTTAATACAGAGTTCTGATATAACAAATGGCAGTTATATGACACTATAAACGATTACACTAGGTGCATATTATACGATATCGTATCACTAAGTCTTGTTCTCATATTTCACCAGAGAACTGTTCAGAAGAACGCCAAATATGTGTGTCTAGCTGACAAGAACTGTCCCGTGGATAAGCGGCGGCGAAACCGCTGTCAGTTCTGCCGGTTCCAGAAGTGTCTAGTCGTAGGCATGGTTAAAGAAGGTAGGTCGCCCATTTCTTATCCATTGTGCTCTTTACATCGGCAATATTGAATAAAGTTAGGTCGCCCATTTCTTATCCATTGTGCCATTTACGTAGACATGGTTAAACAAGGTAGGTCACCCATTTCTTATCCGTTGTGCCATTTACGTAGACATGGTTAAAGATGGTAGGTCGCCCATTTCCTATCCATTGTGCCCTTTACGTCAACATGATTAAACAAGGTAGGTCCCCTATTTCTTATCCACTGTTTCCCATTACGTAGACATGGTTAAGAAGGTAGGCCGCCCATTTGTAATCTAATGTGCCCTTTAGAAGAGTAAGAATATAATTGTCATACGACATTTTTCACATTGCTTGGGTAGTCGAGGGATTTTGAAGGCTGAGGACTACAGGCCGCTTTGCCACTGCTGTCGACACATCGTGTGCTGGCTATGTTTGTTTATTTCACCCCCAACAGAAAAACAACATATGCCATACTGGGGATTCGAACCGCTGCCCTCCTTGTCGGCAGGCAGGCCTCGAAACCATTCGACCACGCGCTCCTCATCAGCACAATTGAATAAAGGTAGGTCGCCTATTTCTTATCCATTGTGTATTTACGTCAGCAAGATTGAATAAAGGTGAGGTAGTCCATTTTTTATCCATTGTACGCTTTGCGCCTGGACGGTTAAAGAAGGTAGGTCACCCATTTCTTATCCATTGTTTATTTACGCCTGCAAGATTAAATAAAAGTAGGTGGTCCATTTGTTACCCTTCACGTTGGGATGGTTAAAGAAGGTAGGTGACCTATTTCTTCCCCATTTAGCCCCTTGCGAAGCTCAGAGATCCAATTGTTGATGACCGCTTTCAGGAAATCACCGCTAAAGCTGGTTATGGCAAATGCAAAAGTTGGAGAGCCTTCTACCTGTTCGGGGGGTTTTAACTAACTGGTATTAGTCTCTGACGACATTCGCTCAATGTGAGAGTGTATCATTTATCGTTGGTTGAAAATAGGGATTTATCAGTTCAGAGATCTCCATATATTCCGAAAAATAATCGTCTAATCAGATTATCAAAGCCGTGACTGAGAATCGATGAACCAGCCAACCAAAGCGGCTCTCGCTGCTTGGGCTGTTTGTGTAAGGCGTCATATCTTCTTGTCCTCCTGAAGAAACCAATCAAGATAAGTTTGTCTTCTGTTCGCTGTTAAGTGAGCTTTCTAGATCTGGAGCGACACTACACGGGCTCACACCGAGGCATTGTTTACTCATAAATGCAATTACTAGCACAAACATTCCTGGTTGTATGCACACAACGCTCACTAGACATTTTGATTGGCCTGGGGTTATAGTGAAGCTCTTCATATTCCCGAGTATATGAAAACACAGTAGGCTCTGAACTCTCGAACGTTTCTGCTGGTTGAAACAATGAAACAAGAACCTTGTCTTAGCTCCATCTTCTTTCCCTGGGGGCAAGTTTTTTCTAACAACCCATCCTCAGCAGTTGTACCTCTTAGCTTCCTACACATGAATATCGTTTGTTTTTTATAATATGATTTCCCATTAATTCTTTCGACTTTTAATAGCACTTAAGTAGTCGCATGCAGTGAATGTCAAGTGGGCAAGGTATACTTTCCGCAGGCCTACTTGTGCAATATCATTTTTGTTTGGATTCTAAGCTCCATTCTGGGGAATTTGAAGAGCCGGAGAGCTTGATCTATCCAGTTTTCCTTTCTAGCGAGCATCCGTTACCAGCACATCTTCTCTCGGACAATAACATAACAAGACTACGCTATTATAGTCTGCCGGGGGAGTCGTTCAGAAATATTTTCACAATGCTATAAACTGATAACACAATGTGTGGCATTTCTGTCCAAGTCTCTTCATTCCGCAACACTGTTTCACGTTTAGATATAACTGGGAGGTGCTGTCCTTGTTTCACGTTACAACTTTGTTACTGAACTTGCTTCAATCTACTCTGGTTAATCTACTTCAGTGCGAGATTTAACTCTTGTTTGACGTTATGTTCTTGAAACTGAGACTTCCTTTCATCTACTCTGGTTAGTCTAGAACAGCAGAAGATGATACCCTTATTTAACATTATAACCTTGCTTCCATCTTCTCTGGTTGATCTACTTCAGCGGGAGATGCTGCTCTTGTAACAAGTACATTATCGTACATGTCTCGCGAGGGAACAAATACTAACTGCAAAACCAGAGGGGAAAAACGGATCTTCTTCTTCTTCAACGTTTGTTCTGAAATGGAGGTTGTGACGTCTCAAAGATTACAGCGAGGCTACTATTTAAATACTTTTCGGCCTGACACACCCGATTTCAATTGGCTTTTTCAAGTCACAGGTTTGCCTTTCTACTGTGATCCTCATTCTTGTAGTCCGACTGTTATTGTGCAGTCTGTTTTCAGGACCACCTCTGTAGGCGCAATACCGTCTTTGACGGCTCTTGTTTGCTGACCCCGATGCAAGCAGTGAGCAGTGGCAGCTGTCACCTCTTTCAATATTCTGCCAGTGAGCTATGAATTTCTGGCAGCTGTCACCTCTTTCAATGTTCTGCCAGTGAGCTATGAATTGCTGGCGGCTGTCACCTCTTTCAATATTCTGCCAGTGAGCTATGAATTTCTGGCAGCTGTCACCTCTTTCAATGTTCTGCCAGTGAGCTATGAATTGCTGGCGGCTGTCACCTCTTTCAATATTCTGCCAGTGAACTATGAATTTCTGGCGGCTGTCACCTCTTTCAATGTTCTTCCTGTTCGGCCACACGCATTGATCAAGTCTCCACTACACATCGTCATCGGTTTCTCTGGAAAAAGGATGTGTTACAGCAAATTGTCCAAAGAAGTTGGAGATCATGCTGTGCTCGATCCCCATCACAGCACCGGCCGTTACCCCGGGGAAGCAAACCCTTATAAAATGCAGAAGGAAGCAGACCCTTACATAAAATGCATGCCGAAGTTGGATGCACTGATCCGACAGGCGCAAGATAAAAACCGTAGTGCAACGCACACCGCCTTGGGGAATAGGGAAATAAGGCGAACACAAAAACATTTTAAAAATACAGCTAGAAGGATGTCGGTTCATCCTAGTAAGCGTCGGGTGAAGAAAGTAAATGTAATTCAGTTACCAAAAGAAACGCCGCCATAATCGACTACCTTCAGTACAGACAGCTTTGAACAACATCTGGACTCCAGAGTATGTATACCTTTCTTAAACAGCGAAGACCATTATCGCTCTATCTTGTTTGCCAGGTTGGAAACGCACGCATTGTCACAGAAATGATCTATGGGCAGATAGTGAACGAATAGCAATAGAACAATCCGCGACCACAGTTGGGGTTCAGAGACTTGGGTAAGCGTTGCATGAAAGGATTGGGCATGAATCTCATATTCTAGGAAGACTAAAACGCAGACTAATCAAATGAAGATGTGTTCTGAAGAATCACATCAGCTTGGGAGAAAAGAAGCTCATACAACATAAAGAATTGAAATTAAAACAACGCAACGAAAAGGCAAATCAAAGAAAACCTAAGTAGAGTGTTACTTCACGTGGAATCAACATCCTGTAGTCGATCGTTACTGTACGTGGGTACTTGATTTGATAGCATTTACTCTGTCTTCAGCAGATGTAACCTTTCATATATCTGTGCAAGCCTTGATCGAGTTCATTGTTCTACTAAAATGTTGCTGTTTGGGTCATCTTCTCTGCAGTCATGTAGGTTGTCTATAGATTGCATATCTCCGTAGAGATACAGGAACAATCTTTCGTTTCTCTAAATTCAGCATTTCCAACAAATGACAATCATCTCAACATCTTACAATCGTTTCCAACATTTTAGAACAATTTTTAACATTTTAGAAGCATTTTCAACATATTAAAATCATTTTGTCAAGATATTACAATCATTTCCAACATCTTACAATCATTTCCAACATCTTGCAATCATTTATAAAATATCACACTCGTTTCCATCATTTTACTGTCATTTCGAACATCTCACAACCATTTCCAGCATCTTACCGCGATTTGCAAAATATCACAATATTTTCAAACATGTCATCGTCATTTCCAACATCTCAAAATCATTTCTAACATCTCACAATCATTTCTAACATCTCACAATCATTTCCAACATCTCACAATCATTTCCAACATCTCACAATCATTTCCAACATCTCACAATCTTTTCCAACATCTCACAATCATTTCCAACAGCTCACGACTATTTCCAATATCTTACACGAATTATGTGTTTGTCTATGGATCTCCTTCTGGCTCATCAACTTTCTAAAACACGCCAGAATCTTCCTGCCCTCATAAATTGTCTGCAGGTCGGGTATGAACGTCTTCCCTGTCCTTGCTGCACAAAGAAAGTATTTCATTGTCTACTTTAACACTACTGAACTGTGTGTGTCTGTATCCTTTCTTGTACGTTGTTATTAATGACATCTTACCATCTACATATACCTACTCCAGAGACGTGTGTCCTTTTTTATGTTACTGTTCCCTGTGTGTCCCTTTTTATGTTAATGTTCCCCGTGTGTCCTTTTTTATGTTAATGTTCCCCGTGTGTCCTTTTTTATGTTAATGTTCCCCGTGTGTCCTTTTTTATGTTAATGTTCCCCGTGTGTCCCTTTTAATGTTAATGTTCCCCGTGTGTCCTTTTGATTCAATTTCCTGTTAGCCACTTCCCTTTTGCTTTCACTTTCTGCTTTGTGTATTCAATTATATGTGGCACCAGATACGAGCACTATCATGTGTTTGCCTGCTCTGTCTTGGTGCTCAATGCCTGCGTCACGTCACTCCACCAGTATATATAAGGTTTATCGTCCTCTGTCAAGATGCTGCATGCCTGTGTCACGTCACTCCACCAGTATGTGTAAGATGTCGATGTCCCTACTAACCGTGCACTAGCTAGGATCTATGATTGTACTCAGTTTCAACCTTGCGTTCATTATTTTTCGTACATTCTTTCTTCTTTCTCTCCTGATCGCCGGAAAGTGGAGGCAGCCCAATTGTTAATCTTCCATCAGTGTATTATTTATATAGCCTTCTTGCCAGTCAAGAAAACTATAGTCCAAAGTAAACTGTTGTTTGCTTGTGAGAATGATAGAATGGGCCATGTCATGAGTTGGAGTATTATCTACCATAGAGAACTATTAGACGCCTCTATCGTCGCGCTGTCAGTGTGCCATTAGACTAGTTCTCGTCTCTGTCTTAAACAGAGCCCTCTCGAAACACACTAAAGCGCATTCCTAAATAATGTCTTGTCTTGTGCTGTCTTGTCTTGTGATGTCTTGTCTTATCTTGTCCACGTGTGTTGAGAGGCGACATGGGGAGCCGTAGTTTTCTGTCCAGAGCAAGGCGCATCGCTGATGTCATCACAAAATAGTTGAGAATATTCGCAACATTTCCTATCCATCTCGTTCTCGGTCTGCCACGATTGCGAAAAACCGATTACCGTACACTATATGCGCACATGTGTAGTTGGTCAGGCTGCATTCTCATTAGGTGACCGAATCACTTGATTGTCTCCTCATCCATATTTTCTGTAGAGTTCCTTGCTTCAATGATGTTTCGCACCTCTTCATTCTGTATTCTGTCTCTCCTAGTTACGTTGATTGTTTTCTGGAGGCATCTCATCTCATCTCATCTCATCTCATCTCACATGTCGTGATATTTCTGTCTATAGATTTTGTCCATGTCTGACACTGGTGAAAGAGAGTTGGCATGAATATACTATTGATCAGCATTCTTGCTGTGAACAAGTTTATGTTTGACTGTTTAAACAATGGTGAATTTCTGTCTAAACCTACATCCTTTGTGAAAGCAATGCTCAAGTACTTATATTCCTGCACTTGTTGTATCTTGATCCCGTTTACCATAATGTTACGTTTTTGTGCGATCTGCTTATTTGCAAAGTTTCTGTTTTGGGTGTATTTATTTCCCTACTGTATCTAAAGCACACACAGTTGAGCGCAGTCAGAAATACTGCAGATCGTTTTCACTCTCGCGTAGTAGGCATTGATCTTCTGCAAATAGGAGTCCCTCCTCTGTCCCTTCTTCCTTGGCATACAGCCTTTCCTCACCCTGGTTATCTCCATTGTTTCGGTCAGACCATCTGTTGTTCCTACTATACTTTGGCACGCTTGGTACAGTGGTCTTATATTCTCTAACACCTGACCCTATACTTCGTAATCGTCTAGGATGGTCCATAGTCTATTTCTGTCTTCTCTGTCGAAAGCCTTTTCTTGATCTATGAAAGCATCGTTTACTGTATTTGTCTCATGACGAATAGAGCGTCTGTGTAGTTTCTACCCCGTCAGAAAGCGAATTGAGCCCCACTCAGATGTAGTTCGAGTCTCGGTTACAATTTTTTGCTCCAGGATTTTCACGTACAGTTTCATTGTGTGACTTAGTAATGATATCCCCCGTTACGTATAGCACTTTTTTGCTGCCTTTGATTAACACCATGATAGCTTTCTGCCTGGCTTCACTGAAATCCTTTTTGCTGTAGCCTAGTGACCAACAGGGTCTCCAAAGGCACACATATTGGTAATAGGGGGAAGGGGTGCCAAGACAGTTAAACGGTGGGGGTAGGGGTAGACAGAACGACATAACAAAGGTAAGCTTAGTAGATAGGTTGTGGACAACATATGGTTCAGGGAGAGAGTCTCGGTAGATAGACTGTGGACAACATATGGTTCAGGGAGAGAGTCTCGGTAGATAGACTGTGGACAACATATGGTTCAGGGAGAGAGTCTCGGTAGATAGGCTGTGGACAACATATGGTCATGGAAGTGAGTCCCGGAAGACAGACTGTGGACAACATATGGCCCAGGAATTGAATTCCAGTAGATAAGGCTGAGGACAACATATGGTCATGGAAGTGAGTCCCGGTAGATAGACTGTGGACAACATATGGTCATGGAAGTGAGTCCCGGTAGATAGACTGTGGACAACATATGGCCCAAGGAGTAATTCCTGACATAATTTCCTGTTGAAATCGAATGCACAGCGTCACATCCTTCACAAAATAGCGCATGACAAGTAAGAGAATGGCAGGGATAACAAAGGACCAATATAATGCACATCTCAATCTGGGAGAGTGCCTACCCCCCCCCCCCTCCCCAACCTCGTCCCCCAACGTACTTGTGATCAGCCCACTCTGCCATGCTCTGTGGAAGCACAGATAACCGCTTGTTGACTGTTACTTTATCCTGTTATGCTCATGCTGACCCCTGAGAGTGTTCGATGAAAGAAAATCATATTGAAGGACACGATGAAGTTTAAGAAATGGTTGCAGAAAATAAAGTTGAAGCAGAAAAAAGAAAAATAATAAAAAAAGATGAGAAACACAGAAAATGAATTAGAAGAAAAACAAATGGAAATAACACAAAAAAGATTTAGAAAAAGAAGTGACATAAAAAGAAAAAAATGAAGATAAAGAAAAAAATGAAGATAAAGAAAAAAATGAAGATAAAGAAAAAAATGAAGATAAAGAAAAAAATGAAGATAAAGAAAAAAATGAAGATAAAGAAAAAAATGAAGATAAAGAACAAAAATGAAAAGAAGAGGAATAAGAAAATGAGAAGAATTGTAATAATAAGAAAACAAACAAGAATAAGACAATAAAAAAGACGGAATAGAAGAAGAAGAAACAGAAGAAAAAAAAGAAGAAAAGAAGACGAGGTGTACAACTAACAATCTAACTGTCATGTACTGCAACAAAATGTGTTGTTGTTGTTGGTCACTTGAACTGTGGTAACTCTTGGCGATGTTCCATTGGTGGGGGGTTACGGTGACTCTTCTTACATCCCGAGTTGAACTTAACAAGATGGACCGGCAGACACACTTAACAAAGTGGACCGGCAGACGCACTTAACAAAGTGGACCGGCAGACGCACTTAACAAAGTGGACCGGCAGACGCACTTAACAAAGTGGACCGGCTGACGCACTTAACAAAGTGGACCGGCAGACGCACTTAACAAAGTGGATCGGCAGACGCACTTAATAAAGTGGACCGGCGGGTGGACTGTGCCAGTTTCTCAGGAAGTCACCGTAGATCTTAGTGTCGATCCGAACCTCGTTGGGTAGCCTGATGTCACACAGCCTATTTTTGTGCACCCAGCCGGGATGTTAGATTGAGGTTATGAACTGTATGTTTCACCTGACTCTTATGTTACTCTTCACTCCTATCGTGGTCTGCATGTTTCACCTGACTCTGATGTTCCTCTTCGCTCCTAAACCTTTTTGCTTAATGTCATCTCCAGTTGTACGAACAGATGGCTTGAAAGGAAGACGCGGGAGACTGCCATCAAAACCTAAATCTCCACAAGAATCTCCACCATCTCCTCCAATCAGCTTGATCACAGCCCTTGTCAGAGCTCACGTGGACACCTGCCCGGACATTCCAAACTTAGATTACAGCCAGGTAGGTGATGAGACGTCAATCATTAGTTGAAAGTACCCCCGTCTTCCCTAACTTCTCTTTCCTTCAAGTAAATGACTACATCGAGAACCTCCCATTAGTGTATACTGACCCTTTGACCTCCTACATTTGTCTCTGCCTCATTCTTCTTCTGTTATACTTCTTGTTTGACACCCCACCCCCTACATGTGTCTACGCCTCACGCTTCACATATTACACTCATATTACCTCTAACCTCCCTACATTTGAGTTACTCTCCTTAGTCCATGATCCCATTCTGATCCCCTCTGATGCTGGTCCTTACATTAATCTACGAATCTCCCACGAGTCATCACCTTCTCCTAGTTGCTCCTCTCTGTCTTGATCACCCCTGATGCTGGTCCTTACATTAATCTACGAATTTTCCACGAGTCCTCACCTTCTCCTAGTTGCTCCTCTCTGTCTTGATCACCCCTGATGCTGGTCCTTACATTAATCTACGCATCTCCCACGAGTCCTCACTTCTCTTAGCTGCTCCTCTCTGTCCGGATCACCTCTGATGATGAATAATAGCCACCGACGTTTGCCACAAATTACTCGTAGTTCTTGTGTATTAAATCCATGTGTAATAGTATATTGTTCCCGTATTACACTATAACTGGTAGCATTGTCTTCACCCAAATGTGCCTGAAAGAAATAAATGTTTGTAATCACATGACTACACACTGTCCTTAACTGACCCCTGTCTGTTCTAGGCTCTCAAGTTAGCCTAAGACACTATTTTAAGAAGGTAATGTCCCATACAACGCTAGATGAAGAAACAACTATTTCTAATCCAGATGTTCCAAAATGTTGAGAGCAAATATAACTTTCCCTTGGGCTAGCCATGTCGTCCGGCTTCTTTATTTCTATTTTATATAGACTGTTATCCTCAGTTTCTGTGGGGTGTATCATATTTGGCCCTGACTGTTATCCTCAGTTTATGTGGGGTATATCATATTTGGCCATGACTGTTATCATCAGTTTATGTGGGGTATATCATATTTGGCCCTGACTGTTATCCTTAGTTTATGTGGGGTATATCATATTTGGCCCTGACTGTTATCCTCAGTTTATGTGGGGTATATCATATTTACTCTGGGAAGACAGCACAAGGAAGGGAGGAGCGGACAGACTAAGAATCTTGGAAGACATCACAAGGAAGGGAGGAGCGGACAGATTAAGAACCTGGGAAGACAGCACAAGGAAGGGAGGAGCGGACAGACTAAGAATCTTGGAAGACATCACAGGGAAGGGAGGGGCGGACAGACTAAGAATCTTGGAAGACAGCACAAGGAAGGAAGGAGCGGACAGACTAAGATTCTGGGAAGACAGCACAAGGAAGTGAGGAATAGACAGACCAAGAAATACCTGTGTGAGGCAAGCATGCGGAAATAGCACGTTGAGCTGAAGACGGCTACAGACGGCTCGGAAATGGAAAGCCAGAATCCTGAGCTTGCAAGCCATAAAATTTGGTAACGATTAGCTTGCATGCGTTACAGACATACGCACACGCGCAAACACACACTCACACACACACACACACATACATAGACACACATATTCATATCCATAAGATGCCTATGTCTATAGTTCCAGATGTGCAAATTTGATGAGACATTTTGCGGACGCGAGGACATGGTCAAAGCCTTCTACACCATCGTGCTACAGAGCATGGATGTGTTGAGAGGCTGGGCGGACAAGATCCCTGGCTTCTCGGATCTGCATAAAGAGGACCAGGACCTGTTGTTTCAGTCCGCATCACTTGAACTATTTGTCCTCAAGGCTGCTTACAGGTATGACTTAGATACTACTTGATAACCAGATATCTTATTTCCTAACAAGGATCTTTATCCTCTAGGGGCATGTCTCGAGACATGCATGATAAACTCCATCCACGATGCAGTTGTACTTTAGTCATATCAGACATAAGTGCTTCCCCGTCCAGTTTGTCTAGATCTCTTCCCTCTGTCTTCCTTTGTTTTACCTTCTGTCTTATTCGTTGTTATAACATCTGACTGCACAAATGCCAAGGTTTTGTAGGCAATAACGACAGATTCTGACTGCACAAATGCCGGGTTTTTGTAGGTAATAACGACAGATTCTGACTGCACAAATGCCGGGTTTTTGTAGGTAATAACGACAGATTCTGACTGCACAAATGCCGGGTTTTTGTAGGTTATAACGTCAGATTCAGACTGCATAAATATCGGGTTTTTGAAGGTTATAACGTTTGATTCTGACTGCACAAATGTCGGGTTTTTGTAGGTTATATCGTCAGCTTCTGACTGCACAAATGCCGGGTTTTTGTAGGTTATAACGTCAGATTCTGACTGCACAAATGCCGGGTTTTTGTAGCTTACAACGTCAGATTCTGACTGCACAAATGTCGGGTTTTTGTAGGTTATAACGTCTGATTCTGTAATTATTTGAAGGGATAGCAGGCGATATGTGTCGCATGCACGTTCGCAGCTCAAATACAAAATGGGGTACCAGCATATACAATCAAAGAACAGCGTGATGTTGTGCCCTGGGGCTGGATAGGCGAAGAGTAGCAGCAGGACGTTATTAAAAAAGGTATTTATAAAGATATGCTTTCTGTTTAGGGTGAAAAGTGTTTGTCGCCTAGACAGGTGCTCAACTTGGTCCATACATTTTGTCAAGGACGCTAAATATTGCCGAGAAAGCCAGAACTGATTAGATTGGAACAGACGTGTGTACGCGGCGCGTGCGGTAGATGACTCGAGCTGACTAGCGAGTAACGACAGGTTAACAATTGCAGTAGAGTATTTGCCTCGTTTAGCATAAGGCATGATCCCACTTTTGTGGAAGATGTTTCGCTAATGAAGAATAGTTTCAATGCGTAGTGTAAGTTTGGCTGAGACAGCACATCAAAGACTTCCATGCTGTAGATTTTGATGCACTGATACTTCTTCTTCTTCTTCTTCTTCTTCGTACGCTGTCAGACGTCGACCTTTATTTTTTCGAAAAAATCAGCGGTCATCCTGAGGCTTTCGACACTGCCGTAGAGCTTGTCTATTGTTGCCACTGGTGATGGCCACATCTGCTCTCTCTGATCCTCGTATGTCAGGCAGTTTTGCAGCAAATGCTCAGCGGTCATTTTCCCGGTACCACACGTGCATTCGTCGGTGCCACCTATCTTAAATTTGTTGAATAGGTGGTACCTCAGTCTATTGTGGCCAGTGCGAAGTCTGAAGTCCACGACCTGCTCTCTTCTGTTCAACTGGTAATAAACATCGTTTTTTTTGTGTAGCCAGTATGTTCTGTTTCCCATTTGGTCATGTATCTAGCTCTAATAAGCCGTTTTGACTCTTCGTATGTCACACTGGTTTCCGATTGTGGTAGTCTTGCACCTTCTTTTGCCAGTCAGTCTGCCTCCTCATTGCCTTGGATGTTGCAGTGGGATGGAACCCACTGTTCCACTACCCTTTTTGGTGCGGACTTCTGGCATAGTTGACAGAGTACTGCTCTTAAATCATTAAGTTCAGTATTTTTCTGGCTTTTTAGTGCTGTGACTACGGCCAGAGCATCTGTAAGCAGGACTATATGGCTTTCATTCCTTTTACCTGTCACCATTTCTTCCACTGCCACCCTCAGTGCCTCTGCCTCCGCTCTGAAATTGCTTGTGTATTTTCCAGTTGCCAATGACAGTGTTATTTTTCTGCCATTTGGTAGGCTCAGGAATGCCCCTGCCCCCCGTTCTGTGTTGTGTTTGATACAGAGCCGTCGGTGTATGCATGGGTCCATTCCATGCTTGGGTAGTTTTTCGTTATGTACCTCACGGTTGTATCTCTTCTTTCTTTTTCAGTTTGGCAGTTTTTGTTTCCAATACCTGGTATATTTTCTACCACCTCTGGAAATATATGCTGCCTCCAGGTAGGTTTTCGTACAGTAGGGATGGGCTTTGGTGTTGTTAGTGCGTTCATATGGTCTTCGGATGCACTGATACAAATATGGGATAAGTGCATCAATGTTGATTGTAATTATATGAGAAATAATGGACAAAGAAAGTGCAATGCTAAACGGTTTTTCATTTCGTATCTCGTTAATTTTTTTTAAATAGCCATTTGTGACCTTTTTTCTGACTTACACTAGTGTATGTATGTGTGTACGTATGTGCTAATACATATGTACAATGCTAATTCCAAAATGCTTTCTTCTGTTGATGCAGGGTGCAGCCAAATGACGAGAAAATCATATTTGAAAACGGTCAAGTCTACCACAGACTCCAGTGCCTGAAGACCTTTGGACAATGGGTCAACTCTATCGTTCATTTTGGACTGAGCCTGCATCGCATGGGTCTGGACATCTCTTCGTTGGCTTGTATGAGTGCACTGGCCATGGTCACATGTAAGTTAATTCCGCCAGCTAGGCGACACAAGATAATTGAATGTGTCGTGCCCCAGCAAACTCTTCAATAATGCCCCGACAAGCCCTTGAGTCGTGCATCAGCAGCCCTCAGTCATGCCCCGACAGACCCTTGAGTCGTGCCCCAGCAAACCCTTCAATAATGCCCCGACAAGCCCTTGAGTCGTGCATCAGCAGCCCTCAGTCATGCCCCGACAGACCCTTGAGTCGTGCCCCAGCAATCCCTTCAGTAATTCCCCGACAGGCCCGTGAGTCATGCATCAGCAGCCTTTAGTCATGTCTGGGTAAAAGAACCAGAATGATTCGTAGATCTACTATTTATCATTGCACGGGTGTTAAGTTCTTCTTGTTTGCCAAGCACTTTCAGACGTTAACACGGATATAAAGGAAACAGTGGTCATTCTGACAGTATAAGCATCTCCGTAGACTTTGCTCGGGAATTTTCATGGGGATTGTCTTTCTCTTGCAGATGTTGAGCAGCCATTCTATTAATATTACAAACCCATTTGCCAGTCATTCTATCTATGCTACAAAGACATTCGTCGATCGTTCATATCTTTAGGTTGTTGAATAGATTGTGGTTTATTTATCAACACTTCAACTTATTTATGTTTTCAAAATTTTGGAATACAGTTTTAAATTTATGTTCATCACTTTTAGAAAATAGTCAAAGTTCCAGTACCGCCTATTAATTGTCTTGTGAGACCTCATCTTTCTCTTCTGTTATCTGCTCTATTTGTTTATTAGATCATAACTTGATTGTCTGCGCTTCTCCTTTCCCGCCAATTACTTACAGCATGTACTTGTATTATGCCAGCGTTCTGCCCCTTACTATTTGAAGTCTTAGGCCGTGCAAGGTGTGAAATTGTTCTTTGAAGGTGTCCGTTGAGTAAAATGTAAAATTAATCTTTGAAGGCACCCGTTGAATCAAACGTAAAATTAATTGTTGATGTCGTTTCATTGATTCAAATGTAAAATTAATTTTTGATGTCGTTACATTGATTCAAATGTAAAATTATTTGTTGATGTCGTTTCATTGATTCAAATTGTAAAATTAATATGTAAAAACATCCATTTCGCCAGATCTGAAATTAGTCATTAAAAACGTCCGTCTCGTCAGACGTTGTCAGTCTCGTCAGACGTTGTTCGTGTGGTCAGATAATGCCAGGTTATAATTCTTGTCTTTGATAGTTCCTTCAGTATCTCAACCTTTCATATGAGCTTGTCACCGCTGATCGGAGTGGAGAGCTTAAATCGTCTGTACTGAACCAAGTATGTTTCGTTGGTCGTTGTGAGCTTAAGACGTTGCAAGATCACCCTAATGTCATCTATGATTCTCCTGCCCAGCCTCCCTGCCTCTGCTCATTGTCCTGTAGCCAGACCTTCTAGCCCTATAAGCTTCTAATGGAAGCTGTTTAAGTTATTTCATGAAATGACGGAGCCAACACACATTTGGTCAGAAATTTCCTCAGCACAATCTGTAGTGCCGACTATTTTTCGGAAGATCCCCTTGAGCAATGTGCATGTCCTGGTGAGGCAGATGATCTTACTCAAACATTTCAAATCTTATATTACTCCCTACGGACAGATGGCAAGAATGATGTTCGACAGCAGTAGCACAGAGTTATCATCTCTACACAGTTCATCAGATAGCAGTGGAACACACCTGACCATATCTATTGACGGTTTTTTGAGTTCAGTTTCTTCTAGATGAGGTAGCCAGTGTCATGCGTAACTCTCCATATTCTCCTTTTAATTTCATGCCTGGCAGCTTACAGTTATAATTTTCATTGCCCCTATTTCGTTCCTGGAAACACTTGGACGACATGATATTATATACGTCAGATGTAATGTTCAACGGCAAATAATGGAATGGTTGAAGCTCAACAGACATGACTGATCAACAGACATGACTGATCCTTACAAGTTGATATGTCATCTGACAGGCCATCATTCAACAAGCTAAGTACATGAGCTGTCGATGAGTGCAACTGTTGAATTGAGGGACGGACGCCTGAACATCTGCAAAAATGCGGGGCATGTCAGGGTCGGAGAAAGCAGATCCGGTCATAGCTAGTGTCAGTGATAGTCAAGTTTGTATAGAGATGCCAGTGTCTGTATTGGTCAAGTTTGTGCAGAGATGCCAAGGATGTCAAGTTTGAATCATGTTGCCAGTGCTAGTAAGGGTCAAGTTTGTAAAGGGATGCCAGGGATGGTCAAGTTTGTATGGAGATGCCAGTACCAGGAATGGTCAAGTTTGTATAGAAATGTCAGTACCAGTAATTGTCAAGTTTGTATAGAGATGCCAGGGATGGTCAAATTTGTGTAGAGATGCCAGTACTAGTAAAGGACAAGTTTGTATAGAGATGCCAGTACCAGTAATGGTCAAATTTTGCATAGAGATGAAAGTACCAGTAATGGTCATGTTTGTATAGAGATACTAGGGATGGTCAAGTTTGTATAGAGATACTATTTAGCTGACGCAGACCGCTGATTTTGTTCAGATGTGTGTTTATGTACATCTGAATGTAATAGAAAATGCAGAAGAGACTCAAATGAATTTAAACTGAAGCCATACAAGTGTCTGTTCACGTCTCCTTTGTTTCCGTGTCAGTCATGTAGTGTTCTCACCTCATCTGCCATCATTGTTCTCTTCCTTTCCTTGAGATTCTCCCTTATCTTTCAAATGATCAGATTGTATTCTGTTACTCAACTAAACATCATGATCAACTTGTATTCTGTTACTCAACTAAACATCATGATCAACTTGTATTCTGTTACTCAACTAAACATCATGATTAACTTGTATTCTGTTACTCAACTAAACATCATGATCAACTTGTATTCTGTTACTCAACTAAACATCATGATCAACTTGTATTCTGTTACTCAACTAACCATCATGATCAACTTGTATTCTGTTACTCAACTAAACATCATGATCAACTTGTATTCTGTTACTCAACTAACCATCAGGATTAACTTGTATTCTGTTACTCAACTAACCATCATGATTAACTTGTATTCTGTTACTCAACTAACCATAATGAACTTATTATCCGACAGTACGACATGGCCTTAGAGAATCAGACAAGATGGAAGAGCTACAGATGAAGATCATCGACTGCCTCAGAGACCACTGTACGTACAACAGCGAAGCACAAAGAAAGCCACATTTCTTCTCTCATATTCTCAGTAAAATCGCCGAACTTCGCACTCTTAGCAGAGAGGGTTTGCAATGCCTGAGGGATGTGGCGAAACTCGATGACGCAATTTCTACACCAGCTGTCATTCAAAGTTACATCTCCAATCAGTTGCCTTTCTAAATGTCATCTGTTACAATGTCCTGACTGCCCTTTCTAAATGTCATCTGTTACAATGGCTTGACTGTCTTTACTAAATGCGATGTTACAATGTGCTGACTGTTCTTTCTAAATGTCATGTTACAATGTGCTGACTGTTCTTTCTAAATGTCATGTTACAATGTGCTGACTGTTCTTTCTAAATGGCATCTGTTACAATGTCCTTGACTGTCCTTTCTAAATGCCATGTTGCAATGGCCCGACTGTCCTTTCTAAATGTCATGTTACAATGGCCTGACTGTCCTTTCTAAATGTCATTTGTTACAATATTCTTACGGTCCTTTCTAAATGCCATATGTTACAATGTGCCGACAGCCATATCTTAATGTCATATGTTTCAATGCGCAGACTGTCATTTCCCAATGTCATATGTTACAATATTCTGACTGTCATTTCTAAATGTCATCTGTTACAATGTGCTGACTGTCATTATTTCCCGTGGAAGAATTGTTGCTTTCAGTCAATTTCTAAAGTAAACATTTCATTTGTTGGTGTATTCTGTTGTGGATTTCTTTTCAAATGTTAGCGTTTTAATTGTTTTCTCATTGGTGTTAATGATGGACAGTACAGTATTTTAATAATCATAATTTAAGAGATGATATCGTTGGCAAGAAATGGAAATTGCAAGAACCCATTCTACTGCTCTGATCAGATTCAAAACAGGCGCTTATTTGTAGTTGTTGTGGTTATTTCAATAAGCTCTAGCCGAGCATTTCTCTCTTGTCGAATTTAGTAGCAGCTTCTAGGGCAATTTTTTATACCCCGAGGTGTGCTAAGAATATAGGAATGGTGCCTCCTGACTGTAATGCAATGCTAATTTTATTTTAGAAAACTTACCACTACCGGGATAACAGTGTCGATATCACTTCGTTGGCTAGGCTGCTGTAATATTACTTATTCCCAGATGCATTGCCAGAACGTGAGATGGAGTCTAGGTCAGTGTAGTGTACAATAACCTGAAACAAAATGGGGTCTAGATCCGTTATGTTGTAACTGACTCTGCCTACGATAAGGGTCAAGGACAGTGTGTTACACATGCCCTAATATGTTTACGACTTAACACACATGTATTGACCTTAATTACAATCTGAAGTAACATCAAGAGTGCATAAATACCAACAGACCACAGTTTACAAACTGTCAAGGTGCATACCTCGCCAAAAACGTCGTAACCCGATGGTTTCCAGACCTAGCAATGATGATCTGGCATCTGTCAAACGGCTGCAGGTTACAGAGACAAAGTAGAAGCGGAAGCTACGTCGTCCTCAAGAAACAATAGACAAATATATCATTTGTCCAACACTGGGATACACAAGAAAAAAAGTAAAGAGAAATGTGGAAAATAACTAAATTAGAGGACTATAGTGTGTTATTGCTGGGAAAGATGGTCCATAATGAAAAAGTTTGAGAGGGGCATAAAAGACATTGTATTCTGTGAGAAAGGAGTGAACAAATCAAAGTTTAACTCGTTAACTCTGAAAATATTCTAGAAGCTGCAAACTAAAGCGGAGTGTCCAATGAGATGATCAAGAACTTGGGAACAGCAGCAAAAACAAAGCTGCTTCAGATCTTCAACATTTGTTGGACATCAGGTACAGTCCTACATACCTGGAGAGAAGCAATCATGATACCACCCTCAAAACCAGGGAAAGACAGTTCCATGGCATCCAGCTATAGACCAATCAGCCTCACAAGCTGCATATGTAAAACAATGGAACGTATCATCAACCTAAGGCTCCAGTGGTATCTTGAGAGCCAAAACCTTCTTGTGCCACAACAGGCAGGATTTAGGAAAGGCAACTCCACTGAAGACCAGGCAACATACCTCTCACAAGAGATCGAGGACGCATTTCAGGACAAGAAATTAGTATTAGCAGCATGGATAGACTTAAGGAAAGCTTTTGATAAGGTTTGGAAAGAAGGACTTTTAAAGAAACTGAGAAATAATGGAGTGATGGGTAGGATGTACAAATGGATAAAAGCATACTTACATAACAGAAGAGCCAGAGTCCAACTAGATGGTCTCAAGAGTAAGAAAATTCTACTGCGTCATGGTGTGCCTCAGAGAGGAGTTCTTTCCCCTACACTTTTCATAGTCTTCATCAATGACTTTATTGCTGAGCTACCACAAGGAACAAAAAGTTGGAATGTAAGCAGATGACTTGGTAATATGGTGTGTAAATGAGCAAGCAACAGTGGCCACCAGAATGCTGCAAAGAGCTATTGATGCCTTGACCTCATGGACAAACAGATGGTGTGTAAACATTAACACCGAAAAATGTAGCACTACGCTTTTCACCCTCTCCCCAAAACAAAAAGCTGGAGTTATCAAGATAAATGGAGAACACCTCAAAGCAGATAAACAACCCACCTATCTTGGAGTTACATTTGATGATAGGTTGACATGGAGGGAACACGTCAACAAGGCAGCCAAAAAAGCCAGGAGGAAGTTAGCCATCCTGAGAAAATTAAGTGGAACCACATGGGGTGCTAGTGGAAAAATACTTAACAAAGTTTACCAACAAGGTATACGGCCACATCTGGAATATGGGTCAGCAGCGTGTTGCCCCGCAGCAAACACTACCCTAAAAGAGGTGGATAAGGTGCAAAATCAGGCACTTAGGGTCATTACAGGAGCAATGAAATCAACACCTATTGTGGAGATGGAGAAAATGGGAAGGATACAAGCACTAAGAGAGCGCAGAGACACAAAGGTATTAACACAGGCAGAAAAGTTTCACTGCATGCCGAGCCATCCAATGAAAGACAGATTTCAAAACTTAGCAATGGGAAGACTGAAAAGAAGTAGTTTTATGCATCAGGCGAAATGACTTCGCAGGCAAATTATGGATCTACCTGAAGTTGACATCCCCCTAAAGTCTGGGCCAGAACAAACCCCTTGGAGAGAGGAGCATGGACTATCAGTATGCATTCAAACAAAATTTAAAGGAATATTAGACAAGAATGAACAGAACAGTGTGCAGCGTAGGATAGTGATCCTCAATTTCCTGAATGAAGAATACCCACAAGACCTCTGGATCAGAGTATACACAGATGGGTCAGCACATAATGCAGTAAAGAATGGTGGAGCGGGAGTGTACATAGAATACCCAAACAACATTAGGGATACAGTCAAAGAACCAACTGGGAAATTCTGTCATATATATGATGCAGAAATACAGACAATCAAGGTGGCAACTGAGAAACTGTTGAACACCAATGTCGGTCCACAACCTGTAGTACTTCTTACAGGTGCAGAATCAGCACTCCAAGCACTAAAATTTGAGAAACTGCCAGATCTACAGGCTCTACTGTCTGAACTGAGCAACCAGCGCAAAATTGTCATGCAGTGGATACCTTCTCATTGTGGAATACCAGGAAAAGAGAGAGCAGATCGACTGGCGGAGGGTGCTGTAGACGAGCAACCAGATGTGCCAGTTACATACCAACAGAAGATAAGGATGATCAAATCAATCAGAAAGCCACCAACAGTAACACCAGACGATTACCATAACATGAACAGACAAGAGCAAACTGTTGTGTTGCGCCTTAGAACAGGACACAACCGACTCCGCAGCCACATGTACACAAAAATGAAGATTGGCAACTCAGCCATGTGTACATGCGGACAGGCGCCCCAGACAGCAGAGCACATACTGCAAAACTGCCCCGAATATGATATACAGAGAAAATCTCACTGGCCCATTGAAACAACACTGGAAAAGAAACTTTATGGACCTGTGTGTGAACTACAAAAGACAGTGAAGTTTATACAAGAGACAACATTGCAGATATAGACAATATTTTAAAGCGAACGAAAGAAGAAGAAGAAGAAGAGAGGGGCATAAAAGACATTGTATTCTGTGAGAAAGGAGTGAACAGATCAAAGTTTACCTCGTTAACTCTGAAAATATTCTAGAAGCTGTAAACTAATATATGAATAATGTTCTAGAATTGAGAGAACAATCTACGAACAATGTTCTAGAATTGAGAAGTCTATCTACAAACAATGTCTAGAAGTGAGACAACTATCTACGAACAATGTTCTAGAAGTGAGACAACTATCTACGAACAATGTTCTAGAATTGAGAGGTCGATCTGCAAACAATGTCTAGAAGTGAGACAACTATCTACGAACAATGTTCTAGAATTGAGAGGTCTATCTACAAACAATGTCTAGAAGTGAGACAACTATCTACGAACAATGTTCTAGAATTGAGAGAACAATCTATGAACAATGTTCTAGAATTGAGAGAACTATCTACGAACAATGTTCTAGAAGTGAGAATACTTCAAGACGTTACAGGACTCAACTGTGGATAAAGTTCTACGGCAATACGGACAAAACTACAAAGAAATTCTCTACAAGAGACAGAACTTAACTAATAAATAATAGTGTATCAATAACACGACTAAACTATACACAACTGCTGTCGAAACGTTAGGACTAAACTATGATTAAATGTTCACTAAGAGTTAGGACTAAACTATGATTAAATGTTCACTAAGAGTTAGGACTAAACTATGATTAAATTTCCACTATGAGTCAGGACTAAACTACGATTAAATGTTCACTAGGAGTCAGGACTAAACTATGATTAAATGTTCACTAGGACTAAAATAATATTAAATGTTCACTAGTTGTTAGGACTAAACTATGAATAAATGTTCACTAGGTGTCAGAACTAAAATATGATTAAATATACAAGAGGAGTCAGGACTAAACCATAAACACTTCATCTGGAAGCCATACAATTTTGGACAGTTCTTCTCAAACGTAATGAGGAGACTTCCAATCGTTGATAGATGTCAGAGACGAGAGACGTTACATTGACCATGACGATTTGACGAAGGTCTCCAATATTTCAGCGTTTAAGCTAATACTTTAATTCAGAAACAATGATTATGTGTCTAAATTACTTGCATACAGGTAAAATATACTGTGTGTACATAGACATGATGTTACTGTAACATACAAATTTGTTTACCTTTATAATATAATGTAAGGTTGTAACTATAAATATACTATAATGTATATCTGTGAGCTTTTTGAATTATAGCCATTTTGCACGCGAAAACGTGACTATAATTGTATGTGAATGGATATGGCTGAGTATCAAACCATACTTAATTTCTTGTCAGAACGCATTACTGTTGTCTCTAACGATATTGCATTAAGTAATGTCAAAACGTATTCAAGTATTTCTCTGACAAATGTTCAACTTTTCGCAACAATTCTTAGTAAGTTTCCCAGAACAAATGTTTCATACGCTAAACTATTGAATGTCACAACTGGTGCCTCTGTACATATTCGTATCACATGCGACAAATCTCATTATTTTTCTACTGAAAATCACGTGACGTAACTCAATATTTATTCGATTATGATTCGATTTTGTGGCTTTCTTATACCCCATCAATACACTAATATCACGTGTAACGCTAATAACTTTCACATTATCATCTTCAAAGTATTAGTCATTGACATTACTATAATTTTGTTTCACATAGGCCGTCTACTTCGACAATATTGCTTTAGCAATAAGCATCGAGCCGGAGTCAAATACTAGTGTCTTTCTTGCAACGTAAGTCATGTCTCCTTTCAGCTCCAGCTGAAGCATATGGCAAGGCAGTAGACCTATACAGGATGCCTGTAACAAGCCACGTACATGCAATCCTACAGAGCTAGAATGTGTACCAATTCGTTTTACATAATCATTTAGCTAGATCCATTTACAACCCTTATCAGTAGCATTTTACGATACTCAAAGTAGAGTGGTTCTTTCTTTCTTCCTAGGGTGCCACTACAATGATAATCACTGATAACATAATGACCATTATCACCACGGCCAGCTTCACAATCAGCACCACAGCCAGACAAACAATCAGCACTACAAGTAGCCACACAATCACCACCACTAGTAGGTATACAATTCAGCACTACAAGTAGCCACACATTCACCACCACTAGTAGTTATAAAATTCAGCACTACAAGTAACCACACATTCACCACCACTAGTAGCTATACAATTCACCACTACAAGTAGCCACACAATCAGCACTACAAGTAGCCACACAATCACCACCACTAGTAGCTATACAATTCACCACTACAAGTAGCCACAACATCAACACCACTAGTAGCAATACAATTCACCACTACAAGTAGCCACACAATCAGCACTACAAGTAGCCACACAATCACCACCACTAGTAGCTATACAATTCACCACTACAAGTAGCCACAACATCACCACCACTAGTAGCAATACAATTCACCACTACAAGTAGCCACACAATCACCACCACTAGTAGCTATACAATTCAGCACTAAAAGAGGCCACACATTCACCACCACTAGTAGTTATACAATTCAGCACTACAAGAAGCCACACAATCAGCACTACAAGTAGCCACACATTCACCACCACTAGTAGCTATACAATTCACCACTACAAGTAGCCACACAATCAGCACTACAAGTAGCCACACAATCACCACCACTAGTAGCTATACAATTCACCACTACAAGTAGCCACAACATCAACACCACTAGTAGCAATACAATTCACCACTACAAGTAGCCACACAATCAGCACTACAAGTAGCCACACATTCACCACCACTAGTAGTTATACAATTCAGCACTACAAGTAGCCACATAATCAGCACTACAAGTAGCCACACAATCAGCACTACAAGTAGCCACACAATCACTCCAGGAGAAGTCGCAGAAGAAATATCGTCATCACATATGCTCACGACTTGTCAACACCCACCGAAATATGGATTCAGTAACACGGACATGTCCAAGTAATGTTTTCAGACCCTTCTATTGTTTTTGTCCAAGTAATGTTATCAGACCCTTCTATTGTTTTTAGTCCAAGTAATGTTATCAGCGCAAGATATCGTGTTTTCTTCAATGGGATAATTGAGTAGCTCGTTATGTTCTGAATGTTCACTTGTTTTAGTAGTTGTTAGAGCGCTTATTTACCACAGCAATCGGATTGGGTTCGAACACCAGTGACGATTATCCGGTCCATCTGCTGCATCACTTTAAGACAAAACGACGAGGAAAGATTGGGGACCTCCCTCCTCAGACAAATATTAAACATAGTTCTCAAACAATGAAATATCTAACACACCATCCCCGACAACAGAGTGTGCTAGAGGATTACCTTGACCTTATCCACTGTTGCCCGTGTTGTTCATATCAACCACGACAACAGATATTTGCTCCAGTCACATGGTTGTCTATACCGGTGTTACTTTGACTGTCATGAATCCGGCCTTACCTTAGCATCTTATTGTTGCTAGGGCTAAACCAGGTTGTTTGTTATGAAAATTATTTTAAACAGAAGTAGCAATTTTAGTAACAGTAGTTACAGTGTGCTGGTGGTGGTCGTAGTAGTGATAATAAAGAAGGGGGACCTTGTAATGGTAGTAGTAGTAGTAGTAGTAGTAGTAGTAGTAGTAGTAGTAGTAGTAGTAGTAGTGGTAGTAGTAGTAGTAGTAGTAGTAGTAGTAGTGGTAGTAGTAGTAGTAGTAGTAGTAGTAGTAGTAGTAGTAGTAGTGGTAGTAGTAGTAGTAGTAGTAGTAGTAGTAGTAGTAGTAGTAGTGGTAGTAGTAGTAGTAGTAGTAGTAGTAGTAGTAATACTTGTAGTAGTATTAGTATTAGCAGTAATAGTAGTAGTAATAGTAGTAGTAATAGTAGCAACAGCAATAGTAGTAGTAGTAGTAGTAGTAGCAGCAGCAGCAGAAGTAGTAGTAGCAGCAGTAGTAGTAGTAGTAGTAGTAGTAGTAGTAGTAGTAGTAGCAGCAGCAGCAGCAGCAGTAGTAGTAGCAGCAGTAGTAGTAGTAGTAGTAGTAGTAGTAGTAGTAGTAGTAGTAGTAGCAGTGATAATAGAAGTAAATGTAATTGTATTGCAGCAAATCAGCATTAGCGTAGTAATACAGGTACTACAAGTATTTACAGCAAAATGTGTTAGCAACAAAAATGCTGATAGAGTAACTGTAGTGCAAATATCAGTCGTGGTAATAGTTGTGAGAATAGCGCTATTGGTTACAGTTGTGAGAATAGCGATATTGGTTACAGTTGTGAGAATAGCGCTATTGGTTACAGTTGTGAGAATAGCGCTATTGGTTACAGTTGTGAGAATAGCGCTATTGGTTACAGTTGTGAGAATAGCGCTATTGGTTACAGTTGTGAGAATAGCGCTATTGGTTACAGTTGTGAGAATAGCGCTATTGGTTATAATGAATGTTCTTGTTGTTGTGATAGTGTTGTTAGGTTGTTTGTAATGGTTCTATTTCTCTCGTTAGTTTCTGCAGCTTTTGCTTTTCATGTTACTATCCCCGTTTATATTTTCTTTTATGTTTGTTCTTATTATTTATTATCAGTTTAGGTCCCGTGTTAATCATGCACTGTTATTATTGTGATGATATTTGAAGCAACATTCTTTTTATATATCTGTTTTGTTATTATTGTTAAGCTGTCTCTCATTTTTGTGTCATTATAAACAGCGTTAGCGCTTTAATTGTCACGTTATGAATTGAGTGTTCAGCCATTAGTCTGACTTTTGTCGAGCGAGTTCGGGTTGTATACCAGTGTGATGGAGGCTTTTTATCTAATGGAGCGTTGGGTAAGTGTTGCATAATGAAGTACCAGGATGATTGTTGTATAATGGAGTACTGGATGAGTTTTGTATAATAGAGAAAAGAGCAAATGGTGTATAGTAGTAGACTGTGCGAGTCTTCTGTCAGTAAAAGCAGATATGTCCCAAAAGGGACTGTTGTAAAAATGTGTTTTTCTTATAAGATGTGAAACTGATCTAATCTGTTAGTTCAGTTTGTAATTATCGTTAAGCCAGTTAATGTTACTTAGTTTTCTTTTTCCACGTGTGCCGTTAAGCGTCGTGGAAAGCTTAAGTCGTCTGTCCTGCGCCAAGTGCATTGCGTCGGTCAATGTGGACCTGTGTCACTGCACAATCACTATAATGGTATCCATCCAAATGCCTCGTGCCCGCTCCTTGCCCTGTAGCCAGATCTACCAGCGTTGTAAGCCACCAGTTGAAGTTGTCGAGGCTGCGTTCTCATGATATGATCAAATAAACGTATGTTGTACCTGGAAATGTATTCTGCACATGACGTAGTGCAGACCATACTACGAACGTTGTCGATCCGCATTATATCTCTCCTGGTAACACCGATGACCTTCCTCAAACACTTCATCTCACAAGTCGAAATTCTACTCTCAAGTACCCTGGACTGAGACCATGTTTGGCACTGGTAACAAAGAGTCGGCATAAATATACTATCTATCAGCTGTTCCTGTGTTGTCAAACTAATGCTTGGGAATCTAAGCAGTGGGGTCAGCTGATAAGTCACCACAGATGCATTCTGATACCTAGTCTCAGTTTCCCTGTCGATTCTGCCGATGAAGATACTGCAGAAGAAGATACTGCCCACATACTTGAACGGGCCTGTGGAAGAACAATATCATTGAGACTTATCTTGAGAGTCCCATGTGTTCTACTCATCATCACAGTTTTTGTTTTGTTTTCGTTAATTCGCATTTTGTATTTAGCCCAGGAAGTCGCAAGCGCGTTCATGGGGTTTTGCAGTTTATTTTCATCGTCGTACAGCAAGCACTGATCATCTGCAAGAGTAATTCGTGTACTGAGTTCTGTTCTGCTTCAGATGTCTCAATTTGACCAGTCTCTGATGCGATTTTGTCCATGTAGATGTTAAACAACAGAGGAGAAAGCACACACCCTTGTCTCACGCCGGTAGTGACTTCAAGGACACATGTGATACCATCAGTTGTTATGATGACGTTTAGACTCAGAATGAAGCTGGCCTTGTACACCACAATCGTCCAGTATCTACCCCCCAATGTTAGACATGTCTACCCTATCAAACGCTTTTTCTTCATCAATGAAAGCAATGCCAGTTCATTTCTATTCAAATTTTCCGCATTTTTCACATCTTCGACTCAACCACCCACACCCCTACAACACTCCTCACTCCCACGCGATAATTATAGTAACATGTATCATTAGTAGGAAAGTGCGATATGTTTATTAGTGCTCAACTTACAGAACTTGTTGTTTGTCCAAATTGCATCTGTTTTTACAAATGATTTCCCCCTATCTGTCGGAAAGGTTGATTACATAAATATATATATATGTTATCAATAGTAGACACACACACACACACACACACACATATATATAAATATATATATATATATATTCATTCAGTCACATACCTACAAACACATATTCCTACATATATATGTTTCTACTAACTGGATTTGTAATTGTTCAACTAGCTATCTCACTACATTTCCAGTTTGTTTGTTTTTTTTGTTTGGTTTTTTTTTTGCTTTCACATTATTTTTCTAATCCACAAGAAGGTGTGCATTGCACTGTGGTTTTTATCTTGCGCCTGTCGGCCCAGTGCATATGACTTCAGCATGCATTTTTATGTAAGGGTCTGCTTCCTTCTGCATTTTCTAAGGATTTGCTTACCCAGGGTAACGGCCGGTGTTGTGATAGGAATCAAACCCAGCACCTCCTGGTTGTGAGACGCGTCACTTAACCACTAGCCCACGCCCTCCCCCATTTCCAGTATATACTGTTGTTGCATGGTAATCTCATTGAAAATAGGACATGCGTTGAGTAGTAGTAGCCGTGCAGGAATTAATAAAACCATTGAAGCTTTCATTTTGTGGCATAAATCAGTTGAAGAATGTTGTTTAGAGTCAGCAACTTCGTAATGTACAACGATTTACTATAGCAGTCGTAACTACAACAGTACATTTCAGTTATTTCAGGTAGGCCTCAAGTAGTTTGAGGCAAACCTGCAGGTGTCACCCTATGCTTAGTAGGAGACGGCAAGAAGAAGGGACGAGTGACTAAACTCGATCATTTACAACGACTGTTGCAGAATTTATAAGTAGGATTTGCAAGTCATGTGCTAAGAAGATATGAAATTAGACAGATGCTAGTTCCACGCACAACTTTCGATACGGCATTGAAACAGTTAGCATTAAGCTCCTTACCATTGAGACAAATATTATTTAAATATTTACCTTTCTGGATTCTACTGCCGAAGGCCCACCACTTTCAACCGTAGAACGTAGTCTTTTGAGTTATATTGGGACTTGTTGGCCAAATGTATTGACCAGTGGCGTATGGATGTGTGAGTGACTCTGTTTGGCATGCCTTGTTGTACGTGTTCCGCTACGACAGTTTTGTAGTACAGCAGTTTTGCCAACCATATATGTACGTGCAGAAGTGGTTATATCAAGAAAATACCCCGACATGTCCTTTCAAACTGAAGACGAACTTATTTCGAACCGGGTAAGTTGGGATTGCAAATCAAGCTTGCACACGATTTACGTCCTACACCACTCTCGCTCCACCCCCCCCCCCCACCCCTCCTAAATCAAGCTTACACACGATTTACGTCCTACACCCCTCTCGCTCCACCCCCCCCCCTAAATCAAGCTTGCACACGATCTACGTCCCTACACTCCTGTTCCCCCCCCCCCCCCCTCTTCCTACCAGTGTAAGATTGCTGAATGCGTATCGTCAAGTGTAGTGCGCTACTTGCTGTGATATTCTCCTTTTATTCCTTCAATCACTATTGATACGATTGAGTGTCCATGTTGACCGTCTTACTAACTCCTGGTTTACACAGACTTGCTTGTACCTAGAGCAATAATCTCTACTGGCCAAAATAAATACTGATGTCGACAAGGTATTCCCGTCCTAATGTATCCAGACAATGACTTTCCCGTACCAATGTATCCAGACAACGACTTTCCCGTTCCAATGTATCCAGACATCGACTTTCCAGTCCCAATGAATCCAGACAACGACTTTCCCGTTCCAATGTATCCAGACAACGACTTTCCCGTCCCAATGTATCCAGACGACTTTCACGTCCCAATGTATCCAGACGACGACTCTCCCGTCCCAATGTATCCAGACAACGACTCTCCCATCCCAATGTATCCAGACACCGACCTGCGTGGTGAAATGATGTCACCTGGAGTTGCCTGTAAACCATTTATTTTAATCAAGTAGGACACGATGTCTACAATTATATGTGCAATAACGATAAATAAAATCCAGCATTTATGAAGATTTTTTTTCGAACGTTATTCAGTGTTGTTTTGTCTGACTGACTGATAACTGTGCCATATGGATGATATTGCCTACACTGAGTTGTTGCTTGCCAGAGCTATTGTTTACTGACAAGTGGCACTTGGATATTTGATGTTGTTCTATATTTATCATGTATATTTATGGACTAAGATGCCTGCATATGCTGTATTGTCGTTTTGTGGTTTCCGTATGTGCTCATTGTCAAGCAGATATTTTATATGTACGCATATGCCAGTTAGGCCTTCGTGTAGTGGGGTCGACCCATTCAACTACGATTCGTCGTCGGCCTCGTTATATTCAGCGGAGACTGGCTAAATTGTTTACTATTTAAATCTCATGACTTAATACGACTTGACAGCAACAAGGTAAAGGCGATTCTTTCAAAAACTCTGAAATAAATAATATTGCAGATCATGGACTTATACACATCACTGCCAACACATAGGTGCGCGCCTGTAAGGTTTAGAGTCGGAACATGGATTTGGAAGAGTTAGGAACTAACTCACAAAGATGATGACTGCAATAGATGTGAACAATTCGATCTCCCTAGGATCCGTTTAGGAAGATGATGCCGGATCTTTGCAGACAATAAAGTCAAAGTTGCGTTAGCGTACAGTTATGAGGACTGCTGTACCAGTTAAGTTGTTCCCAGACTTTCTACAAAACAGATCACAGGATACTTTTGATTGCGTGTAGATTATTCAACGATTTTGTGTAACACATTGCGTAATCACATTATTACTTGTTACCTCCCTTGCCTTGAAAGTATTTCAATACTGGCATTAGATTTGCAGACCGATTACTAGTTATCAGAACCGCCATTACTGCTTTCCGGCAGATTCATGGATACTCATGATCTTTCAGCAGATGGTAAATGGTATATACTACTATGTTTACTGTAGTTCTGTGTTTATACACACACTTTTTCCGTCCATTTCTGCCTCCTTTTCAACTCGTCATAGGATTGATTGCAAACTTTGGCTACTTCATTGATCGCCATGTTATCATTTAACAGGAGGTCGCCAGGGATGGCGATAACATACATTGTATGTTTGACTCAAATACCAAATGGTAAAACTGGCATGTAGGTCTATATACGCGTATATAATATCATGTTCTTGGGCTACAATAAGAAATTTTACCGGCTTAGGCAGAAAATAGATCTGGTAGGTGTTCAATCATTATCAAGTGCCCTAAAGCTCACCACATAATTATGGAAACATGAAAATATATGTTGTCTGGTTCGATGAGATAAGTTCAAACTACGAGGCGGAAAAAACTTTATTGGATGGCTTCCATGGGACGCACATTGTACTCTTTACATACTCATTATCTGTCCCTCAAGTTCGGGAAGACGGTGGTTGTTGTGATCCTGAACTTATCCAAATATCCTTTGATATAATCCAGAGTATCACATCCCTGAGGTCAGAATATATATATCGGGCCTCTGCTCACTCAAATACACTTGTCAACAACAAGGCAGGCAGACTGGTTTAGAAGTGAGCAAGTCCAGAGCAACAATACACACCAACAACCCTAAAGACAATCAAACAACTACTGAAGGCTGCAAACAAAGAGGCCTGGCTGAATAGATACGAAATTGGGAATACTGTGAGAGACATCTACAAACAAATGGCCATCTCAAATCCCACAGACAACATCAACTTTCGGAAAAGGAGAGATCAAAGCAACATCCCGACTTCTTACTCAACAGGTACAACATAACAGTCACTTCGACAGAATCCAACCAGAACGTCTTACTCGACAGGTACAACATAACAGTCACTTCAACAGAATCCAACCAGAACGTCTTAATCGACATGTACAACATAACAGTCACTTCGACAGAATCCAACCAGAACGTCTTATTCGACAGGTACAACATAACAGTCACTTCGACAGAATCCAACCAGAACGTCTTAATCGACATGTACAACATAACAGTCACTTCAACAGAATCCAACCAGAACGTCTTATTCGACAGGTACAACATAACAGTCACTTCAACAGAATCCAACCAGAACGTCTTATTCGACAGGTACAACATAACAGTCACTTCAACAGAATCCAACCAGAACGTCTTATTCGACAGGTACAACATAACAGTCACTTCAATAGAATCCAACCAGAGCATACTCCAGAGTGCTGGCTGTGCACTCATTCCTACTAAACTATTGAACACCATATTTGAGAGAGTTTATTCCTCTGAGGTTAGACAAATGGAACACTCTGTATGGAACTAAACAACAGCTCACAAACACTTGCAAATAGCAGATACCACCAAA
>JAVGWX010000004.1:9124415-9189415 GCA_036924085.1 Ariolimax columbianus
CTATCTATCTATCTAATGTATATATCTACCTATCTATCTATCCATCCATATATATATATAATTGTATACACACACACACTTCCTTACGTGTCCGTCTATTTGTACGGTTGAGTGACGAGAGGAGATTAAATTGCCCTTACCAAGGCAGCCGATTTAAGCCTGTGTTTCTGTAGCATTTCTACTATCCCATCCGTCCATCTGTCATGCCGGCCTTCCTCGTGCCTTGTAGCCAGATCTCTTTATGTTGTAAACATGCAGATGTATTTGGTCAGAGTACATTCGCATGAGATGACCGACCAATGGTATTCTGTCCTGACATGTATTCGCCATAAGTATTAGTTCTCATAACATGTTTTAATTACCTCGTGTGTCAATGATACCCCTCTGGTGATACAAATAGATTTCTTTAGACATTTAATTTCAAACACTGCAATTCTCCTTTCCCCTGCATACGAAGTATGACATTGGTAGCTCAAACCTAGCCATTCATATATTTATTAATTGTTGCTTTATTATAAAGCTGATGTTCGGGTGTTTGATCAGTTGTGTCAGTTAATTGTTACCGGCAGAGGTTTATAAATCTAACTTTGATTTTTCTATCAGGTCATCGCATTCTATCCTCTACACAAACTCTTCCCAGATATTTGACCTTTTATCCTGCTAAAGTTTTGCATCGTGTCCCCATATAAATAGCGGATCTTGCCTTCTGCTAATACTCACTGTTTCTGCCATTAATGCGCCTCTAGTTATATAAACGTTTAACGTGCTTTCCCAAGCGCGTTCGTATGATTGTGCAGTCTGCCTTCACCCTCGAACATTAGGCTGTAACAAATAGTTCAGGTATTATATTAGGTTTAGGTATTACATTAGATTCAGGCTTTACATTAGGTTCCACTTCCGCTATAGCAAGTTGGCTGTCTTCTGCTGCTATGTTGCTCATGTAAATGTTGACGAGCAATAGGGAAAGCATATACCCCTGTCCTACTGCTGTGATTCTGTACAAAACACATATGATCCCATCAAACATTTGTGTCCATGTAGTACAGCTCTGTCATGGAATCTAATATATGTCCTTGTACCCCGTGGCCCTCTCACATTGTCCAGAGTGTATTCCTGTCCATTCTAACAAAAGCTTCCGGTAAACCAATTCACAGTATGTGCCAATACTGGTCATATTCTATTGCTCCTCTCTCGTGTCTCCGCCTTTGTCCTGACAGAGAATCATGTGTGTACTTCTGACAGAGCAGTGCCAGTATTAACAGGGTCTTCGAAACCAGACTGTTCGAAGTTGAGGTCACGACAACACGTAGACACAAACCTGCCGCCTCCCCAGGCAAGCTGGGACTGGGGACATCACACCTGGCGGAAACAGCTGTTCACATTGATGCACTCAGGCACAGGCGTGTGCTTGATGAGGACGTCACGAATGAAGAGTCTGCATGGTAGTGCTCATTCCTTGCTATTCCATGAGACGGTGAGAGTGGGAAACTCAATAATTAACAGCGAGATAATAGTGAACACCAAGTTATTGTAAACATCCTATAAAACTGCCTATGCTGTATTGTTTTTAAACATTCTTATTCTAAGTCTGTATGGCCACCAACGAAAGATCCACTGCTTTCTACTGTTGAAATGAAGAGTTCCAATTACTACAGAGGCTGTAAACACCAGTCCAAATGATGTGGATATCCAAACATAGAAAGAAGAGATGAGGCCAGAGACAGGAACATAGCTACAAATCCTCACGAATAGTCAGGGTGATGAACCAAGCTTCTATTTCAGAAGGTGACAAACAGCCTCCACCCCAGAAGTGGCTTTTCCCACAGAGAATATCCACCATGCAGCTGCTAGAGATGTTCTTTATCAACTAGCAGGCAATGACCACAGACATATATGGTTGACAATGAATATGGAATATGTTCTTCATACACAAAAACCGTTTTCTTAGAATTACAAACACTAACTGTGACAGATTTGCTATAACCACAAGTAAACTTTGTGAGACCATCAACACACAAACCAGCTGCATGAAAACGACGGTTGGAAGCATTAATACAGCTATACTTCAAGTAGCGGCTGAGACCATTTCCAGGTGGACAGGGCAGGGCTGTTAGCTCTGCTGGAGTGCAGCACTAGAATACCTCAGCATGATTGGCACTGGACAAGAAATTGTGACTTTGTGCATGTGTGTGTGTGTGTTTATGTGTGTGTGTGTGTGTGTGTTTATGTGTGTGTGTGTGTTTATGTGTGTGTTTGTGAGTGTGCGTGCGAGCGTGTGTAAAAAAGGATGCCCTATTTCGATTCATGGCCTTTAAAAATGTTTGATTAGCCTAAGATATTGAGAGACGAGAGTTCGCTTCTTCTGGATTCTACGATTGGAGTTGTGACTAAAAGTAAGATGGCTGGTCGTTTCCTTAAGGCCACTGGAACTGGTTCACTGTCAACCGTTTTAGTTCAACAACAGGGTATATTCGTTCTGCATGATTGACACCATTTGTGGGGAAGCGAAATACCTGGCTAGTCCCTAAACTCGCTACCAAATCTCAAGGCTGTAAGGCTTTACTATCATCAGTTCAAAGTGTCACCCTTGTCGTAACAACGTATTTTGTCTGTAAAAATAGCTTAACAATCCGCACTTTATATACATTCACGAATCATATTGATCTAATCCTACATCCACAAAACAGCTCATTGTAATTGCTACACAGTCTATTGTGGATCGCCTTGCATCCTCCACCCGCCGTACATACTCTTCTGTTGCTTTCTGAACAGGACGACCAGTCATTTGTTAGCGCCCTCGAGAAATGTACCGACCCAATTATTCAACTCCTTAAACAGGACACATATCTTAATGATTATCCTTGACAGGAAGTCCTTTCTCCACCCCACCCCACCCCCTCCCACGACCCCCAGCCACCACCGCCATTTAAAAAACGACGACGAAAAGCACGTAGTTCTTTGACTGCACGCTCCCCACTCCCCATTCCTTACTCCCCACTCCACTCTCGCCACTCCATACTCCCCACTACAAACTCCACACTCCCCTCTCCACACACCCCACTCCACACTACCCACTCCCTACTCCCCACTCCATACTCCCCATTCACCACTCCTCATTTCATACTTCCCACTCCACACTCCCCACTCTACACTCCACACTCGACACTCCACACTCGACACTCCCCACTCCACACTCACCACTCCACACTCACCACTCCATACTACCCACTCCACACTCCCCATTACACACTCCCCACCCCATACTCCCCACTCCACACTTCCCACTCTCCACTCCCCACTCTACAATCCCTACTCCACACTCCCCACTCTACACTCTACACTCCACACTCCCCACTCCACACTCCCCACTTTACACTCCCCACTCCACACTTCCCACTCCACACTCCCCACTCCATACTCCACACTCCCTACTCTACACTCCACACTCCCCACTCCACACTCCCCACTCCATACTCCACACTCCACACTCCCTACTCCACACTGCACACTTCCCACTCCACACTCCCCACTCCATACTCCACACTCCCTACTCCACACTCCACGCTCCCCACTCCCCACTGCCCACTCACACAGAAGATATTAGATCATTGACCTGTGCACAAACGTACAACACCTATCATCTACTACCTCCCGTAAGCACGACGTTGGATGTTTCTGCCTCCTAATGACACATAGAAACTACCAAATACATTTTTCAGTCGTCCCGTATCAGTACGTGACCTATTTACTGACGTACCCTGGTATATCCGCCACATTCTATGTACAAGAAGGCTAGGCTATTTATAAACGCAATCCTGAAAAAGAAAACAGAGCAGCCATTAAAACATTCGAGATGCTCACATTAGGAGGACAATCCATATGGTCAGCCATTTATTTGACTTTCCACCCCCTCGGCTAAGTGTCACACATCTTCAAACGAATATTACAAGACATGTCTAAAAGCAACACTAAGGTTAACACATTTAGCTTGGCTTGGCTTCGTTCGTTCTCAATCTCCCCCTACCAAACCCTGAAAGGGCTTAAGTAGCATAATGTAGTTCAGAGAAAGGAATGCGTTGTGTCGTAGTTTACAGCTTTACTGCGATATTTGCACCTTTCGGTCCAACACATCCGACTTCAGCAAGCATTGTTTGAGTACCGGGTTAGCATACCCTCTTCGATCCCTTCTCCTTAGCCAGTCTGCCCTGCTGCAGCCTGTTATCCAGGATCACCGCATGGAGGTGTAGAGGGCCTTGGCAGCTCTGGTTCGCTGGCCCTGACGCTAGCAGTCAGCTATGGGTCCCTGACCACTGCAACTCACGCGCTGCTCAGCGTCTTGATCCCATTTCACTGGATTATATACAGCAACTTGTTCATCCAAACAATACACAGAAAAACTGTTATGGTCGTTGTGATTGTTGTAGCATAGCCTTCATTTCTGCAGTTTGAATGAACAATTATCGAACCAGAAAGGCAGATGTTGACCTTTCTGAGCTACTGTTTAATGTTCTCTTAGAAACCAATCTCGTAATATGTTGTCCAAATATCGCGACTCCCATATGTTATCTTGTATACTTAGAATCGACCAATCATATGCCTAGTTCGATTATGTTCTTCCGTTACTTAGCAACGGCTGTCATTTCACTATAAATATATAAATCGCAAGTCATGCACTGCTCATTCGCAAAACATTCGTACAGACAGCACAAATAGACACACAAACACACGCGAGCGCTCACATTCACACAATAGCTCGTGTGTCTTCATATAACCAAAAAGACTGGTTTAAAGAGACGTAGCCTCGCATTACGACAGGTAAACCTTCAAATCAAACATACAAATGAAATCTGGATTGATTAATATCAATCCCGGCTGCTAACAAATTCTTGTAAGTATTATTAATTAAGATTCAAACTAGACAATATCATGTTTCAGTACATATACATCCATAAGAATGCTGCAAGCAGTGGGTACTCAAGAAATCATTGATTCTGTCATTTTCTTTCAAAAGAAAATATTTTAGCATTTTTAATGGATATGTTCACTAATTTATTCATAATTTGTGAGTTAGTTGTCTATATAGATGGCGGAGGTTTAGTTGTCTATGTAGATGGCGGACGTTTAGTTGTCTATATATGGTGGACGTTTAGTTGTCTATGGAGATGGTGGATGGTCAGTCGTATCTATGATGGCTCTTCCGGTATGGTGGTTTCTTAGCGGAAATCGATGTACAATAATGGAGAAATGTGATAATATTTGAAGCGCTGACCCCATTGCACTATTTCTTGGAAGTTTTTTCGTGGAATTCGTCCAGGAAAGTTTCTTTTTATTTATACCCTTTTTCATTCCATTTGGTGAACTGTTGTCAAGACGTATTTCCGTGACGCGTCTCTCCAATTACACATTATCGTGACGCGTCTCTCCAAGTACACATTATCGTGACGCGTCTCTCCAAGTAGACATTATCGTTACGCGTCTCTACAAGTACACATTATCGTGATGCGTCTCTACAAGTACACATTATCGTGACGCGTCTCTCCAAGTACACATTATCGTGACGCGTCTCTCCAAGTACACATTATCGTGACGCGTCTCTCCAAGTACACATTATCGTGACGCGTCTCTCCAAGTCCACATTATCGTGACGCGTCTCTCCAAGTACACAGTATCGGGACGCGTCTCTCCAAGTACACATTATCGTGACGCGTCTCTCCAAGTACACATTATAGTGACGCGTTTCTCCATATACACATTATCCGGACGCGTCTCACCAAGTACACATTATAGTGACGCGTCTCTCCAAGTACACATTATCGTGACGCGTCTCTCCAAGTACACATTATCGTGGAAGAACTTTCTCATAATTATTGGCAACTAGATCTACCATTTCTGTGGAATGGAACGTGCTTTGATGAAGTTACACATATGATTATCTTGTTCTACTAGAGGGAGTGTCCATCCGTGAATATAAAGTCTGTAACAGCCTGAGAGGTGGAAGAACCTATTAAGGTCAACAGCTCAAGGGAAGATACAGCAAGGAAGGTGTGTGGCATGCATGGGGCGCATCCAGGACACTTTAGTGGAAGGCGGTCGGCCACCTTGGAAGAGCCAGGGACCTCACCACGTATAACCCATAGTTATCAATGGAAGCACAGGTCTCAGACAATCTGAATACCCGTAAGAGAGGACTAAAAATAGGAACGTGGAATGTCCGTACACTTCAACAAGCGGGAAAACTGGACAACCTGATAACAGAGGCAGGTACAATGAATGTAGATATCTTGGGTGTGGCAGAAACAAGATGGGAGGACACTGGGTACACACAGAAAGATAAATACATTTTCATACATTCAGGAGGCGAACAGCATACAAGAGGTGTTGGTGTATTATTAAAGAAAGAATTAGAAAAATACATATGTGGATACTGGACATAATGACCGAATGATGCTACTGAAAATCAGGGCCTGACCATTTAATTTGTCCATTTTACAAACGTATACACCAACTTCAGATTACAGCAAAGATCAATTATATGAATATTATGAAGATGTGAAGCAGTTACTTAACACAGTGGCTTCAACAGGTATACTAATTGTTTCAGGCGACATGAATGCTCAGGTAGGAAAATGGGAATTTAAAAACATCGTGGGGAAAATATGGAATTGGAACAAAGAATGAAAGATGAGAAAGACTGATACAATTCTGCGAGGAAAACAAACTTAATATTTGTTACACCATTCTTAACACTATATTAGACAATTATATACATGGAAAAGCCCAGGTGATAGGACAAGAAATCAAATTCATTTATTATAATCAAGCACAGATTCAGAAATACTGCCCAAACCACTTGACATACCCAGGAGCAGACGTCAACTCAGATCACAATCCAGTTTGTATTAAAGTACAACTCAAATTCATAGACTGAAGAGGGACAAAGACATTTAATAAAGACATGTCAGTGCTAAAACAACCAGATAAACGGCAAAAGTACCAGGTAGCAGTAAAGAAGGTGTATGAAAACTTACAATCAGAGAACAAGGACGGAAACACAGAGCGAAGAATAAACACTAAATGGGAACGTATAAAAACCAGTATCCAAGTAGCAAATAAATCAATACCAGATTAAGAACTTAGAAAAAAACCAAGAATGAATGAGAGATGACATCTTAACTAACATAGAAGATAGAAAGAAGGCTAAAAACACTCGTGCATATCCATCACTACACAAAGAGATACGTACAATGTACAGGCTGGCCAAAGAACAGTGCTTGGAAGAAAAATGCAAGGTAATAAATGCATGGGACTAAAACACAGTACCAGAGAAATGCTTATAGAAATAAAGAAAACAACAAACAAGTGACAGGTAACACAGAGTGCTGGATGCATCCGAGATAAGAATGGTGCCATTTTGATGGATGAGAAGGACATATCGAACAGATGGGCAGGGATCGAGACGCTGAGCAGCGCATGAGCTGCAGTGGTCAGCGAGCCATAGCTGACTGATAGCGTCAGGGCCAGCGAACCATATCTGCCAAGACCCTTCTACACCTCCACACGGTGATCCTAGATAACAGGCTGCAACAGGCAGACTGGCTAAGGAGAAGGGATCGAAGAGGGAATGCTAACCCGGTACTCAAAAAAATGATAGCTGAAGTCGGATGTGTTTAACCTAAAGGTGTAAATATCGCAGTGAAGCTGTAAACTACGACACAACGCATTCCGTTCTCTGGACTACATTCTGCTACTTAAGCCCTTTCAGGGTTTGGTAGTGGGAGATTGAGAACGAACGAAGAAGAAGGAGAAGAAGAAGAACGTATGGGCGGAATATACAAGGGAACTTTTTTAGGACAGTCGTGGAACTAAACCATCAAGATTTTATAATGAAGGACCCAGCATCCTAAAATCAGAGGTTGTAAATGTGATAAAAGCTATGAGAAAAGTGAAAGCAGCAGGGCCGGACTCCGTAAACATAGAAATTATAGCGGCTCTGGATGAATATCGTATAGATATACTTATACTCACTGATCAGTGTAATGACATATACAATACTGGATGCACACCAACGGACCTCAAAACATCTACGTTTATAACACTCGCAAAAAAAACCTCTTGCAACAGAATGTTCAGACTTTATAACAGTAAGTCTAATGAGTCATACAATTAAAATACTACTGAAGATCATTCAAGAGAGAATAAAAGGTAAAGAAGAAAGAAAAGTTTCAGAAGAATAATTTGGTTTAAAGTTTAATGGAACAACGGAAGCAATTTTCTGTTTGCGAACTATGAGAAATATATAGAAATACATTATGACACTTATATTTGCTTCATAGACTACCAGAACGCTTTTGACACATTCCGACATGAGAAATTGATCAAATGTCTCCAAGAAATAGGTCTAGATGGTAAACATAAGACTGCTCCATAATCTGTACTGGGAACAAACTGCTACAGTAAAATCAGGAAAGTTATGCTCTCCCAGTTAAAGATATAAAAAGAGGAGTAAGACAGGAATGTGTCTTTTATTATCTACACAGAACAAATATTCAAACATGAAGAGGGAATGCCAGGGCTTGTCATTGGTGGAGTGGTAATGAACAATCTAAGACATGCGGGTGATACAGTTTTGATGGCAACACGTGAGCAAGAATTATAGGATCTTGTGAACACAACATACACAATAAGTCAAGACTTTGGATTAGATATAATCATAAAGAAAACAAAGACTAGGATAAATAGTAAAAGTGACAAGAAACCATGTAATGCAGTAAAAATAAAAGATCAACTCATTGAGCAGGTACATAATTTTTCTAATCTATGTCATATTATAGCGGTCAATGGCAGCTGTGAAAAGGAAAGCAGAAAGAGAATAGGTATGGTCAAGATGGTATTCTACAACATGCGACACATACTGACATCAACACAGATAAACCAGTATTTGAAAATGAGAATTGTCATGTGTTATGTATACTCGTCACCACTTTATAGCGCTGAAACATGGACAATAAATAACAAGTTGAAAAATAGTATTGAAGCCTTCGAAATATGGGTATATAGAAGATTGGGTCGCATTTCTTGGAAAGAGAAGAAAACAAATTTTGAGGTATTGAAAAAGTTGGGGGTGAAAAGAGAATTATTGACCGAAATCAAGGTTAGATAGTTACGTTATTTTGGTCATATAGCAGGACTTGTTGAAGACCATACTGGAGGGTAGGGTGGAAGGCAGTCGTTTAAGAGGCAGACAACGTTTTAAGTGGGTGGATAACATCAGGAGATGGACTGGAAAAAGCCTCTCAGATTGGACAATTACGGCAAGAGATAGAGTACACTAGAGATCCAGTGCAGCCGACCTTCGATGCAGAGATGGCACTAGAACGTAAGTGAACTGTCTATGTAGATCTGACATCCCACAGAATAATGTATTTCTGGAAACATTCAGCGTCTTCTGTAAGTTACGTCACAGTTATGTGTGTACGCATGAATGTTAAAGACAAGTTTTTGTGATCTAAGGTTTCCAAAGCATGGGGTAGCCAATTCTATGTCCCTTTTCTTAGTCACATCGGATAACATACTTGGCACGTTGCAGCTCTACTATTCTTTGCTCCACTTTCAAGCCCATATAACACTCTGTGACACACATTGCACACAATACATAAAGCACATTATTCGAATCTTAAATAACAGTACACCAAGCTGCATCTAGGGCTTATGGAAGACAGATTCCATTGTTTTAAATGACATAATTTGCAAAGAAGAAAATAACGCTATTTGAAAACTAAAGGAGCAAGCGACCTTTATTCCAAGGGCGTATAATTCCCCTGGGCGACAAAATCAATGACGCAGAGTGGAAATGATATTAGTTTTCGCGAAGATAAATATCTAAAGGGAACGTTTGGAAACAATCAAGAATTCTCCAGATTGGTCCCAGTGGGAAAACACATCAGTTTTCATGGACAGACAAGTGCTAAATGTGTTATCAATTATAGTGGATTACTCTCAGAACTAACTTTACGGATTGTCAGCATTGCATGATATGACGTCACGCAGAACGCGTAATGTCAATACGATATTTAATGCGTTACTTACTGTCATATCAGCTGATCATATTTGACCTTCAACTATTAGAGAACTCATCGTTCGTGCAACCACAGAATGAAACCTATGCGAAACCTTTTTGACTGTTCTCCATGTAAAACTGAAATTAAAATATACATTTTTTGACTGTATCTTCACTGCATGGTTCTACTTGTATCGTCAATGTAGGCGTTTGGTTGTATCTTTAAAGACAAAATTAGACTCATTAGTATGATTAAATTGAGCATCACTAAAGACGTCTTGAGAGGAAAGCGCGAATTTGGTGCGTTTGATTGAGAAGACAAAAGGACTATGCTTTCGGTTTGTGTAATTATACTGATAATCTGTGTGTCTTTGTTTTTAATTACAGAACAGATAGAGAAGTATGAATTGTTTGTGACAGTGATCTTACTGTTGTTGTTGGAGCACGCAAGTGGCTAGATGGGACTAAAAGGCAATGGAAAGTACAAAGGTACTGAGAAAAAAACGGACAAGAAATGTATAGCTCCCATTGAAAGCTAACACCCCTAGGAGGTGGGGATGTAGTGGGCAGCATAATGTTGAAGAGATGGGGGGGGGGGGTTGAAGAGGGAGAGGGTGGTTTGAAGAACTGGGGAGAGAGATGGGTGGTTGGAGAGGGAGCGGGTGGTTTGAGGAGATGGGGAAGAGAGAGATGGGTGGTTGGAGAGGGAGCGGGTGGTTTGAGGAGATGGGGGAGAGAGAGATAGGTGGTTGGAGAGGGAGCGGGTGGTTTGAGGAGATGGGGGAGAGAGAGATGGGTGGTTGGAGAGGGAGTGGGTGGTTTGAGGAGATGGGGGAGAGAGAGATTGGTGGTTGGAGAGGGAGCGGGTGGTTTGAGGAGATGGGAAGGGAGAGATGGGTGGTTGGAGAGGGAGAGCGGGTGGTTTGAGGAGATGGGGTAGGTAGAGTTGGGCGGTTGGAGAGGGAGAGCGGGTGGTTTGAAGAGCTGGCGGAGGGAGAGATGGGCTGGTTAGAGGAATGGTCATGTCCAGCTGGCGATTGGTGCGGGAAGGGGGAGACCATATATTTGTTAAACTGCTGCTGTTTTATTTTAATTGCACAATTGTGTTGACAGTGAGATCTTGGTATAGATATGGTCGAAGGTGAATGTGTAGAATTACATTTATATGGTAAACTGTAGAAACAGTTCAATGTGAATGTTTATAACTGTGTGTGATAGTATAGATATTGTGAAAAATGTAATGTTTAAAGTGTAAGGTTATCACATTCAAATTTCAAATGTCCAAATATGAGGCTCCAATTCTTATCAGGTAACTAGGAACAGGAAGTCACAGATGCAGGCTTTCAGCAATAGACGCCGAAGTTGGATTCATCAGATGGCCAATAGAAATAACAAACAGAGGCTATATACGAGTACAAGGTAATAACCAGCGGTGCAGAAGATCAGACAGACAAGTGGAGATGGATACAGCTTCAGAAAACATATGCGAGCAGTCTTGAGCCTGACTGAAACCTACTGGACAGAAATGAGTGATGAACCATGGAACAGAAAGAGAAGACCAGAAGCCACAATATCCAGATTTTTTAATTTTCTCATAGACGGAGTAGACGAAGCAGATATAAAGAAGAAGTGGGTATATTGTATGAAAGAGTAAAAATATTATGTTCAAGAATTTCAACGGACAATGTAGTCGAGAAAGTGTATACTTTACAGTTACCAAAACAGCACACGCTTTATATTGGCTCTCATTGGTAGAAAATACGCAAATCTCAAAGTTCAGCTGATGAAGAACTGTTGTTGGCTACTCAATACTGACTTCAATAACAATTACTAATTTAGTCGTCGAATGCCCGTTAGTGCACTCTATATTATTGTTGTAAAAATTGTGATATATAAAGAATACACACAGAATATTGAACTGACATTTAGAAACTGTTCTCTTTTTATTAATGGATTACTTAGCTGATTTTATGTTCAGATTTCTTTTCACAGTTTGCTTGCTGGTATTTGTACTCAATTTTGTTTTGATCTTGTTTTTTAGTTTAAGACAGAAAACACAACTTGGCAAATAGACGGATATGACAATCTAGCATAGAATATAATCAGCTGTGGCAAGTTTCATGCGCCTGTCTTAATACACAAACGCCAGTAGCAGTTAATTCACATGTACCGATTTCAGTGATGGAGAAGGAAAACTATAATCAATTTATGCATCTAGAATGCGTTACATTTCGCAAGTCAAAGATTGCTTCCATTATGACAACTACTCGTTGGTATATGAACATTGCTGGCATCTTCCTGCCCTCAGTGAAATGTCTGTGTAAACAACACGATGTCTCCCCTGATAACACTGTTGTTCCGTGTTACAACGACGATCAAGTGGTAGCTGGAGTCGATGTAAACGAATCTTTCACGACAAACGTGCAACAGCTGAACACGAACACCTGTATTGAGGTTCAACCTGCACATTGTAGACGCAGCAATTGTTATCTACAAAGTAATTTTAACAGACGAGTTTCTATTCAGAGAAGTACAGCTCCGGACATCAGAGGTATGCAAGCACATAACTTCAACACGTCACACATTGACCCAAGCGACCATTCTCGCTACTGCCCCAGACTTCACAGTCACAACTTCAAAAAAATGTACTGTGCTGTTTGTCTGCTATTCCACATTCTGGACTTGGCCAGGTACGGATATATTCTACCAGACACTTATTGTCAAGACATGGACTTTGTATATTCTTTGACTTGCTTGAATTTCCAGACTTTTTTTACGTTTATGTTTGTAACATGTACTTACGCATGTTCAAAACATTACATACCGATGTGCTACTCGTGGCTTAGTTACGAGTCTAGGTATGGTTTACGTGTTGATATCGCCAAGAACATGCAAGCTTTCAAAGTTGCGTTTTTTGGTGACTTTGGCTATGCAGACAGGATTTTTGGTCATCCTCGTATTGTGTATTATCTTCGGGTTTAAGAACATGCGCCATCAAGTGTGGCCTTTTGACGTCTCCAATGGATCGCATAGATATTTTGCTGCAATTTCGTTTGGTATTACTAGCACCCTGGGAGGAACGTGCATTTACAGCACAAATTGTTTTAGAGGTGCCATATGTCGTGTTCTTTTGAATGAGTTAGAGCATCTACACGACAAACTCCTGCACGTCTGCTCAGACACTAACGATTCCTCTCTGGTGGAGAAGAACTTTGATAACTTTATGGACCAGCTAAACTTCTTGTGGGCCTTAACAGACAAGACCTATGAGGTCATAAAACACACCATCGCCTCTGCATTCATATTTGCACTACCTCTGCTGTGCCTGTCCCTCTATGGCGTTGTCAGTGGCTCCATGCATTGAGACCAAACCCTTCAAACGTTTTATGCTGCGATTGTTAGTGTCCTAATGATCACAACTACCACAGCATCGTGCGCACAACTACGCTCTAAGGTAATATACGTGTGCATGCCTGTTCTCGTCTGTACGTACAGTTCAGCGACCAGAAAAAAACAGGTGATGACAACTTCTCAAAACGCATACAACTAATACAATAAGACTGAGAGCGCCGCATGTGACTAGGGTCAGTCAACTAGTGCCTACTACATTCCGCGCCACACTGAACATAACTCCATTATTTCTATATAATGATGATCAGAAGAAACATTCAGCAAACAAGGAATAGAAACCAAGAAATACAGGTTAGGTAGAAAAGGCCTAACTAGCTGGACACTCACCATCCTTTGCCTCATTCGGTCTATCCATTGCTGCATTGAGACTGACTTTTGTGACTGGTGTTTTACATTCGCCAATCAATCAATCTATCAATCAAATATAAACCCTTCTATCTCCCTGTCAAGCATAGGTCCTCATCAAACGCTCGTACAGATAAACCCTTCTATCTCCCTGTCAAGCATAGGTCTTCATCAAACGCTCGTACAGATAAACCCTTCTATCTCCCTGTCAAGCATAGGTCCTCATCAAACGCTCGTACAGATAAACCCTTCTATCTCCCTGTCAAGCATAGGTCCTCATCAAACGCTCGTACAGATAAACCCTTCTATCTCCCTGTCAAGCATAGGTCCTCATCAAACGCTCGTACAGATAAACCCTTCTATCTCCCTGTCAAGCATAGGTCCTCATCAAACGCTCGTACAGATAAACCCTTCTATCTCCCTGTCAAGCATAGGTCCTCATCAAACGCTCGTACAGATAAACCCTTCTATCTCCCTGTCAAGCATAGGTCCTCATCAAACGCTCGTAACGTCTTCTTGACACCCATCATGTTTCTTAGCTTTGTCCATTAATCTTCTGGCGGTTGTATGTTTGTCTCGACTTCTATTCTTCATGATTATCTACGTTTACCCCTACCTTTCTTGCCTTGATGATTACAGAACAATGACTGTTTTGGAAAGTTAACACATATTTTCTATACTGTGTGTTCTATCCTTGGGATTCCGTGGCGAAGTGGTTAAGCCGTCGGCCTCATGATCAGGTGGTGTGGGTTCGACGCCGGGCTCTGCCGTCTTTTTCACGGGTGCTTGATGCGGAGTCCCCTGCATCTCGTAGTCGCCCCCTAGTCGTCTTGTCCTTGACTTGCCACTGGGGTCGGGAGGATCGAGACGAGAGAGGGAGGATAAAAAGTAGCGCAGTTAATCCTTACTAAAAATAGCGCTAGCAAAATAAATTATGCTATCATCGTCTGTGATAGACGGCGGCCTTTGCCTTGCTTTACCTGGTGTCCTATCCATCACCAAGGCTTTCTCTTTACGTCTAGTCCCACTGGTATCTGTGCATTTCTTCCTCATTGTTCTATAGTAGTGACACTGTCATAACATGTCATTCACTCTATTCGGCGCAAGCATCCATTAGTGAAGGCTTTAACTATTTCTTGTTATTGAAGTTAAAATTCTGAATTTATGTGATAGACTTCTTCCGATTTCTACAAACTCCTTACCACAGTTGTATATTCATAATTTTATATCTCTATCAGTAGTTCAGAAGTTAACTATATTTCTACCAAGATATTGATCCATTCGTTTAGCGGACTAAAACAGCACATATATATTACACATTAGTGAGTACACTGACACTGTCTTATCCACATTAATGAGTACACTAAAACTGCCTAATCTACATTAATGGGCACCCTAAAACTGCCTAATCCACATTAATGAGTACACTAAAACTGCCCATTCCACATTAATGAGTACACTAAAACTGCCTAATCCACATTAATGAGTACACTAAAACTCTAGATAAATTAACGTATTCCATTCTCATCCATCTCATCTTTGCCAGGCGCAGTCTATCTGGATTGCAGTCTACGAAACTCCTTGGTCCAGACAATCGCAGAGGATGCTTCACAAGGTCAGAACAACACATTACACACCAATTTCTCACACGGTCAGAATAACACATGACACACCCATGCCTCACAATATCAGGACAACACATGACACACCCATGCCTCACAATATTAGAACAACACATGACTAACCCATGCCTCACAAGCTCAGAACAACACAGGACACACCCATTTCTCACAAGGTCAGAACATCACATGACACACCTACGCTTCACCAGGTCAGAACAACACATGACACACCCATTTCTCACAAAGTCAGAACCACACATGACACACCCATTTCTCACAATGTCAGAACAATACATGACACACATACGCTTCACCAGGTCAGAACAACACATGACACACCCATTTCTCACAAGGTCAGAACAACACATGACACACCCTTTTTTCACAAAGTCAGAACAACACATGACACACCCATTTCTCACAATGTCAGAACAACACATGACACACCTACGCTTCACAAGATCAGTACAACACATGACACAACTACGCTTCACAAGATCAGAACAACACATGACACAACTACGCTTCATCACGTCAGAGCAACATATGACACACCTTAAGTGTGTCTAGTTGACAGGAAGTAGTTTATTTTCACTAAACGACTGAGTGGCGAAACAGTGTAGACGAATGCAGTTTCTCAAATGCTGTTAGTCATAGGAATCGAGAGGGTATGTATGACTGACATACGAGGGACGTTTAAGTCAAACCGGGGCGTTTTTTTTTTGTAATGACAAATAAATTGTTTTTTAAGTAGTCAAAATGCCATTTATTTCTCGATATAATCTCCTGCAACGTTTATGCACTTATTCCAGCATTTAAAAAATGCTTGAAAAGCTTCAACGTAAAAAGATGTGTCAGTATGTCTGAACTTATCCTGGACAGCCTGTTTCACTTCGTCATCAGTGCTGAAATACTGTAATTTCAGGAATTCGTTTAGAGGTCCTTCTTCTTCTTCTTCTTCGTACGCAGTCAGACAGTAACCATTATTTTTTCGAAAAAAGCGGCGGTCATCCTGAGGCTGTCGCCACTGCCATAGAGCTTGTCTTGCAGTTCCACTGGTAATGGCCACATCTGCTCTCTCTGATCCTCGTATATCGGGCAGTTCTGCAGCAGATGTTCAGCGGTCATTTTACCAGTACCGCACGGGCATTCGTCGGTACACCCTATCTTCAATTTGTTGAATAGGTGGTACCTCAGTCTGTTGTGGCCAGTGCGAAGTCTGAAGACAACGACCTGCTCTCTTCGGTTCAACTGGTAATAGGCATCGTTTTTGGTGTAACCAGTATGTTCGGTTTCCCATTTGGTCATGTATCTGGCTTTGATAAGCCGTTTTGACTCTTCGTACGTCATACTGGTATCTGTTTGTGGTAGTCTTGCACCTTCTTTTGCCAGTCTGTCTGTCTCCTCGTTGCCTTGGATGTTGCAGTGAGATGGGACCCACTGTATCACTACCCTTTTTGGTGCGGACTGCTGGCACAGTTTGCAGAGTGCTGCTCTTAAGTCATTGAGCTCAGTGTTTTTCTGGCTTTTTAGCGCTGTGACTACGACGAGAGCATCTGTGAGCAGGACTATTATATGGCTCTCATTTTCACTGTGTGTCACCATTTCTTCCACTACCGCTCTCAGTGCCTCTGCCTCCGCTCTCAAATTGCTTGTGTACTTACCAGTAGCGAATGACAGTGTTATTTTTATGCCATTTGGTAGGTTCAGGAATGCTCCTGCCCCTCCGTTCTGTGATGTGTTTGTTACAGAGCCGTCGGTGTATGCATGGATCCAGTCCATGCTTGGGTAGCTTTTCGTTATGAAGCTTAGGGTAGTATCTCTCCTTTCTTTTTCAGTCTGGCAGTTTTTGTTTGCAATACCTGGTATATTTTCTACCACCTCTGGAAATATATCCTGCCTCCAGGTAGGTTTTCGTACAGTAGTGATGGGTTTTGGTGTTGTTAGTGCGTTTATGGGATCTTCGTGCATCTTTGCTTTGGCTATTTCTGCAAAGTTTCTCCGCTTTAGTTTCCCATTTCCCAAATTGTTTAGTCTCTGGTGCATTGGATGGTCGGTCAGTCTTCGGAGTTTCTCTGACTGCAGCTGGGCTCTGCAGTCTCTTCTATCGGTCATGGATTGCAGTTTTGTAATCTTTTCAAGTTCTACAATTGGCGTTGACTTCATGCCACCTGTTATAATTCTCATGGCTTGGTTTTGAAGTTTGTTAACTTTGTCGAAGTTCGCCTTCGCTGCTGTTGTCCATGCCGCAATGCCATACTCGAGAACTGGTCTCACTCTTCCAGTGTACAGTTTCTTTAGTATGCCTTCGTCTGCTCCCCAGCTAGTGCCAGCCAGTTTCCTCATGATTGCCATTCTTTCTCTGGCTTTCATTCGGTTTCTCTCAATCTGACTTTTCCATGTCATGCGCCGATCAAATGTGACTCCCAGATAGGTTGGGTTGTCGTTTGGCTGCAGGAATTTGCCATTTAGACTTAATTTGGTACTTTGGGGTTTTAATGAAAGCGAGAATATTGTGCATGTGGTTTTCTCCTCGTTTACTCCTCGTTTATTTTGACCAGGTTTAGAGGTCCAAAGAGGAGGAAATCACTTGGAGCGAGGTCTATGCTGTAAACTGGGTGTGGCAATACTTCTCAGTCGAGTTGCTGAAGATAGTATATAGTGCGTTGAGCGTATGAAGCCGAGCGTTATCTTGCAGGAGCAGGACGTCCTTTGTGATCAAACCAGCTTTATTTTTCCGCAGACTGTTATTCACATCACTTACAATGTGTGTGTACTGTTGACTGTTGATAGGGGCACCACGGGGTAGAAAATCAACATCCGGGATAAGGCGTTCCACAATCTGGATATTCAGAGGAACGACTGAGGTGGGTTGAGAGCAACTACGACCGGGACCGTCACTCACGGATGTACGGCCTTCTCTAAAACGTTTACACCATTCAAATGTCTTACTGTGGCTGAGTGTCTCATCGACATATTGTGGATGCAGTTTTCTGTAAGTTTCCACAGGTTGCATGCATTCTTTCACAAAAAACTTTATCACAACACGCTGTTCATTGCAAGCATTAACAGTGTTGTCCACCATGTTTATTTATCAGTCACTTGACTGGCCCATAGCAAGTGGGCCACCTAGCAATAACAGGACACAAATTCCCCTAATTAATTATAGTAGTTCCAGCACACTATAACCCATTTAGGTAGAAGTAGACAAAAAGTCCCGGTCTGATTTGAACGTCCCTCGTAGATGCAACGTCTGGAGCCTGTTCTCATGCTGGCTATAAGATTGGTAAGACATTCGTTCTACTAATAAACGATATCTTGAATATGTGATTTGTCTCATTTACATTTCTGTCCATGATTCATAATTCATCTTATGGTTCTTTTTCTATGAATTTTCATTTTTTTTATTACGCTGTAAATGCCGAAATCTGTATTCCTTATTAGATTATGTAGAACTGCGTCCTTTTTTTCAATACTACTATTATTTTTGCCTTAAAAATTAAGATAAAATTAATATTCGAATGTCATTTTATAATAACTACTATTTTTACTGATATTGTAAACTAACTGGCACTGATTGGTCGTCTTTCAGCTGTCCATCTTTATGCACCAGAGCACAGTTCGGGACCTTGGTTTCAGTGTCTATGGCATGTTTCTGGTGGACACGTCAACACTCCTCATGGTAACTTGGTTTGTATGTTTGACACAATCACGAACACCTACTGCACGTCTTTTAACTACTCAATCTCTCTTACTATTTCTTCTTCTTCTTCTTGTTCGCCACGTTTTAACAAACATCTGTCTATACGTGAAGTCCATTTCTCTGTTTAAAGGTTACTGTGGTGGAGATTTTTTTCAGGGTTCCCAAACAGCTTTTGTGTGGAGGCAGGTCTCCCTGGGTTAGTGATAGTTGCACAATTGCTTACACACTACACACGTAACAGTCATGCGGGATATGCTCAACTGTCTATGTTGCTGGTCTGCACGTACACATGGGTGATAGAGCCAGCTTTAGTCTGTGTAACTCAATATGTTATGTCATGTTTTCAGAGGAAACAGAATCACTTGCTCAACTCGATCAAGGCAGTGATAGTTGTCTCTCGTTTGTTCGGCTTTGCTTATTGCTTGGATCAGGCTCTTTTTTTCATCCTGGAAGTTGATTTTTCTTTTTGTTCTAGTGTTGGACCCACCTTTGCTAACCTGTACACTCTTTCGTTTCAGGCATGTCGCTCATTAGCACTATCGTTCTCTTGTCCTTTAGTCAACTAAGACTTTATTTTAAGTACTGACAGTTTCTCATTATTGACGGTTTGTAGAACTGATATTACGTCTGTAAGGAATACAACCTGCTGTCATTTGCTTGTTGTGTTGTTTATTATCTTAGCACCAACGTCTAAGACATGTACTTCAGTTGAGTAATTTTAACATTCAACACCAAAGTCTAAGACCTGTGCGTCAGTTGAGTGATTTTAACAAAGTTTATCAGTGGAGAAACTAGTGCGTTCGTTTATTGACTGTGTTTTATAGACAACATAGAGCTTCCACTTTTCACTGATGTGGTTAATGACCGTCCACAATGTACCAGGATCCATCCTTCTTTGTGGTATAACTATTCTAGCATGTTCTTTTGTGCTGTTTACCTGTAACAGTATATTATGCTCTCTCCCATGAGACATGTGTTAGTTATGAATGTGTTGATGCTGACATTTTGGTGATAATCTGGAGAGAATGAAGAAGTAAGTCTACCTGGGACGCCTATTGAACAGCAGAACGAACTAATCCCAGAATTTTAAAAAACGTCACTCAGGCTGGTCGACTTTCTTGTCATTAAAGACAGCACTAGACAATTCCCACGACCAGAGTCTGCGTCCATCACTATTTAACTCCCCAGTTCCCCCTGCAATGTGTTATGTCGCAGACACTTGCTCACTTACAAAATAAATAGAGTCCAAACTGAGAGTGAGCTAAGCCTCCCTCGAGAGACGCATGATCGGCCTCCCCAACCAAAGTTTGAAAGGTCTTCACAACACTGACGTGCGGCAACTGTCACTGATGAAGGATGCATCTTCCCACGCAGACAAGGTAAAGCATTGCTGTTTCGGAGAACTGATGACCGTTGGAGCACAGCGACAGCAGTCTGGTACTTACGAAACAGAAGACGACAACGGAGAAGACCAACTACGGGCTGGTCTGACTCCCTCGAGCTGGTCTGACTCCCTCGAGCTGGTCTGACTCCCTCGAATTCAGAAACAACATCAACGATGCAACAGACGGGACACTTATCACTCACTGGTCCACCATGGCCCAAGACAGGAGACAATGGAAACTTATCACCCACTGGTCCAGCGTGTCACAAGACAGGAGACAATGGAATCCACATTCGGACCCCTACCAGTGTAACTGCCGCTGAGAAACGGGTTGTCCAACGATCCTCTGATCATACGACAGCGTATCAATCCTACCGTTAGCCACATAAACAACTTGGAGCCGTGCGATTGAAACATCTAGAACATCGAACACTCAAATGCTTGATGCATTCAGAACATGACTCTTACTTCCATATTTTCAATGCCAGAAAATTGTTCCCTTTGATTTTCTCCTTTGGATAATTGTTTGTTATCATTAAATATCTGTTGCATTCCTGCTACTTATTCCATGTGTTAACCTCTTCTCACATTCTTAATATAAATTATATTGAGATTTCTAGTTGGTGCTGCTCAGCTAGAGTGACAGGTCAAGTTAATGCAGAGCGGGGTACGGCATACATAACAAACAACATCTAGGGGAATTGAGATGGAAGAAGTGACTGCAGCTCTGAGATGATTGTCGGAGACCTATAATTGAGATGGAAGAAGTGACTGCAGCTCTGAGATGATTGTCGGAGACCTATAATTGAGATGGAAGAAGTGACTGCAGCTCTGAGATGATTGTCGGAGACCTATAATTGAGATGGAAGAAGTGACTGCAGCTCTGAGATGATTGTCGGAGACCTATATTACAGGGGCAATCATCCATGTCAGACTCCCAATCCGTACTTCGGAAGGTAGAGAAGGGCTGGCCTTGGCATGAGTCAACGATAGATTTAGTGACATCAAACCTGTAGGGGCTGGTGAGGATCTGCTGCCTTGGTCATGCTGGAGTTCATGGCAACGAAAGAGTTGACATTCTGGTCCTACAGTCATCAATTACGGGTATACTAGATATGGATATATGGATAGGAGTGAAATTTTCAAGTCTATCAATGACCCTCTGTTAGATAATGACACCGCAATAGATGAAATGGAAATTTACAGACTGCAGAGTTTTGAAATAGAATGAGGTTCGAGCGGACTGAGGTGCATGATAGGACGGCGCTGAAGTGTGTACAACCAGCGAGTTGCAGGAACCAACAATATCGACATCCTTCGCCATTTACTTAGAGATACTGAGCACCTATGAGTATGGCCATATCGCAGTAAAGTCGATTCTTAGAACAGAACAGACCAGAATTGTTGAGATAACGATCTTATTTAGACAGTCAATCTGACAGTGCAATCTTGCCGAGACTAACTATGTCACGTGATCTCTCCTCTATGTCTGCCAGGTTGGTGGTACTATTCTGACGTACGGCATTATCGTAGTGCAGATTAAGCTTGGAGATCACGTGATTGACCATTGCCAAGTTGGTAACAAGACAAACTAGTCTCCACTATCTATCGGCACATCTACTTCACTTGGAGGTTGGCTAAATGGTGTATGTGTGTGGGTGTGTGTGGGTCTGTGTGTGTGGGTGTGTGGGTGGGAGTATGGGTTGGTGTGTGTGTGGTTGTGTGGGTGGGAGTGTGGGTGGGTGTGTGGGTGGGTGTGTGGGTGGGTGTGTGAGTGGGAGTGTGGGTGGGTGTGTGTGAGTGGGTGTGTGGGTGGGTGTGTGTGTGGGAGTGTGGGTGGGAGTGTGGGTGGATGTGTGCGTGGGAGTGTGGGTGGGAGTGTGGGTGGGAATGTAGGTGGGTGTGTGAGTGGGAGTGTGGGTGGGTGTGTGTGTGGGTGGGAGTGTGGGTGGGTGTGTGGGTGGGAGTGTGGGTGGGTGTGTGTGTGTGGGTGTGTGGGTGGGAGTGTGGGTGGGTGTGTGTGTGTGTGTGGGTGGGAGTGTGGGTGGGTGGGAGTGTATGTATGTGTTGGGGGGGGGGAGTCTGGTAAGAGTGTGTTTGAGTGTGTGTGTGTATGTATGTCGACAGTAGTGTATGTGTGTGTGTAGGAGTGTGTGTGAGAGTATTGTAGTAGTATTTGTGAGTGGGAGTGTGTGTATGCGAGTGTATGTGGGTGGTAGTGTATATGTGTGACTGTATGTGTGTAGGGTAGCTTGTCTGAGTAAGTGTGTGGGAGAACATTTTTTGAAGTGTATGTGTGTGGGAGTGTGTGCGTGGGAGTGTATGTGTGCGACTGTATGTGCGTGAATGTGCGTGTTGGGGGAGTATGTGTGTGTGAGTGTATTTGTGTAAGTGTATATCTTCTGGAGTGTATGTGTGGGAGTGTATGTGTGGGAATGTATGTGTGGGAGTGTATGTGTTGGAGTGTATGTGTGGGAGTGTATTTGTGGGAGTGTATGTGTGGGAGTGTATGTGTGGGAGTGTATGTGTGGGAGTGTATGTGTGGGAGTGTATGTGTGGGAGTGTATGTGTGGGAGTGTATGTGTGGGAGTGTATGTGTGGGAGTGTATGTGTGGGAGTGTATGTGTGGGAGTGTATGTGTGTATAGATGAGAGTGTAAATGTGAGTGTTTTTATCTGTTTAAGTGAATGTATGTTCGAGTGTATGTGTTTGTCGTGTGTGTGTGTGAGTGTATGTGGGTATGTGCGAGTGTATATGTGTGTGAGTGTATGTGAAAAGCAGTGCGTGTGTGTGTATGTGGGCATGTGTGAGTGTATGTGTGTCAGTGTAAATATGTGAGAGTGTGTGGACAAGTGTGTGTGAGTGAGTATTTGTATGAGTATGTGTCAGTGTAAGTGTGTCAGTGTATACGTGTGGATGTGTGTTATTGTATGTGTATGATTGAATATGTCAGAGTATGCGTGTGAGTGCACGTGGAAGTGTATGTGTGTATTTATATGGGAATGGCCGCATGCGTGTGAGTGCATATGTTTGGGGATATGTGCATTTCAATGAATGTTTGTGAGTGTAAGTGTATCAGTGCATGTGTTGAAGTATATGTATGTGCATTTATGTACACCAGTGAATGTTTGTGAGTGTCTTCATGTCTGTATGTGAGTATATATGTTTATGCATGTGTGTATGTATGGATTTATGTATGTTTGAATTGTGTATGTATGTATGTTGGGGGATTGGGGGGGGGGGGGGGGTCGCTGTAGTCAAGAGGTTACGGCACTCGTCTCTCATAGTGATGAACGAAGACGGTGGGCGATCGAATCCCACAAGTTTCAAGGGAGGTAACACCAGAGTGCCTGCATCCAGTCGTCTCGACCAATAGTCTTGCCACTGATCCAAGGTAACTCGGGGACAAGAGAATGAGATTGATGACCAGCGCATTCTCTTACTCGCTATAATCCAAATACAGCGCACATCACATTATTAAGACAAGACCGTCTGATGGTGTGTCTATCATCGCTTGCGATGGGCAGTATCTTTTTTTCTTTGTATTTTAGTATCTTTGTATGTAAGTATCTTTATATGTAAGTATCTTTATATGTAAGTATCCGTATATGTAAGTATCTGTATATGTAAGTATCTTTATATGTAAGTATCTTTCTGTGTATGTATCTTTATATGTAAGTATCTGGATATGTAAGTATCTTTATATGTAAGTATCTTTATATGTAAGTATCTTTATATGTAAGTATCTTTATATGTACGTATCTTTATATGTAAGTATCTGTATATGTAAGTATCTTTATATGTAAGTATCTTTATATGTAAGTATCTTTATATATGTATGTATCTTTATATGTAAGTATCTTTATATGTAAGTATCTTTATATGTAAGTATCTTTATATGGAATTATCTTTGCATGGAAGTATCTTTGTATGGAAGTATCTTTGTATGTAAATATCTTTATATGGAAGTATCTCTAAATGTAAGTAACTCTGTATGTATGTATAGATGTGCAAATACCAGCTATTTTCACAAGCCTTGCTAACTATCCATTGACAGCTCAACCAAAACTGATTAAGTAACAGAGAGTCCAGTAAAGTGAACAAGCGATAGCGTTCAATCTCTAGGTCTGGCAGATGCCTCTTCTGAATGAATATGTGAATCTTAATGGTATTCCAAGTTCAACTAAGAACTGATATCTACAACCAAGAGGAGGCAAAGGCGCTACATTTACTGGAATAAAACGTTTTACAATGTTATGTCCCTTTAGTTTCCATTTGCTCTCCAAAGGTTCAGTTTAGTTGTTGATGTTGTGTCCTCTGGATTTTAACAATCATATTTATAACCACCAAGCCTGTTATGGGGAAGAAAGAACAGTGTCATAAAACCTTACAAATATGTCATAAATGCGTTGTTCATGGGACGTGCAACCTCTACATATTACAACAAACATACAAAAATCCTTGGTCCTTTAGAAACCATTACTCCATGAGAGCACATAACTGATTTGATACAGACTTCCTGGAAGGAGACAACATGCTGAAGTTGCAGGAAAGGAGACAAGGCAAGATTGCTACACTAAGTGAGACTTGTCTCCGCAAGAGCTAACACTGATGAGGAATCGGTAGACACTGACATCACATAGAAGTTACTGGTGGTAGACAATGAGATCACATAGAAGTTACTGGCGGTAGACACTGACATCACATAGAAGTTACTGGTGGTAGACACTGAGATGACATAAAAGTTACTGGCGGTAGACACTGACAGGACATAGAAGTTACTGGCGGTAGACACTGACATTACATAGAAGTTAGTGGTGGTAGACACTGACATCACATAGAAGTTACTGGTGGTAGACACTGACATCACATAGAAGTTACTGGCGGTAGACACTGACATCACATAGAAGTTACTGGCGGTAGACACTGACAGGACATAGAAGTTACTGGTGGTAGACACTGAGATGACATAAAAGTTACTGGCGGTAGACACTGAGATGACATAAAAGTTACTGGCGGTAGACACTGACATCACATGGAAGATCCGTTGAGATACAAACCACAACAGCTGAAGCCTTAATGTCGGATATAATTAGGAGAGGTCTTAGACGCTAACTGAAAATACCTAGACTATGGGTTTGGAAACTGTCTGCAGATACCTAGACTAGGGGTTTGGAAACTGTCTGTAGATGTTAAGATTTGCAGTGTTCATTGATCATTTAGAAAGCGTAGATATAAAGCTATTACACTTTTAGAACAATTACAATCATAACAAAATTATCCCAGGTATAAACAGCACAAATATCATTTAACCTGCTGATTACGTCAATATTGGACAATAAATTAAAGACAATATTGCTTCATGGACAAACATAACATATTAGCAATAAACAGCCAAATCATGACAACTTTCCTACCGAATCTCAGCAGTAGCTGCCTTCCACAGGATCTAGGAATGAAAGCAAGAGATCCTGACATTTGTTGCTTTATATGTTCAACATAAATACTTGATTGTTTGTGATTCTCTAGCCCTCGCTTTCACTCTAACACTCTAATGTAACCTTGAGACATGTTTACGACTTTATGGTAGTGGGCTGACGCTTTCGCTGACAAATATAGGATTGTATACCATCACATTTTGTATATACACCTGTCAACATAATTGTAGATAAAGCTCAGAATAGTGGAGAGATGGATTATCAAGAATGTGAAACAGAGAACAGTAACAGTCACTAGATGCTGCTTGCAAATACATATTTTTGTCTTTGTTGATTGTGAAATAAGAAAGAATCAGCGGAGAGAGTGAAAGAAAGAGCGAGAGAGCGAGAGAGAGAGAGAGAGAAAGAGAGAGACCAAGCGATCAGGTCGTGGTATCTGAATTAGCGAACCAAAAATTACGTAGAAATTGATCATTTACTATGGAAACCAAACGACAGTCAGAATTCATTGCAGACAACAATCGGGGCTAAATATGGGGTGGCAAAATTCATTTAACCTTTGACCTCAACAATCAAGACATTTATTTTAGTTTCCAAGAGTAACTAACTAACGATGTGCCAAACCATTGGAATCTATACGTGATGTGTTAAATCGTTGGAGTCTATACGTGATGTGTCAAACCATTGGAGTCTATACGTGATGTGTCAAACCATTGGGGTCTATACGTGATGTGTCAAACCATTGGAGTTTATACGTGATGTGTTAAATCGTTGGAGTCTATACTTGATGTGTCAAACCATTGGAGTCTATACGTGATGTGTCAAACCATTGGGGTCTATACGTTCTGTGTTAAGTCATTGGAGTCTATACGCACTGTACCAAACAATTAGACTCTATACGTGATGTGCCAAACATCCATCTACAAGACATATCTCCTTCCGGATACAGTACAGCAAACTGATGAATGCTTCTACCTGCTGGATGTCGGCTGAGGCAATGCCTGCTCTAGAAAGGCCTTTCTGCTTAGGTCAGTGACGTCACTATTCCCGTCCGTGCTGTAACTTCCGACACGGAAAGTAGCCATCTTTGAAGCGTTGATTTCCAAAGTCTTTATTATTTGTGATACATTTTCGCAATTGTCTAGGATTTATGTGCATTTTCATTCGAAGGATTATTAGATATGCCTGACCGGTGTAGTGGGCCTGAATGTAGATCAAATTACAAAATCGAAGAATATTCTAGTCTTTCAAATTCCATAGGAAACGTAGCCTAGCTATTCGAGAAAAAATGCATCCGACACATCCCTCGTAAAGACTGCTTCCAACCAAACATGGTGTAGTGTGTATAAAACACTTTCACAAGGGATCCAACCAAACATGGTGTAGTGTGTATAAAACACTTTCACAAGGGATCCAACCAAACATGGTGTAGTGTGTATAAAACACTTTCACACGGGATCCAACCAAACATGGTGTAGTGTGTATAAAACACTTTCACAAGGGATCCAAAAAAACATGGTGTAGTGTGTATAAAACACTTTCACAAGGGATCCAACCAAACATGGTGTAGTGTGTATAAAACACTTTCACAAGGGATCCAACCAAACATGGTGTAGTGTGTATAAAACACTTTCACAAGGCTTCCAACCAAACATGGTGTAGTGTGTATAAAACACTTTCACAAGGCTTCCAACCAAACATGGTGTAGTGTGTATAAAACACTTTCACAAGGCTTCCAACCAAACATGGTGTAGTGTGTATAAAACACTTTCACAAGGGATCCAACCAACCATGGTTTAGTGTGTATAAAACACTTTCACAAGGGATCCAACCAAACATGGTGTAGTGTGTATAAAACACTTTCACAAGGCTTCCAACCAAACATGGTGTAGTGTGTATAAAACACTTTCACAAGGGATCCAAAAAAACATGGTGTAGTGTGTATAAAACACTTTCACAAGGGATCCAACCAAACATGGTGTAGTGTGTATAAAACACTTTCACAAGGGATCCAACCAAACATGGTGTAGTGTGTATAAAACACTTTCACAAGGCTTCCAACCAAACATGGTGTAGTGTGTATAAAACACTTTCACAAGGCTTCCAACCAAACATGGTGTAGTGTGTATAAAACACTTTCACAAGGCTTCCAACCAAACATGGTGTAGTGTGTATAAAACACTTTCACAAGGGATCCAACCAAACATGGTTTAGTGTGTATAAAACACTTTCACAAGGGATCCAACCAAACATGGTGTAGTGTGTATAAAACACTTTCACAAGGCTTCCAACCAAACATGGTGTAGTGTGTATAAAACACTTTCACAAGGGATCCAACCAAACATGGTGTAGTGTGTATAAAACACTTTCACAAGGGATCCAACCAAACATGGTGTAGTGTGTATAAAACACTTTCACAAGGGATCCAAGAAAACATGGTGTAGTGTGTATAAAACACTTTCACAAGGGATCCAACCAAACATTGTGTAGTGTGTATAAAACACTTTCACAAGGGATCCAACCAAACGTAGTGTAGTGTGTATAAAACACTTTCACAAGGGATCCAACCAAACATGGTGTAGTGTGTATAAAACACTTTCACAAGGGATCCAACCAAACGTAGTGCAGTGTGTATAAAACACTTTCACAAGGGATCCAATCAAACGTAGTGTAGTGTGTATGAAACACTTTCACAAGGGATCCAACCAAACATGGTGTAGTGTGTATAAAACACTTTCACAAGGGATCCAACCAAACGTAGTGTAGTGTGTATAAAACACTTTCACAGGGGTTCCAACCAAACGTAGTGTAGTGTGTATAAAATACTTTCACAAGGCATCCAACCAAACGTAGTGTAGTATGTATAAAACACTTTCACAGGGGTTCCAACCAAACGTAGTGTAGTGTGTATAAAAAAACTTTCACAAGGGTTCCAGCCAAACGTAGTGTAGTGTGTTTATAACACTTTCACAGGGGTTCCTACCAAACGTAGTGTAGTGTGTATAAAACACTTTCACAAAGAAGACGCCATTAGATTCGACAAATTCAAAGATGCTGCTGGCTTAAAACACATTATACAACGTCGTCCGGTTTTAAAACCTGATCCATATCTTACTGTATTTCCATGCCTGCCTTCGTATTTATCAACAGAGCCTGTTGTGCAATGCAAGGATCATAAAAAACGAGTAGATGAAAAAAGTTAGAGACCTCATCAACCATTGTTTCGAAAGTTGAAATCACATTGTACAGGTGGCGGAGTTGTCAATTGAATAGAAGATTGGTTGACGAGCATAAGGCAGAGAGTGGGCATAAATAGGGAGTACTCTGACTGGTGTGATGTAATAAGTGGTGTGCCCCAGAGATCGGTATTGGGAGTAATTTTGTTCTTAAAATATAAATGCGATTTCGACATTGATATCAAATCGATAATTGCAAAGTTCGCGGATGACACAAAATTATGCGGCAGGGTCTCTTCTCCGGCAGAAGTGGATCTTTTGAGATCAGATTTAAAAACGATTAAAAAATAGTTTGAGAGCTGGCAGATGGAGTTTAATATAGAAAAATGTACAGTCATCCACGTGGAAAGGTCTAATAATGGATATAATCACTGGATGACAGAGAACAATATTAGGACAATATAAAAAAGAAAGAGACCTGGCAGTTATAATATATTAAACAGGAAAGGTGCAGGAGCAAGTCCAGGTGGCAGTGAAAAAAGCTAATGCCATGTTGGGCATGATAAAAAAAAACTTTTCACACAAGAGCAAGGAAGTAATAGTCAAGTTATATAAATCATTGGTGAGACCTAAATTGTAGTACTGTGTTAAGGTGTGGAGTCCATATCTTAGAGTGGATATAAACATGCAGGAAAGGATACAAAGAAGAGATACAAAAATGATCGCGGGGGTTTCAGAATTATAGTTATGAGGAAAGACTAAAAAAACTCGTCTTCAGTGTCTAGAACAAAGAAGAATTCGAGGTGACTTAATACAAGTGTATAAACTAATAAATGGAAAGGATAAATTAGACTATACCAAGTTTGTTTTTTAAGTACGGTTGCCTACAAGAACAAAAAGGGCACAGATACAAATTGTTTAAAGACAAGTCTAGATTAGATATTAGGAAATATTTAATTAGGCAGAAAGTGGTTAATTTTTGGAATGCATTGCCGCAGGTTGTTGTGGAAGCAGAGTCAGTTAATACATTCAAAAATAGATTGGATGCTTACAGTATTTTAGGTATCAGTGGAGTGAAATAAACTGGTTGTTTACAGACTCTGTAGTGCTGTCTAAACCATTATAATGTTCTTTTTTTTCTTCTTCGTACGCTGTCAGACGTCGACTTAAATTTGTTCGAAGAAAGCAACAGTCATGCTGAGGCTGTCAACACTGCCATAGAGCTTGTCTTGTGTTGGCACTGGTGATGGCCACATGTGCTTTATCTGGTTCTCGTATGTCGGGAAATTTTGCAGCAGATGTTCAGGAGTCATTTTCGTCAGTAGCACCTATCTTCAGTTTATTGAATAGATGGTATCTCAGTCTGTTGTGGCCTGTGCCGAGTCTGAAGACCACGACCTGCTTTTTTCTGTTCAACTGGTAATAGGCATCATTTTTTGTGTGTAGTCAGTATGCTCTGTTTCCTACTTGTCCATGTAACTGACCCTAATAAACCTTTTGAACTCTTCGCAGGTCAGACTAGAATCTGGTTGTGGTAACCTTCCACCTTCTTGCGCCAGTCTGTCTGCCTCCTTGTTGCCTTGAATGTTACAGTGGGATGGAACCCACTACACCACTACTCTTTTTGGTGCGGACTGCTGGCATAGTTGACAGAGTACTGCTCTTAAATCATTAGTTCTGTATTTGCCTGGCTTTCTATTGCTTTAACTACGGATAGGTCATCTGTAAACAAGACTATCTAGCTTTCATTGCTTTCGCCTTTCAGCATTGCTTCTACTGCAGCTTTTAATGCGTCTACCCCAACTCTGAAATTGCTTGAGAATTTTCCAGTTGCCCCTGACAGTGTTATCTTTCTACCGTTTGTTAGGCTCAGGAATACCCCTCCTCCTCCGTTTTAAATTGTGTTTGTTGCAGAACCGTCAGTGTATGCATGGGTCCAGTCTGTGCTTCAGTAGTTTTTCTCTATATACATCAGGTTTATGACTCTTCTTTCCTTTCCAGTCTGGCAGTTCTTGTATTTGATCCCTGGTATATTTTCTATCAACTCTGGTAAGAGCTGCTGCTTCGAGATTGGTTTGCTTGCAGTAGGGATGGGCTTTGGTGTTGATATGGCGTTCATAGGGTCTTCTCTCATCTTTGTTATGGCTATTGCTACAGAGTTTCTCCGCTTTAGTCTCCCTTTTCCAAATCCATTTGGTCTCTGATGCAATGGATGGTCTGCCAGTCTTCTTAGTTTCTCTGCTTGCTACTGGGCTCTGCTGTGGCTTATTTCGTTCATGGATTGAAGATTTGTAATCTGTTTTCGTTCTACAATCAGATCAGTATAATGAAGTTAAGTCAAGTGAAATCACTAACACTTTATTTCTCAATATGATATGGTGGCAACATTTGCCATGAGCACTGTAGAAGCACTTCTCCAACAGCCACGTGTGTGTACTGTTTGTGTTGTGTGCTTACATGGAGAGGATCCTATTAGTGCACTATAATACATTAAGGGGAGCAATTTTCTGTTTGCAAACTTTGACAGAAAAATATTTAGAAATACATCATGTCATTTATATTTGCTTTATAGACTACCAGAAAGTTTTGACATTCCAACATGAAAAATTAATTAAATGTATCCAAGAAATAGGTCTAAATGGTAAAGACATAAGACTGCTCCGTAATCTGTACTGGGAATAAACTGCTTTAGTAAAGTCAGGAAAGTTATTCTCTCCAAATAAAGATGTAAAAAGAGGAGTGAGACAGCGATGTGTCTTTTTAATATCTACACAGAACAAATATTCAAACAGGTAGAGGGTATGCCAGGGCTTGTCATTGGTGGAATAGCAATGAACAATCTAAGACATGCAGGTGATACAGTTTTTATGGCAAAAAGTGAGCAAGAATTACAGGAGCTTGTGAACACAACATACACAATAAGTCAAGACTTTGGATTAGATACAATCATCAAGAAAACAAAGACTAGGATAAATAGGAAAAGTGACAAGAAACCATGTAATGCAGTTAAAATAAAAGATCAACTACTTCAGCAGGTACAGAATTTGTCCAATCTATGTCATATTATAGCGGTCAATGGCAGCTGTGAAAAGGAAAGCAGAAACAAAATAGGTATGGCCAAGATGGTATTCTACAACATGCGACACAAACTGACATCCAAACAGATAAATCAGTATTTGAAAATGAGTATTATCATGTGTTATGTATACTCGTCACTACTTTATGGCGCAGAAACATGGACAATAAATAACAAGTTGAAAAATAGTATTGAAGCCTTCGAAATGTGGGTATATAGAAGATTGGGTCGCATTTCTTGGAAAAAGAAGAAAACAAATTTGGAGGTATTAAAAAAGTTGGAGGTGAAAAAAAAATTAACGACCGAAATCAGAGTTAGACAGTTACGTTATTTTGGTCATATAGCAGAACTTGTTGAAGACCATACTGGAGGGTAGGGTGGAGGGCAGCCGTTTAAGAGGCAGACAACGTTTTAAGTGGGTGAATAACATCAGGAGGTGGACTGGAAAAAGCCTCTCAGATTGGACAATTACGGCAAGAGATAGAGTACACTGGAGATCCTTTGTAGCTGATCTTCAATGCGGAGATGTTACCTGAACTGCTGAACTGAACTATAAAATATCCAGTTGAAGCGAGGAGTGCAACCAACCTACACATTGAGATAACACGGTGTCCCTGACGGCAATCTGGTATGGTTGGCAGATTTCCTCGTGTCTGGTATCGGAAGTACAATGGGCGGGGCCAAATCCAGAGACAGACCGCTACTATTGTGCAGCATCTGTCAGGTGTTCAGACTGATATGACTGTCAGTATGTATAAGTGTGGGAGTGCGTGAGTGTGCGTGTGTATGAGTGTGAGTGTGCGTGTGTATGTGTGTATATGTATATGAGTGTGAGTGATTATGGTGGACGACGAATAAGAATGGCGGCTGTAGTTATAAATGGGAGCGAATCTGAACGTAGCTTTCAGTAGAAATGTATAATTCGCTAGAATGACAATCATTTTCTACGAGAAGTTACGAACTCGTGTTCTACAGCTATAGACAAGTCTTTATAATAGGTAGTGCTAAAGAAAAGTATCTTTACACACCAAACAAACAACATTTGGTGAGTTGTCAGCGTTTCATGTTACTCACTGTCTTGTGGTCTCTTTTTAAATTGACATATGGGAAACCATCGACTGTTAAATACATCTTTATTTTTAGTTTAGTGTAAGATTTAGTTTAGTGTAAGGTTTAGTTTAGTGTAAGGTTTAGTTTAGTGTAAGGATTTAGTGGATTTAGTGTAAGATTGATTCTTCCAAAATAATATTAAACGATCTCTTTCTTCTGAAATCAGTTTCATGACCACTGAATGTGAGGTTGTGTGTAGACTTATTCTTGACTGTTAATTGTTATCATTGCTGACACGCCTTTTTGTATAATTAATAAAGAAAAGAGTTAGAGAGGTTAAACACAAGATAAGATCAGTGTTGGATACAGATTTGTGTTGGACAGTTACTTTATGTTAATACAGATTTGTGTTGGACAGAGTTACTTTATGTTAATACAGATTTGTGTTGGACAGAGTGACTTTATTGTAATACAGATTTGTGTTAGAGGGAGTGACTTTATGTTAATACAGATTTGTGTTAGAGGGAGTGACTTTATGTTAATACAGATTTGTGTTAGATGGAGCGACTTTATGTTAATACAGATTTGTGTTACATGGGGTGACTTTATGTTAATACAGATTTGTGTTAGATGGGGTAACTTTATGTTAATACAGATTTGTGTTAGATGTGGTGACTTTATGTTAAAACAGATTTGTGTTAGATGGGGTGACTTTATGTTAATACAGATTTGTGTTAGATGGGGTGACTTTATGTTAATACAGATTTGTGTTAGATGGAGTGACTTTATGTTAATACAGATTTGTGTTAGATGGGGTGACTTTATGTTAATACAGATTTGTGTTAGATGGGGTAACTTTATGTTAATACAGATTTGTGTTAGATGGGGTGACTTTATGTTAATACAGATTTGTGTTAGATGGGGTAACTTTATGTTAATTCATATATCCGTTAGATGGAGTGCTTTTATGTTAATACAGATGTGTGTTGAACAGAGTGACGTTATGTTAATACAGATTTGTGTTAGATGGGGTAACTTTATGTTAATACAGATTTGTGTTAGAGGGAGAGACTTTATATTAATACAGATTTGTATTAGAGGGAGTGACTTTATGGCAATAAAGCTAGACTACTGGAAAGAAGATAACCTTACTTTATGTCTCTTGAGAAATTAAACCTTAAAGGTCGTAGTTTAAATGGTTGTTTTTCTGCATTAAAATCATAATTCACTTTGTTTTATATTCTACACATCTTAGGTTTCCGTTGTTGAAAATCTGGGTTTGTCATTTTGGATAAGTTGATTATTCTAACAACGATTAAAGATACCATCTCCACACAGCGTAGTAATATATAGTGCTCAGCCAATATTTTCTTGACCAACGTCACACCCTGATATGGTCAGCATCACTCAGCCTTGCTCTACTTCCTAGACTTGGTCTGGCACCAGAAAAGTTAAACCAAGTAAGCGTTTTGCAGTCAGAAAAAAATTGTGAAACAATTCGTGGATTGAACCTAGTTCACTAACCAATGCGCCAGCGCGGCTTCCGTGAACATAGTCTATTATTTAGTGCTTGTGCTCAAGAACTTTGTTGTGTTCAATAGTGTTTTATTTAGCACTATGACATACTTGGCCGTCCATGTGTGTCGTGAGCTGAGTTCCATTTTTGTGTTGTGTTGGGTTGGTGATTGTAACCTTGTGTTGTGTTGGTGATTGTAAGCGTGTGTTGTGTTGGTTTCTGTAAGTGGAAAAGCAATAATAAAAAATGATACAGCGAAAGTAAAATTTTGAAAAACAACAAAATAACAAACTGAAGTGGTTGTATGCAATTGTGAGAAGCATAATAAATGAAAGAGAAGATTTGGAACTGTATATAGAGGAAGAAAAACCAGATATAATAAGGTTAACATAATCATGGACATATGAGGACATTGCAGATAGTGAACTTGAAATAGAGGGATATACAATGTTAAGGAAAGATAGAGTAGTTGGAGACAAGGCTAAGGGGGGGGGGGGGTGGGGTGGTGTTTTATTATTATGTACGAATTCAGTGATTATAACTTTCAAAAATGATCTATCATCTGGCAACTAAAATGAAAATATATGGGGAGAAATATAAAGTGGGGGTGAAAAAACAGCGGTTGGAGTATGTTATAGATGGTCATCGAGTCGAAAAGAGGAAGACGTGGAGCTGATCAGTATCATAGAAAGGACAAGTGCACGGACATTATTATTAATGGGGGATTTCAACTTTCCAGAAATAAAATGGGAAATGGCAGAAGCACTTGTAGAGTCAAAACCTTTTGTTAAGTGCATAACTGACAATTCTTAGATTCAACACGTAGAAGCAGCTACCAGAGGCAAAAACACACTGGACCTAATATTTACTACAGAGGAAAATATGATTGAAAATGTTACTGTTGGGCAACTGTTTGGCTCAAGTGACCATCAAATCATCTGTTGGGATCTTATACCAGAGAGAGAAGTAAACATAAACACGTGAGCATACGACTACTCAAAGGCAGATGTTCAGAAGATGAAAAAGGCAGCGAGCCACATAATCTGGAAAGATATTGTCGGAGGAACAGAAGTCAAATAAGAGTGGGAGAATTTAAAAACAGTTCTAGAAAAGCTAAAAGAGAAATGTGTTCCATGTAGGGAGGCACACCGCAAGCATAAATGTGGATAATTAGATTTGTAGTTAAATGTAGAAGAGCTAAAAATAAAGCATGGACAAAAATATATCTTCTTTTGTTGTCCTACTGCTCTTGTCATACGGCGTCGCAGAGAGCTGTAATGCGTAGATTTTTGGTTCTCGCCAAGTGGAAGGCTTGTGCTGTCGTTAGGTGTATCTTCCTGAGAGTGTCAGAGACAACCTCGATCCATCGACGATGTGGTCTTCCTCTTGATCGTGGACCGGAAACTTGCAGATGATTTGCTCTTGATGCAGGTTGGTCATAATGGTAACCTGCAGATAATATGCCCTTGATGCAGGTTGGTCATAATACATTCTGACTATATGACCAAACCACTTGATTTGTTGACCGTCAATGTAGGCACTAACTGGGTTTGTCCCCACTGTGTGCCTCAGCGTGGTGTTGCGGATTCGGTCACGGATTGTCTTCCCGTCTGCACTTCTCACACAGCGCATCTCACAGCTCTGGATCTTGCTATTATGGGATGCTGATAAGAACCAATACTGACATTGGTAGCACAATGTAGGAAATAATAGTGCATGTATTAGCCTCTTCTCAGTTGAAAGAAGCACATTGAAAGAAACGGATGCTTCTTCTTCTTCTTCTTCTTCTTCTTCTTCTTCTTCTTCTTCTTCTTTTTCTTCTTCTTTCGTTCGCTTTAAAATATTGGCTATATCTGCAATGTTGTCTCTTGTATAAACTTCACTCTCTTTTGAAGTTCACATAAAGATCCATAAAGTTTCTCTTCCAGTGTTGTTTCTATGGGCCAGTGAGATTTTCTCTGTATATCATATTCAGGGCAATTGTGTAGTATGTGCTCTGCTGTCTGGGGTGCCTGTTCGAATGTACACATGGCTGAGTTGCCAATATTCATTTTTGTGTACATGTGGCTGCGGAGTCGGTTGTGTCCTGTTCTAAGGCGCAACACAACAGTTTGCTCTTGTGTGTTCATGTTATGGTAATCGTCTGGTGTTACTGTTGGTGGCTTTCTGATTGATTTGATCATCCTTATCTTCTGTTGGTATGTACCTGGCACATCTGGTTGGTCGTCTGCAGCACCCTCCTTTGCCAATCGGTCTGCTCTCTCGTTTCCTGATACTCCACAAAAAGAAGTTATCCACTGCATGACAATCTTGCACTGGTTGCTCAGTTCAGACAGTAGAGCCTGTAGATCTGGCAGTTTCTCAAATTTTAGTGCTTGGAGTGCTGACTGTGCATCTGTCAGAAATACTACAGGTTGTGAACTGATATTGGTGTTCAACAGTTTCTCAGTTGCCATCTTGATTGCCTGAATTTCTGCATCATATGTATGATAGAATTTCCCAGTTGGTACTCTGACTGTATCCTTAATGTAGTTTGGGTATTCTATGTACACTCCAGCTCCACCATTCATTACTGCATTCTGTGCTGACCCATTTGTGTATACTCTGATACAGAGGTCTTGTGGCTATTCTTTATGCACGAAATCGAGGATCACTATCCTACGTTGGGCACTGTTCTGTTCATCCTTGTCTAATATTCCTTTCACTTTTGTTTAAATGCATACTGATAGTCCATGCTCCTCTCTCCAAGGGGTTTGTTCCGGCACAGACTTTAGGGGGATGTCAACTTCTAGTAAATCTATAATTTGCCTGCGCGGTCGTTTCGCCTGATGCATAAAACTACTTCTTTTCAGTCTTCCCATTGCTAAATTTTGAAATCTGTCTTTCATTGGATGGCTCGGCATGCAGAGGAAATGTTCTGCTTGTGTTAATACCTTTGTGTCTCTGCGCTCTCTTAGTGCTTGTATACTTCCCATGTTCTCCATCTCCACTATAGGTGTTGATTTCATTGCTCCTGTAATGACCCTAAGTGCCTAATTTTGCACCTTATCCACCTCTTTTAGGGTAGTTTGCTGCAGGGCATCACGCTGCTGACCCCTATTACAGATGTGGCCGTATACCTTGTTGGTAAACTTTGTTAAGTATTTTTCCACTAGCTCCCCATGTGGTTCCACTTAATTTTCTCAGGATGGCTAACTTTCTCCTGGTTTTTTTGGCTGCCTTGTTGACGTGTTGCCTCCATGTCAACCTATCATCGAATGTATCTCCAAGATAGGTGGGTTGTTTATCTTCTCTGAGGTGTTCTCCATTTATCTTGATAACTCGAGCTTTTTTGTTTTGGGGAGAAGATGAAAAGCGTAGTGATACATTTTTCTGTGTTAAAACGGGTGTTTCAAAATCAGTGTAGTTCGCCTTTAGGATTCTCTGTGCAATCTCTTTGTCCACTCTGTACAAAAATTGAGAAAGAACGAACTACTGTCGTACACTACTCAGCACTGGAAACCAATTTGTTATACCTGCATTCGTTCGTACTGCACCTTCATTTTTTGCCATCCAGTAGTTGACCCTCCACACCATATTCCTGTATTACCTCCCATAGCCTACGTCGGTTTACCCTGTCAAATGCCTTTTCTTGATCAATGAAAGCCATGTGAAGTTTCTTTTTGAATTCTATGGTTTTTTTTCACTGAACTGTCTGAGGATAAATACAGCATCCGTACATCCTTTGCTTTTCCAGAAGCCTGATCGTGAAGTACTGAGCAGCGGCTCCACAATAACTCGCTCAAGGACGCGTGCGAACATTTTTTCTAACGTGGGTAATGAAGGATATCTTCTATAAGAGATGCAATCTTTTATGATGTCATTGTTTGTCCAAATAGGCACCACCACGGCTCTATGTCAATCATCAGGTGCCTTCTCATCAATCCCCGCCTTATTAAAGATCTTTATGAGCCATTTTATCCCTACATCGTGACAAGCTTTAATGGCTTCTGCTGATATGTTGTCTACTCCTGGGCCCTTGTAGTTAGGACTTCTTTTCATTGCTGTTATGACTTCTTGCTCGAGTAGCAATCTGTCGCTATGCTCAATATGTTTCAGGATTTGTGTTAATGAATGACGTTGCACAGCTTTTATACTGCCATCTGCTTGTGCTCTTGGTACAAATAAATCTGTGAAATACTCCTCCATTGTTCTGGTATTAGTAATCTCTCTGTTTATAGGTTCCATGTCAGTCTTTTGTTGACCATCCTCTCCATTGTCTTACAGACACAGACGGTTAAGCTTATTGGTCTGTAACTGGTGGCCTTTTCCTCATCTTTTCTTTTCGTTATGATGGGACACATATATGTCCCTCTCCAACTCAGCGGATATTGCCTGTTATCCAGCTAAAATTGAATATTTGCAGCAGTTTGTCCATTGCTGTATATCCAAGGTGTTTGAGCATTTCGTTGGTTATGCCATCTGGACCTGGTGATTTCTTGTCTTTCAGTTTCCATACAGTTGTTTTTAGCTATTCCATAGTAAAAAGTTTTGACATTGCATCCGGACTGTTTTTACTGTTTTGTGTGTGTGTTATTTCTTGTCAAATGTCGTTTTGTCTGCATGGGTTTACGGTGATGTTGCTCTCATTCCGGTAGGATTCCGCAAATATATTGGCTGCTTGTTTGCCGGTATATAATTTACAAAACCGCTTTTAGTGTGGTTGTTTGTCGTTGATAATTATCATCGTCACTTAGTTTCCACAACTTCTTGCCTTCCTTCTCAAAGTTGAATTCATGGGTTTTCCCTTTCAAGCTTGTCCTCTGGGCTTCTAGTTTGCCTTTGATTAATTTTGCTTTGGTCTTTTGCATGTTGATGTGATCCTGTTGCAATGGTTGTAACTCTGCAATGTCTCTCGCATCATGCATCTCTTCATGTAATTTTTGCAAAGTTTTAGTCCAATATGGTAGATAATTCTTCCTCATTTCTCTTGGTATTGTCTCTTTTGCTGCTTTGAGCACTCCCTTATTAAACTTCCTGCTGGCACTGTTATTGTCTCTGTCAAATACCCTAATATCATTTGTACGCAGGTTTACTTTATGTTGGTATGTGCATCAATTTGCTTTTTACATCGTGGCTGTCCTGGATTAATATTGATTGTTCGGCTAATGTGTATGAATACAGGGCGATGATCGCTTCCACCCAGCTGTTTTCTTGTTTCTCTTTCTGCTATTCCTGCCAGGTCCGACGTGCAGGATGCTAAGTCTGAGGTAGAGGTACTGTGCCATCGTCTTTAGTAGAATGTTGGGGGGGGGGGGGGGAATTTGGGTTTGTTTAATAGGATTAGAGATTAGATAGTTGTAATTTTGTCCCCTTCTTTCTAGTTGACCATATCTCCAGCTTTGGGAGTAACTGTTGAAGTTGTTATGTTCAGTGGTATGTCGCTGCGGCAGTAGAAGTTGAGGAGGTCAAGAGTGTTCTGTTTGAGATAGATTATTTGGTATTGCGAACATTCTTTGTGCACTTTTGTTTCTATAGCATTTATGATATTCCTATCAAGGTAAGAGTGCCGCCTTTTTATGTCCACTCTAAAGCATTGATACTACCGTGTGTTGAACTATTTTCCTTCCTGTAGATGGGTTTCTAGTATACAGCAAAAATTTATTTCATTTTGAAATAGTGTATTTTCTAATTCGGTTTACGTGTTGCAGATTGCATAACATTCAGAGGCGTCGTTTGTCTGGTTAGCCAGTATTTTCTCCCTTGCGCCTTCTGGATTCACAAGGCATGTCAGGGAGACCTCCAGTGGCTGTAGCTGGATTCTGTTGAGGCTCAGAACCAGGCACTGTTACTGCCTGGAGGGACTTCAGTAGCTGTAGGTGGGTTCTAATGAGGCTCAGAACCAGGCACTGTTACTGCCTGGAGGGACTTCAGTAGCTGTAGGTGGGTTCTGTCGAGGCTCAGAACCAGGCACTACTCCTGCCTGGAGGGACTTCAGTAGCTGAGGGTGAGTTCTTTTGAGGCTCAGAACCAGGCACTGTTACTGCCTGGAGGGACTTCAGTAGCTGAAAATTGGTTCTGTTGAGGCTCAGAACCAGGCACTGTTACTGCCTGAAGAGACTTCAGTAGCTGAGGTTGAGTTCTGTTGAGGCTCAGAACCAGGCATTGCTCCTGCCTGGAGGGAGGGACTTCAGTAGCTGAAGGTTGGTTCTCTTGAGGCTCATAACCAGGCATTGCTCCTGCCTGGAGAGAGAGACTTCAGTAACTGAAGGTTGGTTCTGTTGAGGCTCAGAACCAGGCATTGCTCCTGCCTGGAGAGAGGGACTTCAGTAGCTGAATGTTGGTTCTGTTGAGGCTCAGAACCAGGCATTGCTCCTGCCTGGAGGGACTTCAGTAGCTGAAGGTGGGTTCTGTTGAGGCTCGGAACCTAGCACTAATCCTTTCTGGAGGGAGGGACTCACAGTGCGAGCACCATATCTATTATTCTTTGACTTTTGTGTAGACATACATTCAAAATAGGGGCGGGCGATTTGCATAGTACCACGGTTGCTACTGTGCCTCCTGGTCTGGTACCTCTGTCTTCAGCACCTGCTCTATGGTGGAGTGTGCTCCGCCTCCTGGCCTGGTACCTCTGTCTTCAGCACCTGTTCTGTGGTGGAGTGTGCTCCGCCTCCTGGCCTGTTACCTCTATCTTCAGCATCTGTTCTGTGGCATCAATATCGCCATTGGAAAACAGCAAATCACCCAGGTGAAAGATTTCACATACTTAGGGAGCACTTTAGCAGCAGAAGGAAGAATTACGGCAGAAATCCAACAAAGATGTAATAAGGCAAATCAGAGCATTGGACAATTAACTCAAATACTTAATTGCAGGTGACAATAACTACCAAAAGAACTTTATACAACACGATTTCGGTCCTGACACTATGCTACTAATGTCAAAACTGGACACTAACATCAAATGAAAAACGCTACATTGTAACAGCAGAAATGAAATGCCTGCGAAAAATATTTGGCGTAACAAGGAGAGAGATGATTAGAAACGATGACATGATGAGACTAGTGGGAACAACACCAGTATTAGACTACATTAAAAAATAACAGTTAAAATGGTTTGGCAATGTAATAAGTCTACCACCACATAGCACCCCCCAACAAGCAAAACTTTTTAGATACAAGGGATTCAATGTCAAAGGAGGCATATCACGAAAAAGGTGGCTTACAGACATATCCGAGGTGGTAAATGCCACTGTGCATGAGGCACACAGACGGGCTCGTTCTAGAGATATCTTCATAACCTGACGCTGAAGGGCATAACAGGATAAGCGGAAAGAAAAGAAAGAATATGAGTAATGTTTTTAGTGAAAATACCGTTCAAAAATTGAAGGCTATGTAGACATCAACAATGAATATTTCGATTCAGTTGACGTTTTTGTTTTAAAATGCTATTGATACTTTATCTTTTGAACAAAAAGTGAAAGAAAAAATATCATGCAAAACTTAGACAGTTCAAAAACGCATTCCCTGGCAGTCAATTTCAAAAACTTAAAAACACATACCGTAAGGTGTTTAACTTTATATCACGTGAATAATGAACTGGTAAATATTTACAGCTCAGAAGATAAACCCAAACCTTGCATTGAGTTATTGGGGGTTCATTGTAGATAACGACCTCCAAACAGTGTATGAACAGACGGGAAGTTGTTGCAACTGAGTCTCAGTATTCCAGTGAGCTCGGCTACTACAGAACGTTCAATGGGTACATTAAAAGGAATTAAAACACATCTGCGTCATTCTATGACCAGTATTACACTATCCAATCTGGCAACTATTCCAATAGAAAAAGAACTTTCCTGTAAGGGCGCAAAAGATCACTTGATAAAGGAGAGGCTGATAGATATTTTTATCAGAAATGAAACAAAGACGGTCAGAGCTTGTTTACAAGAAAACATAGACAAATGTCCAGAAGTACGTCGACACCACGGGTTTCAACTATCTCACTCAACACAAACATCAAGTATTTTTCTACATTTTGTCTTTTTCTACATTTTTTCGACATCGTTAAGTGTGTCCCTTTATGTTCCTTATGCTTACACTAAAATTATCATCACGTTTCGTTACTGAGCAACATGTCGATCAATCCATACAAATATGTTTGCCAGCATTCTAAAAAATGGCGTCTGTAAACTTGGAGCAGACAGCTTTCCATCCTGGCCTGTACTTATAGGTGGGTTAGGACACTTGTCGATTGTGGTATTGAGATCAAGACGCCCAATTAAGGTCACTGTGTGAATCTTTGAAAAGAACATCTAATTTATGAAACAGATACATAGATTTATGAAAAGAATAGACGTAAAGTTGATTGATTATCTTGTTTGTCTGTTGTATGATTGAATACCTTGTTCGTCTGTTGTAACTTGCACGTTTCAGGACTGTACATTTCAAGCAAAGTTGTATGGCGATATCAGTTCCATGTATACGCTAACCAAACAAACAGAAAGCAATTTGTTTCATTTATCACGCGTCACTCGATAGAGCAATGGCCAGATCTTTGATTGTCTGGGTTCTGATCTCATTACACACGTGACCTGACCGCCGTTGTTTCACTATTGTGAAAAAAAAGTACTTCTTGAGTCGCTGCTAATGGATTGTCAAATAATCAATATGGCCTTTGTAGTTATGTGCCCCATATTGATTTTGAATAACTCTTGAGTTTTTATGTCTTCAACTAAATTGTCAGTTTCATGGATACATATTCATATACAATTTTAGAATATGCATAACAGAAAAGTGAGCTAATGTTTAAAAAAAATAGCAAGAAATATTCTTGTTTTATGTTCTATTATCAAAAATCAATACAAAAAAACACCGTTTTGTTTATAAATGGATACAACTGTTGATCAACAATCATCAACAAGCGTGTAAACATGAACCGTATTATTTTCAATCTTCCACAACACGATTAATTCCCCACGCCATTGTTTCAATTGTCCTGACCAATTACTCTTCTTACGGGCTGCCACAAAATCGTCTACCAATACCGTCTGATATGAGTAGGACGTTTACTTTGCTCATATGTCTCCACATTACTAACTAACTTAACTTAACGTCTTTATACGGGTTTAGAAGACTCTGCATAGTCTGTATACAGCCAGCTTCATTTACATCACCTTGCTCTAAAAGCTATGCGCATCCAAACTATTCTTAAATGCATTAATTGTCATTGCGTCCCCTACCTCGTGTGACAATGCATTCACGCATTCGCCACTCTCTGACTAAAAAAATAGTTCCTAATAATCTCATAACTGTAATTTGGAATCCCACTATCTGCTTCGTCGCTCTTTTTTGTATTCTTTCCAGAATGTTTATATCTCCTCTATGATAAGGACTCCACACCTGTACACAGTACTCCAATCTAGGTCTAACTAAAGCTTTATACAGTTTGACTATCACGTCCTAGCTCCTATGTTTAATATTTCTTTTTATCATACCTAACATTCCATTTGCCTTTTTCACTGCTACCTGAGCTTGCTTACTCACCTTTTCTTTATGATCTATTATAACCCATAGGTCCCTTTCCTTTTCTATCTTTCTAATATTTTTGTCGACCATTCTGTAATTAAGTTCCACATTTGATCTACCCATGTGGGTGATTGTACATTTATCTACATTAAACTCCATTTGCCAGCGCACAGACCATTTTCGAATTGTATCTAAATCTTCAATATATCCACTTCTGCTTCAGATGAGATACTATTGTATAGTTTTGTTTCAGCGAATTTTCCAATCATGGATCCCATATCAATGTCCAGATCGTTTAAATATATCCAGAACAAAATTGGTCCCAAAGCCGTGCGCTGTGACACTCCACTTTTTACTTCACACCCCTCAGAGTACTCCTTATTTATGCCCACCATTTGCCTTCTTTCCGTTAACCAATTTTCAATCTATTTGGCAACTTCCCCACCTATTCCATGTAATTTTAACTTTCGAAATAATCTTTGATGAGGTACTCTATGAAAGGTCTTTGCAAAATCTAGATAAATAACATCCACTGGCTCCCCTTTATCTATCATTTTAGTAACCTCCTCCGTGAATTCTAATCGATTTGTTAAGCATGATCTCCCTCTAGTAAACCCATGCTGACTATTTCTGATGAGATTGAACTTGTCTAAATGCATTACAATGTCTTCTTTGATTATTAACTCTATCAATTTACAGACTATGCTCGTTAAACTCACCTGTTGGTCTATAATTTGCGGATCTGATTTTTTGCCATTTTTGAAAAACGGGATCACTTCTGCATCTTTCTAATTCCGTGGATCAATCTATTTTGCAGGTGATTGAGAACATAATATATATAGCCAATGGTTTTGCTAGTTGGTCACTAATTTCAAACAGTAATTTTGGATGAATACCACCTTGACCTGAACATTTATCCACTTTCAACCCCTCAAATTAAAAAAAAATAAAATATTTCCTATATTATACAGATTGATCTCAGTCACACAGTATCCATGTCTCTTTGAAAAATATATGTAGGCTATTGGATCTTGGAGCAGTCCTCTTTTGTATAGAACGTTCCAAAGTACTGATTGAGTAGATTAGCTGTCTCCCTATTCTCACTTATTATTTTTGCTGTACTGTCTATGAGAGGGCCTACTTTGTTTTCGTTCCATTATTTTTAACATAAGAAAAGAACTTTTACTATGAGTCTTGGTCCTCCGAGTAAGTTTATTTTCGAAGGTTTTTTTAATGTTTTATTCACTTCCTGAGCTATATTCTGCTTGTCCAAATATTTTAAATGCCATTAATAGTAATTCCCCTTCACTTGCCTTTTCTATGTTACTAACCAGCTCCTCATCTTCCTCTTTTTGACTTGATGGACATCTATAGCCTACTCCAATCACTGTTTTTTTCACCCCCACTTTCTACACCTTCATTTTTGTTACCGTAATAAATCATCTTTGATCGTTATATTAGCTGAATTTGTACAATATAATAAAACGTCACCTCCTTTAGTCTTATCTCCAACTACCCTATCTTTCCTTAACATTGTATATCGATCTTTTTCAAGTTCATTGTCTGCAATGTCCTCATATGTCCATGATTTTGTTAACCCTATTATATCTGGTTTGTCTTCTTCTATATACAGTTCCAATTCTTCTCTTTTATTTATTATGCTTCTCAAATTTACATAAAAACATTTTAGTTTATAATTTTGTTGTTTTTCCTTGTTTTTGCTTCTGCTTTATCATTTTAATTTTTGCTTTCCCACTACTTATTTCACACTTCCCTGAACCCAATTCTCCACTTTGAATACATCACCTATAGCACCCTATTGTTGGCCTATCTTTAGTCTCATACTTCATAAGCCTTTCTAGTTTAAATTTCTAACACAATGATTAAACATATACTTTGTTACAACATGCTGTCCTATCTCATTTAGATGTAAACCTCTCCTGTCTAGCATTTTACTTGCGTCTACTTTCCCATCAATAAATTCCATTCCCATGTCCGCACTCATTTCTGTGTCCCAAACCAAAAGGTCCTCGGACACTTCTCTCATCTTCGGCTCTTTCCTCTCCGACTTTCGCATTGAAGTCGCCAATGATGACCAAGATGTCTCTTATCTCAACTTTTTCCATCGCTTCTTGCAAGGTGTTATAAAAATCATCCATTTCACAATCGTCTGCTGCTGATGTTGGTGCATACACTTGGATTATTGTTAGATTTCTAGTCTTTTTCTTTAGTCTGAATACAATTATTCGGTCGTTGACTGGATTGTAACCGAGTAATGAAGGTGCTGTCTTCTTTGACAGAATAAAGCCGACCCCGCTTTTTCCACCCTTGTCCGTCCCAGAGTATATAAATGTTTCTCCTGAGGAGCTGGTACAGTGCCCTTGACCAGCCCATCTATGCTCAGAGACTCCAAGAATCTCTATCTTGGTTTCCTTTGCATATAGTCCATCTCATTGAAACATTATACCAAGATCAACAAGCGGCTGTCCGAGTATCTGGCCAAACATCAGATTGGTTTGCAGTACAAAAGGGAGTCCGACAGGGATGTATCCTCTCACCTCATCTGTACAACAAATATGCGGAATGTATAATGAGAAATGTTCGAGAAGATGAGAACATTGAATGTTTCGACTCATTTACGATTGGGGGGTACGATATTCCAGAGTTACAATACGCAGATGACACAGTGATACTATCAAGAAGTGCAGAAGGGCTAGAGCAGCTACTTTCAGCCGTTAATGGACATAGTAAAGATCCAAATATGTTCATAAACATAAACAAAACAAAGATAATGACCACCGATAAAACACGATGTCAGCATAAATTGACAGTGGGTGGTGAGGAAATAGATCAGGTTACACATTTTGAATATCTGTGCTCCAGAATTGACAAAAATGGTGACTGCTCGAAAGAAATCAGAAGAAGACTAGCTATGGCAATGCAGAGACTAAACAGCCTGAAGAAATTATGGCAGGGCACCAACAAAATGATAAAAGTAAAAGTCTTGAGAGCCTGTGTTTTTCCTGGGGCAGCTTATGGCTGTGATGCATGGACGATTACCAAAACTTCTAGACCAAGAATCGAATCCTTCGAGTCAAAATGTTACAGAAAGATCCTCAGAATACCCTGGACAGAGAAAAGAACAAATGCAGACATTCGGCAAGAGTTGAGCACAGAGGAGAACTGGTTTATCAATTCCATTTTGGCTAGAAAATGTAAATACTTTGGTCACATCAAGAAACACAACGGTATTGAGAGGACGGTGATGGAAGGTATGGTGCCAGGCAAAAGAGGAAGGGGTAGACCAAGAAGACGATGGCACCAAGATATCAAGGAATGCCTGAGTATGACAGTGGCGGAGGCTGGTGTTTTGGCAAGAGACCGAGTTTCTTTCAGAAAGACTGTGATGGGAGCGACGTTCTATAAAGGACATGCTACATGATGATGATGATGATGTCCGCACACATCACCTGTAGCCTAAGGTTGATACCTATTATCTTACTATCTAAATAGTCTGACCCATCTGCTCTATCTAAAATGCCTATCATTGTGACCTTTCTTAACTTTTTTCCTCAAGTGTTCCCATAAGCCTCTTGTATCTTTGCATAATTATTTATGTACCATCTCTCTTTACATTATATGTTCCTACAAATACCACAACATGACTGTTTGCTCTGTCCTCTATCCTCTTTGGGAGCCGCGTAGCGCAGTGGTTAGCGCGCTGGCTTCGCATCTGAGTGGTCCTGGGTTCATTCCCCAGTTGAAGCAGTAATGTTTTTTTCAGACCGCAATGCTCACGGGTCGACCCAGCCTTAAATGGGTACCGGTTCAGTTCGGTAAGTTAAAGCGGCGAGGGAGAGGAGATGGCTACCGCCCTCATATAGCCGAGCCTTTGAAATGTGAGATCGCTAACAACTCACACCCCTACGGCAGTAATGATATGGGATACTTTACTTTACCTTACTATCCACTTTATTCTCTCCTCTATGTCTTCAATTTTAGCTCTCCCAATATCAATATTTTCAAACATGTTGTGTTGTTTTGACAAATGTCTGCCAACCTCTCTCGCCATTGAATCCCCTACTACCAATACTGAACCCTCACTTATATTTGCATACTTCTCTGCAAAGCTCTCTGCCCTGTGCCCCGTTTCCTCACTAGAATCTCCCTTGCTTCCAATTCATATTTCCTTCTCCAACCCCTACTTAACTGACAGTGGTTTTATTTTATCACCTGGACTACCAAACTGCAGATTGTTTAAAACTTCCTCAATTTTCTCTTGTTTCACTTCTAAATTGAACTGCCTCTTTTCAGGTGGTCTGGTCGTAGACTTGAACGTGGTCTGAACGTGGTCTAGTCGTGGACTGATCGTGGTCTGATAGTGGACTAGTCGTAGACTGATCGTGGTCTGAACGTGGTCTGGTTATGGACTGATCGCGGAATGATCGTGGCCTGAACATGGTCTGGTCGTGGTCTGATCGTGGCCTAAACGTGGTCTAGTCGTGGACTGATCGTGGTCTGATCGTGAACAGGTCGTGGCCTGAACGGGGTCTAGTCGTGGACTGATCATGGTCTGACCGTAGACTGGTCGTGGACTGATCGTGGTCTGACCGTAGACTGGTCGTGGACTGATCGTGGCCAGAACGTGGTCTAGTTGTGGACTGATCGTGGTCTGAACGTGGTCTGGTCGTAGACTAATCGTGGTCTGAACGTGGTCTAGTTGTGGACTGATCGTGGTCTGACCGTACACTGGTCGTGGACTGATCTTGGCCTGATCTTGGTCTCATCTTGGTCTGATCGTGGACAGTTCATGGTCTGATCAGTGATGCTTAATCTCCATTTGGAAGTCGTTGCTACAGACTTGGAGGGGAGGGGAGTGGGGGTGGTCCTAGCTATGATTGCAGCAGTGCTAGTGTCCCAGTGTGTTGTAGGCTGATTTGTATTTATACTCATTGCTTGACAAAGGCGCTCGTCTGCTCGTCTGTGACGAGTAAACAAAAAATCCGTTTTTCATTGATAATATGATCGGTTTATCATTTATTTGTGATTTGATTTTTATTTTACTTCTCTCATTTCTCGTGATAATTAGGAATATTATTTCAGCCGTTAAGCTAGTAAGATTGCCTTTAGAGTATTCCTTTGTCGTTTACGCGTCTTATCCTTATCTTCTCCAAAGAACACATAGATGTCAACATGCTGAGATGCTTCGACCTCACCTTCACAGCTCTCGCTCTCCTGCTCATCCAATCTTCCATCGCGAGACCAGGAACATCAAAGAATTCACTAGAAACGAGAAACTATTCAGGGCCGAGCTATGGTTTAAGGGAACAGCTGAAGAACTCAGATCACAATGACTCAAAGGGTATAGACGCACTTGGAAGTACACTTACTCGAGCTCCAATGCTGAAAGTGTGGATGCCGGTTCTTAATAAACATGTAGATAATTCTGTAGCAGAATACAACATCAAGAAGCCTAGAACATTCTCTGATGGTTTGAGTGAGATACCATCAATGCCAGAAGACACGAGCACAGACCGACGACATATTACCAAGCTTCCAGGATATAGGAAGTTTTTGCTCAACCGAATGGATAAGAGAACATTGACTTTTGCGAATGTCGACGATCCTCTCTATGGTCTGTTTTCCAGGCTTAGAAAAAGTGCAATGAGTAGAATGCCAATCGCCTTTGGGAAGAGGAATGAAGGCCCAAACTGTGATGATAACAATATAAACATTCATACGAGTCAATCTGCTAAAAGGTTCAATTGCAGGGAAGAACGCATACCCAGTACTACTGGGAGAAGGAGCAAGAGAGATTCTACAAATATGGATGTTGTCGCACAGGAAAACCTTGACAGTATTTTTAAAAATCTAAAGGATGGAATGTCGGAAGGACTAATGCAAGAATCAAATGACCTTGGTGGCAGTTACATCAATGAAAACACCTTCATGAGAATATCCAGGGATAGATTGAACAGGATGCCAATAACTTTCGGAAAGAGGGGTATCGATGAACTTCCGTACACTGGCGCGAAGACAAACCATCTATTTAGATCACAACGGATTCGGCTCAACCGATTACCTAAAACGCTTAGTGAGGTTAGTGACCGGTTTATCTACGGACTTAAGAAAATATTCCAAGAGTTTCTACACAATCGATTACCAGTATTGACCAGATCAAAGGAGAAGGGTATCCAGGAGGACTACGACGATGCCGATACTATTATTAGAATCTCTAGAGCAAGTTTAGGTCGTCTGCCATTGGCTTTCACTAAACGAGCAGGTGTCTTACTAAACAACATAGACAATGAAGGTAGCTTCTTTAAGAGAAAGTCCAGAAATAGAATGTACAGAATGCCGGTCGGATTTGGAAAGCGACAAAGCATAAATAAAAACAATGATTTGTTTCACATTAAAATAAAAAGTCATAAAATCAATCCTTTAATATATAGCAGAAGGGACAATGTAAAAGGCAAGACAGACACATCTTTGAAATGGATGATTCCTGACAGAGCAACCTTCAGCCGACCTCAAAGGTCAAAGTTAGAACGCATGCCAATAGCGTTTGGAAAAAGATATTCCTCTTCAGCAAATATCAACGGCGAACCAAGCAACTTTCATAACATTAAAGAAAGGTCAAGGCTAGATAGGATGCCATCATCCTACGGCAAACGAGCATTTGACAGTTTGACTACTGAAGAACTATCCCAGCTGGACCAAATGATTTCTTCTTTTGGCAGTGATGCTCTAGAGAGGGGAAGGAGAAGAATCGCTGATGGCTTGCTCGCTTTGGACAGGCCAACATAAACATCATGCACCATTATTTCAAAGACAGGCAGCAGAGGGAAGACAACAAATAAAGGTGAGGATTAAACGAAATAATAAAGCGAACGCTAAATTATAATTTTATACAATACATTTATGTTGAAAGCTTCTAAATAGCATGGTCGCATATAGTTGAATTCCCAGTCTTGACATATTCCAATTTACTTCTAGGCCTTCAAGGTATGTAGGCTAGATAGCAATACAAGGGGATGTCAGGCCTTGACCTTTAATGCATGGACGCTAGTTAGAAGTGCAAAGGGATACCTTGACCTTCAATTTAGGGAGGCTTAAAGAGGTCAATGTCAGACATTAGCTTTGCAAAGTTTACTTTCTAGATGCCAATGTCAGACATTAGAATTGGATAGTTTATCTTTGATATGTCAAAGTCAGACAATAGAATTGGACAGTTTATTTTAGAGATGTCAAGGTCGGAAATTAGCATTTGATGGTTTATTTTAGAGATGCCAAGGTCAGAAATTGGCATTGGACAATTTATTTTAGAGAGGGAAAGGTCAGAAATTAGCATAAGAAAGTTTATCTTAGAGATGTCAACGTCAGACATTGGTTTTTGACAGTTTGTCTTAGAGATGTCAAGGTCAGAAATTCGCATTGGACCGTTTTCTTTGTAGATGTCAATGTCAGACATTAGAATTGTATAGTTTATCTTAGAGATGTCAAGGTCAGACATTGGTACTGGATAGTTTATCTTAGAGCGACACATAATCTAACCAAGAAATGATCACTTTAATCTTCTTTGTTGTTTTTTGTACACTCCTAGAAATGTCAATACTGTCGCGGTTAATGCACAAATGTCTGTTTAGTGTGCTATTGAGTAAATAATAATGTGTGTTTTACATAGGAGAGCTAGATGTAAATTGTATAAAGTAAAATACGATTTGTGTTTTATAAAATAGAGAATGATGTGTACTTATTTAGTAGAGAAAGATATGTATTTTCTAAGAAAGAGTAACACTGTGACAAAACACATCTACGGGACACAACAGAACCGCCCACAGGACACATCATCATTGCATCCAGTAGTTTGAGAATCACGAAAGTAGCAAGCAGGTTTGTTTCCCTTTGTATAGTTTTAAAACCTTTACCGAAGTGAAAGACCACACGCCTCTGTTTGAAATAAATCCCGATCTTCCAAATTACAACATAGTTCAGAATAAATGAACTAAGTTCAAGTCTACATTAGAAGTTGTGGATGGATCAGCTGTCAGGTAAGCGTGGGCTGACCACTGGTCAGATATTCAAGTTTGAACGAGGGCTGACCCTAAAAGACAGGAGATGCCGTGACAACGGGAAGCGTCGCGCGTTTGCTCCAATATTAAGGCCGAGGCTTGGTGGTCAGAATCATTCAGCTAGGATGCGAACCACCAAGAGACAGGTCGGATAAAATCTTAATGAGAACGAAGAATATTAGACTTGCGCATCAAAACTCAGTGAAAACATTGGTAATTATAATGTATCTGCTTTGCAAGTTCTAGTCGAGAATAGTTTTTCCGTCAGAAGTCAACGGAAAGCTCTTTTAAGATATCCACCTTAGGATATCAATTTAACCTCAACGAAGTCAGAGGAGAATAGTGCTGGGAAACTAGATTCGAACCCAAGTCAGGTTACCAAAGATAGAGTTCTTCATATTTGCAATCGAGTCACCCGTTTCGAAATTTGTGTTAGAATAATGATTTTAGTCACCAGATAGGAAACAGATAGACGGGTTAAGAATGATGTTTGTACTTAGTGACTTTAGAGAAAGGATCTTGGGTATTGTAGAACGGACCTGCCATCAGTGCAAGCGCCCATAAAGTCTGGTAAGTAACTAGGAATGTCGAGCAAAATATTATTTGTATTTCTTTAGTTCAAATGTGCTTTTTAACTTTTGCAAAAGTAAGTAAAATCAATTTGTCTTTTGTTTGTTTAGTATTATAGTATTTCTCAGTGTGGTAGAGTATGTTAGCGTTGGTGAGATATACGCGTAATAGTAATTTGGTCCATGTGGCTCCGGATAGGATATGAGTGATTGTGTAGATGGATCGGTGTGGCACAATATTTGTATGTGGTAGAGTATTGCTAAGTATAAGAGCATCAAGAATGAATTAGGTCGTGAATGTAAGATGACGCGAGAAAAATGGTTGATAGACATGCGAGGAAATTAAAGACCTAAAGAAAACATTAAAATGATGTCCATTAAAAATGTTAACAATCCTTTATTAAAAATAAGGGTATAAAATCACGGATGATTAATAATAAAAACGGGAAACCATCAACAGACCCAGAGAGAAGAAAAAAGAGATGGAGAGAACATGTTAAGAAACTGCATGATGATAGGATTTGTATAAGAATAACAAATCTCAAAATGTCATATATTAGAACATAATTTTATAATGCACTTTACACAATCCTGAAAAACATGCCACCATGGGTAAATGAGACACCTACCGAACTATTCAAAACGGGGTGCGAGACTCGACAATATTTACTTTTGTTCAAGTATGTTAATAATATTCGCAACAATAAAATATGGCCAAAAAGATCACACAGCTTTTATAATAATGACACTGTCAAAAATATCGAATGCCTTACAGCCTCAAACAAGTAATGTCTCACATGCTGTACCTCACATCTTCAAACATACCATTCGTCACAGTTTCTAACAAGTCATACCTCACAGCTTCAAACATACCATTCGTCACAGTTTCTAACAAGTCATACGTTACAGCTTCAAACATACCATTCGTCACAGTTTCTAACAAGTCATACCTCACAGCTTCAAACATACCATTCGTCACAGTTTCTAACAAGTCATACCTCACAGCTTCAAACATACCATTCGTCACAGTTTCTAACAAGTCATACCTCACAGCTTCAAACATACCATTCGTCACAGTTTCTAACAAGTCATACGTTACAGCTTCAAACATACCATTCGTCACAGTTTCTAACAAGTCATACGTTACAGCTTCAAACATACCATTCGTCACAGTTTCTAACAAGTCATACGTTACAGCTTCAAACATACCATTCGTCACAGTTTCTAACAAGTCATACGTTACAGCTTCAAACATTTCATGCATCACAGTATCAAACATTTCAAACATTACCGCTTCAAATACTTCATACATTATAGCTTCAAACATGTCATACATTACAGCTTCAAACATACCATTCGTCACAGCTTCAAACAAGTCATACATCACAGCTTCAAACATATCATACATTACAGCTTCATACATATCGTACGTCATAGTTTCTCATATAAGTGTCGAAGTTCTGACATGATGTATACCATCTCATGTCAGCGGTTAAGCCGCTTCAGCAAACATTTAATCTGTGTCGGACTTCTGGTTCTTCTTTTAGAAGTTCCAGAATGGAGGACTTCATCTGCAGAAAACAGAAGCGTCATAGTTTCAGGGGCTTAAGTGTGTCTGCTGTCCAGTGGGCAGATTACCGTGGACCACAGCAATCCATGAGATGATTTATAGACAACATAGGAATCACTATAGCCAATGAGATCATTTCTAAATGACCTGATGGTCCACGATGGTCAATTAGATAATTTATAAATCACTTTATGGTCCACGATGGTCAATCAGATAATTTCTAAATCACCTGGGGATAGCGTCAGTCAATGCAATGATTTATAAATCGCCTAGAGTTAGGAATTTAAATAAAGAAACAGTACTGTAGAAAATCGATGATCGCCTGTCAAACGACACAGCAAGCAAGGAACCATACAACAATGTATATTATATTTCAAAATGTTAGATGAGGCTATTACGTTTTCATATTTTTGTGATGTCTACACATCTCCATCCTGTCTGGTCCACACATCTCCATCTTGTGTGGTCTACACATCTACATCGTGTCTTGTCCACAAATCCCCATCTTGTCCATCTTGTCTGGTCCACACATCCTCATCGTGTCTTGTCCACACATCCTCATCGTGTCTTGTCCACACATCCCCATCGTGTCTTGTCCACACATCCCCATCGTGTCTTGTCCACACATCCCCATCGTGTCTTGTCCACAAATCCCCATCTTGTCCATCTTGTCTTGTCCACACATCCCCATCGTGTCTTGTCCACAAATCCCCATCTTGTCCATCTTGTCTTGTCCACACATCCTCATCGTGTCTTGTCCACACATCCCCATCGTGTCTTGTCCACACATCTCCATCTTGTCTGGTCCACACATCTTCATCGTGTCTAGTACACACTTCATATTATCCATCTTATCTTGTCCACACATCTCCATCGTATCTCTCCACAAATATTTATCTTGTCTCTTCCTCCGTCTTTCATCTCATCGCATTCCATGTTTTGTCATAAATAATTTCTTCAAAGTAAAGTCACTTCTGTATTGTACCTCTCTTTTCAGATGTTAACATACAGCTGAGGTAGTGTGCCTCTCCTTTCAGATGGTAACATGAGATTGACCGGTTAGTACAACACCCATTAGATGCGGTCGTCACCTCTGGATTATACTACTGCTTTGGCTCCCCGTCACTCCGCCCAACCCTGCCTCCCCCGGCGTCTGTGTCTGCTGGTGTTAGTACCTCATTTATTAAACAGATCCTTTACAAATAACAAGTTGTGTGTTTATAGATTTATTTATTCATTTTCTTATTTGTCAATTGGTATCACGCATTTTTAACATTTGAAGTCGTTGTCTTTGTCAAGAGATTGTTATCGTCTCATGTTATTTTAAATGGATGCCTTAATCTCATTTTGTCAAGTTGTTTTCATTAATAAAATGTAATATTTTTTACAAAGAAACGTCTCGGGTGAAGGAAAATAAGAAAAGAAAATCAAAATAAGCTAACAAGATCAATTAAGATTAACGTACAAAACACATGGACAAATGATTAAAGACACAATAATACAAATTTAGAGCTGCAGGGAACAGATAGAACACAGAAGGGTTTATGGAATTGAAGAAGGGCAGAAAGAAAAGACAAATGCAAAAATGTCAGTAGACCAGGAATGTCTTCCTTCTTCTTCGATCAACGGGTGCTATCCTTTTAGTCCGTGAGGTTCACGAAAGAGATTGTACGTGTCAGGTCTTCGCTGGTCCTCCACAGCTTTTCAAGCATGGTCGCTCCCCAGGGTCAGCCTGCCTGTCTTTGGTCTACATGTGGGGCCGTCTTACATGATATATTTTCTGGTGTTTCCTTGGGGGCCCCACAATTGCACGTGGCTGTGTTTCTGAGACTCCTTCTGTGGAGGTGGGTCTTGAGTCTGCAATGTCCCGTTCTGTCTGAAGATCTTTGTCTGCCCATCTCTAACAAGGTTGTCTATGCTGTAATTTTCTGGCTTGCATTCTTTCTACTGTTCACGCCACTCCGTCCTCGTGGATTGTTTGCTGAGTGTCTTTATTTCTTCATAGCTCTGTGGATGGGGAGTCTTGCGTACCGCTACTTCCGGCTTTTTCGAGCTCATCTGTTTTTTCGTTTTCAAGGATCCCATTTGGCGGGAATCCACTGTAGGACGGAATCCACTGTAGGACGGAATCCACTGTAGGACGGAATCCACTGTAGGACGGAATCCACTGTAGGACGGAATCCACTGTAGGACGGAATCCACTGTAGGACGGAATCCACTGTAGGACGGAATCCACTGTAGGACGGAATCCACTGTAGGACGGAATCCACTGTAGGACGGAATCCACTGTAGGACGGAATCCACTGTAGGACGGAATCCACTGTAGGACGGAATCCACTGTAGGACGGAATCCACTGTAGGACGGAATCCACTGTAGGACGGAATCCACTGTAGGACGGAATCCACTGTAGGAGTAAATCTGTTTGTGAGACAGCAATCCTCTGTTGTATTTTGTTTCATGAGAGTCTTTTTTGCTCCGGGCTTGAAATAGCTTGGAGTACACTTCTGGAGTCTGTTAAAATGACCGTTTTCTGATAAGTATTTGATATTTGATTTGCTGCTCGAACAGCTCTTGCTTCAGCTCTAAATTATTGCAGCTCTATCCTGCTGATATGGAGTGATTTTCTATGTCTCCGTTGGAGTGTGCTCTATAGATTCCACTGCTTCCCTTTTCTCCGCGCACCGAGGTCGATCCATCTGTGTACACGTGTGTACAGGGACTGCTAGGTGTTCTGTCTCTTAAGATCGTACAGAACGGGGATGTGTTATTATATTGCTGACTGCTCGCTTTTCTTCTCAATCCATGGAACCTCCAAGATTATTTTGCACTGTAAAAGCATTGATGTCAGTAGACAGGGAATACATTATAGGTTACAGAAACATGATGATGCCAGTAGACAGGGAATACATTATAGGTTACAGAAACATGATGATGCCAGTAGACATGTGTTGGTGGTGAAGAAGATGGTTCAGATCCGGTAACAACCAACTGTCCGTATGGTGTTTATTTGTATTTCTGGGGATCATTAGAGTATTGGAAGAGCTGAGTAATAGATACATGGGATCCCTGCAGTCGCCACGCAGTGTGAAGGCTTGGATTTTCTTTAACCTTCGATAAAAACCCTGTCTTTTCTAGGTTTTGAACCAGTGTCCGCTTGGTGGGAATAACAAGTCCAAACCATTTAGCCACCAGTTCTACACCACCCTATCACTATGAACAGCCATCTCCTGAAACGTCAACCGTGTATAAGAGACGACAACAACACTGGTTTCCCATCTGGTTGGTTTTATGTTCAATGTCCAAATGAACTGAATAAATTCACTCAATTTCATCATTTCATTTCCATTTTCGCATCACTAAAACTGTTGACCTTGGCCTGGATCGAACGTAGGGGAAATATGGCATTCTCCATAAATGTTATAGCTGCTCGTGTCGTTTCTATTTCATTTTTTGGGCTAATGGATACGTGGCAGACTTTGATCTTGCCTATTTACCAGGGACTAAATCAGAAGACTCGAACCCAAACCACCATGTGGTTAAAATGAAGACAAGGTTGATGCCCGCGGCTCAACCTCAGTCAAACCTATAAGTCATTTTAAATATCATATTGAAGAGTGTAAAACATTTAAATGCAACGTATATTTATGGAAAACACAACCACACAACATGGAACGTTGCTAAATGATTGCAAATTAAGTGTTTATTGTAAGTCAATTCGTGTCCATTCAGCTAATAGTGTTTTGCTTTAACTAGACTATCAATGTCAGCTTTTATATCCTGAGATAATGCTAGTCTCTGCCTCAACCAGCCTCCAATGTCAGCTGTAATATCCTGAGATGATGCTAGTGTCTGCCTCAAAAAGTCCCCAATGGCAGCTGTTATATCCTGAGATGAGGCTAGTCTAAGTGTTATTTCAACCAGCCCCCAATGTCAGCTTTTATATCCTGAGATGATGCTAGTCTCTGCATCAACCAGCCCGTCAATGTCAGCTGTTATATCCTGAGATGATGCTAGTCTAAGTGTTATTTCAACCAGCCTCCAATGTGAGCTGTTATATCCTGAGATGAGTCTAGTCAAAGTGTTGCTACCTAAATGCTCCCTCTGTGAGTAAAAACGAGACAAACTTCACAAATATAATATAAATGCTACCAAACACGGCCATAATCCTTGTAGCTACAGAAGCCAGCTCTAGAAATTCATCTCGAGACAGAAACTTGTAGAGCTCTGAGATGCCGATGTCCGTATGTTTATGTTACAAGACAGCGTCACGCTGAAGCTACATCTGTGTTTTCTCACAACTCTCTCACTATCAAGAACTTCTTCTTCTTCTTCTTCGTACGCAGTCAGACAGTAACCATTATTTTTTCGAAAAAAGCGGCGGTCATCCTGAGGCTGTCGCCACTGCCATAGAGCTTGTCTTGCAGTTCCACTGGTGATGGCCACATCTGCTCTCTCTGGTCCTCGTATGTCGGGCAGTTCTGCAGCAGATGTTCAGCGGTCATTTTACCAGTACCGCACGGGCATTCGTCGGTACCCCCTATCTTCAATTTGTTGAATAGGTGGTACCTCAGTCTATTGTGGCCAGTGCGAAGTCTGAAGACAACGACCTGCTCTCTTCGGTTCAACTGGTAATAGGCATCGTTTTTGGTGTAACCAGTATGTTCGATTTCCCATTTGGTCATGTATCTGGCTTTGATAAGCCGTTTTGACTCTTCGTACGTCATACTAGTATCTGTTTGTGGTAGTCTTGCACCTTCTTTTGCCCGTCTGTCTGCCTCCTCGTTGCCTTGGATGTTGCAGTGTGATGGGACCCACTGTACCACTATCCTTTTTGGTGCGGACTGCTGGCACAATTTGCAGAGTGCTGCTCTTAAGTCATTAAGCTCAGTGTTTTCTGGCTTTTTAGCGCTGTGACTACGGCGAGAGCATCTGTAAGCAGGACTATATGGCTTTCATTTTCATTGTGTGTCACCATTTCTTCCACTGCCGCCCTCAGTGCCTCTGCCTCCGCTCTGAAATTGCTTGTGTACTTACCAGTAGCGAATGACTGTTATTTGTTTGCCATTTGGTAGGTTCAGGAATGCTCCTGCCCCCCCCCCCCCCCCCCCCCCCCGTTCTGTGTATTGTTTGTTACAGAACCGTCGGTGTATGCATGGGTCCAGTCCATGCTTGGGTAGCTTTTCGATATGAAGCTTAGGGTAGTATCTCTCCTTTCTTTTTCAGTCTGGCAGTTTTTGTTTCCAATACCTGGTATATTTTCTACCACCTCTGGAAATATATCCTGCCTCCAGGTAGGTTTTCGTACAGTAGTGATGGGTTTTGGTGTTGTTTCACTATCAAGAACTAACTTTGTAGAGAAAATAACAAATTGTGATTCTAGTCCTTGAAAGTCTTGACATATAGAAACAAGTTATGCATGTTAGCTAAAGATAATCTCTTCATATTCCTTCTAGTGTTTGATTTGAACGTTTCCTAAGGATTTCAGAATTGGATAATGGGTCAGGTTGCCAGCAGTCAGCTGTTCCTGTCACCAAGTCAGCTTGGCTCTGGACCATACACTGATACAACGCTGTTATCAACATATTTTTACCATGGAATGACAAGTTTAATTTATTGTGGTTCATTGACTTTCAATGTTACCTATAATACCGGCGACCTGTTCGTGATGCAATCATCTTGAGATAATGAAACGGACAGTTTTAATAACAGGTTTCCATAATTTGTTTCATTTGTAGGCTTTGACAGCACAGAACTACGTTGTGTAAAATATGCAATGGAATCTTATGAAGCTATTCCCTGGTACAGTGAGACTGTTCGATTGTGACGTTTCTAAACCAACAACACAAATATTTTCAGAGCACATTAGTGGTGCACCATTGGTTGCCAAGGACACGAGTTTGTGCCAAGGTAATACATCCATTTATAGGCACGCAAGGGGTCTATGAAATGCATCACTTCACGTTCGGTGGATTAAGTCTAGCATCTCTAAGTTATATTGCAACTAAATCCACACCTCTGGTGGACACTACAAACTGTACGATACCAGAAACATCTGTACTTTCATTTAGAGCTATTGACAATATTCCAAAACTTGATAAATTTGTCACTATCATTTCCTTTACATTACTTGTTTGCTCAGTAATTCCGAATCTAACATCACTGTGGGACAGCTGGTGCCTTCAGATAGGTTATTTTTATTTGGGCATATAATTTCAGTCGTTTAAACAAGATAAGTTAAAGTTTTTAACGAGATGACCTTCAGTAAATGGTTTAAGGACTTAACCTTTCCGTCACTCATTAAGTAAACTTGACTTTACTGCGTCTACATTTGGCTTGTTAATGTTAGAAAAGGCACTTTGTTGCTTGGAAAATGCTCGTTTTAGCTTCAGAACTGTTTCATTTTTCAAGTTACAACATTCAAGTCTGGTCATGCATTCTATTCTAGTGGGCCCAGTCACAGCATTCAATTTTGTGCATTCATTCACAGTTGATCCAGCAACAGCATTCCAGTTTGGTCGTGCATTCTTTTATAGTATGTCCAGTCACATCATTCACGTCTGGTCATGCATCCTTCCGTTGTTGGCAGGAACAATGTACACTTGAGGCGCAGCTATTGCTTGATGGCATATTAGGCGCTGAACTCTAGCCAAAAATTATGTGTTTGAAAAAAAGGAAATTCTGCTGTCTATCTTAGAAATTATTTTTTTTTAAATATGCATTCTTTATTTTAAACATCGGCGCAATTTATAGGGAAGTCTAAAAAAAATCAATTCTGGTAATATTGACTGTGTGTTTATAGCTATATCAAGGGAAAGAACTGATGCAGTTCCTGATGAAGTATGGCGTTACCTTAACTGTGAGCTGATTGTAATAATTCGTCCATCATCCTCGATGAGGACCACCAACATCATCACATGTCACAATGCAACCTTGAGTTTGTGTGTGCGCTCGTGACTGATCAATCCAATTCAGGCCTGGAAAAGTCTGTGACTCGACTGGCAAACATAGTCAGTAGTTGTCTCTGCTATTTTCTCTGTTCTTGACGTCCTGATTGCACGTCTATTTTGGGCTGCCTGGATACGGAGACCCTCGCTGAATTCAACGCCGTCTGTGATCGTGCTCTTCCATGTTGAACGATTTTGAGCCAGGCTGTCCCAGGTGTTAATGTCTTTTTGACAGCATTTAAGGGACTACTTCAAACTGTCCACGAAACGCTGTTTTGGATTTCCTTGTGTTTTCGAGGTCTTGTGTTTTGGACGTCCTTGTGTTTTGGACGTCCTTATGTTTTGGACGTTCTTGTGTTTTGGACGTCCTTATGTTTTGGGCGTCCTTGTGTTTTGGACGTCCTTGTGTTTTGGACGTCCTTGTGTTTAGGACGTCCTTGTGTTTTGGACGTCCTTGTGTTTAGGACGTCCTTGTGTTTTGGACGTCCTTGTGTTTTGGACGTCCTTGTATTTAGGACGTCCTCGTTTTTTGGACGTCCTTATGTTTAGGACGTCCTTGTGTTTTGAACGTCCTTGTGTTTTGGACGTCCTTGTGTTTAGGATGTCCTTGTGTTTTGGACGTCTTTGTATTTTGGACGTCCTTGTGTTTTGGACGTCCCTGTGATCGTTCTCCTTCCCTCAATTCGCTAAACAGGAACCTCTTTGAAAGCCCTTTCGTTTGACATTCGGATAATGTGGCCAGCACATCGCAATTGAGATTTTTGCAAAAGTGCATGAATACTATTTCATCTTCCGTTATGATATCATACATAGCCATGTACATCTGTACGTTGGATATCTGTTCATTTATGGATGATGGACTGTTAAAAAGATTGCAAAAATGGTCCGCCTACCTGTCGAGAATTTGAACTTTCTCTATTAACATCAATCCATTGCTCTGAAAAGGCACAATGCAGCTCCATTACGAACTGGAGCGTTACCACAAGGTTGCAGACCATACAATGATTTCAACAACGCGTAGAACCCTTTGAGGCCATATCGCACATCAGACGCCTATATCTCGTCTGCATGTCTGCTTAGCCAGGAATCTTGTAACTCCCTATTTCTCTTCTGAACTGTTCATCGAGCACTAGTGGTCCAACGAGACCTGGGATGGGGCGAGACCTGGGATGTCAGTGACGAGACCAGTTATGTCAGTGGTGATACCTGGGATGTCAGTGGCGAGACCTGGGATGCCAGTGCCGAGACGTGGGATGTCAGTGGCGAGACCTGGGATGTCAGTGGCGATACGTGGGATGTCAGTGGCGAGACCTGGGATGTGGCGAGACCTGGGATGCCAGTGCCGAGACGTGGGATGTCAGTGGCGAGACCTGGGATGTCAGTGGCAAGACATGGGGTATAAGTGGTGGGACCTGGGATGTCAGTGGTGAGACCTGGGATGTCAGTGGCGAGACCTGGGATGTGGCGAGACCTGGGATGCCAGTGCCGAGACGTGGGATGTCAGTGGCGAGACCTGGGATGTCAGTGGCAAGACATGGGGTATAAGTGGTGGGACCTGGGATGTCAGTGGTGAGACCTGGGATGCCAGTGGTAAAATATGGGATGCATCCAATTTGTTTTTGTTCTAGTTTAGAGTAGGACAAAGGTGTTGGTTATGATAAGCTCATTTGCGTCACATGTCTTCAGTAAGAGTACATTTATCTATGCCATTTCGACCAATGATGCCATCCTACGCTGTGTAGTCTACTCCAACTCTGGCGTTAAAATCTCCTAGCAGAATCAATTTGCCATATTTTGGGACCGCAGCAATAAGTGACCCGAGATCTTCACAGAACCTATCTTTGGATGAGTCGGGATCAGTCAGAGTTGGTGTAAGCACTTACGAGTGTGGCCTAACGTTCCCCTGTCAGAGGACGAAAGAGTTAGATTGACTCTGCCCAAATCACTTTCACTGAAATCAAATTCACGAGCTGATTGTACACAAGACATAAGACAGCAAGTGACAGCACCTCATTACAGAAGGTTAGAACTTTACAGAATAAACATTAGTTTTAAACAGGACTGTTTGGAAGCACACCCGCAAATCAGTATGTTACAGAAAAACAACAAAATTGTTTTTTTTAAAGCAATATAGCACCAAATGTTCGAATCAAGGACATTAAGCAAGGAGCACACAAAAATGTCAGTTTCAATGGATCCAACTAATATTGACGTCGGTGAGTTTCATCACAACGTCCGCTAGCTGTTTAATGTTTGACCTATCCTTTAACTCATGCACGTTTTTTTCCAAAATGGGAGACACATCGTTACATTGTTTACCCTGATTGGAAAGTTTGATAAAACATTCACAAAATTATATCATGTTCCATTTTTGATAGGAGAATAACCCATAATTTTTCTGTTGGCACCGGTTACTCTGGCACTATGCTTAGAAGAGACTAACATATGCTCAGGCAAAACATACTGATTGAGCATGTTATTTTTATAGTCTGGCAAAACGTACTTAACTGACATGTTAGTCAGGGTCAGATAAAACACACTGATCGGATATGTTAGTTAGGCTGAGACAAAACATACTAATCGGACATGTTAGTCAGGGTCAGGCAAGATATATTAATCGGACATGTTAGTCAGGGTCAGGCAAGATATATTAATCGGACATGCTAGTCAGTGTCACGCAAGATATACTAATCAGACATGTTAGTCAGGATTAGGCAAGATATAATAATCGGACATGTTAGTCACGGTCAGGCAATATATACTAGCCAAAGATCCCCACTTCGACTTCGCCTCATTCCTCCCTGGAAACGGGCTGTTTTAATGACAAACTGGATACTACGTGAGAGATCGACGTGTTCCCCGTAATAGTGAGCGGCACGCAGATGAAGCCAAGCATAGCCCAACCGTCTAGACTACTCCGGCCCACCTTAATCAGCACGAACTGGATGTGAGGAAAACTACTGCAGGCATCCGCTCAACGTCACTCAGCTGCTTGGCCAGGCCATTCCCTTCACAATAGTTGTCCAGTATTTGTCAGCATTCTGTTTTAAGGTTTTGAAACACTCAGTAGAGAAACTCAAGATATAAACAGTGAATAGACATTCTTTCAAACAGACGTGACGGATAAACTCAACAAGATATATGGACCAAAAAACTGAAGACAAGGCAAAGACAGAGAACAAAGAGAATGTTAATTTGCTGACGTTCAAGAATCTATCCAGACTAAAATGAAATTCTACAAGACATGGCTGTTGGTCAAGGCACAGCATGAGTATGTTACCTTGCAGTTAGCAAGAAGAAATACCAAAATGAGTAATCAACGTCGCGAACGGAGAATCATGGAAGAAATATGCAAGACAACTATCATATTCGGTCAGCAATCTCTCTCTTTCTCTTCCTTCTTTCTTGACCTCATCTATCTCTTTTCTTCTGTATCTCTCACCTCTTTCTCATCCTATCTCTCCTGTTTCTATTCCTCGCTCCTTTCTCTCTCATCTTCCCGCCCCTACTGTTCCTACTGCGCTCACACCTCTGTGTTTCTCGTTATACACATGGACACAGCAAC